>CALZFC010000049.1:437500-1012500 GCA_945643635.1 Allodiplogaster sudhausi
TGTATCCATTTTCCTCCTATCGCCAAATGAAGCGCTTTCAATAAATTAATCGTAGTGCACATGGGCAATATGAAAGCATTTTCTATGCGGCGAAATAATGTAGCAGCCTCGTTAAAAATGGAACGGAAGATTTAAAAAAGATTAGAAGAGACAAATATGAATAAAGCCTTGCCTTAGCCTCGCCCTAACCTTGGTTTACGGTAACCATAGCTTAACCTTTTTAACAGCAGGATTACCTACTTAACCCAAGTCTTACCTTAACACTCTCCTCATCTGCGAAGGCCTAACATTACCTTAACTAAAGCATAAGCATAACCCTAGCATTATCATCCTAACAGCAGCCAAAGCTTAACACAAGCCAGACCTTCGTACCCCTAGTATTAGTTTGATCCAATCCAAACCTTAACAAGCCCATTCGGCAGGCGTGCTTCCCACTGATTCGGATCAGCTTCGAGTGAGCAGCCAAAGAGAGAGCCCATCTCGAAACTAGAAAGAAGGACTGCTAAAGAAAAATAACGTGAGAAAAGGTGCGCCGCCCGATTACAAAATGAATAAAATCCAAAATAGAGTGAACGAAAAACTCAAAATTCTCTCCTTCTCCACATGCCATAACACCCTGGTTTGCGGGCCCAATACCTCCTTCCCCTCCATTAATGATCTGGGTCCTCGATAGTGGCTTTCATTGCCTGTCACGAACCCTCTGAGCATCATCTGCATGCCATTGGGGAGTGGCTGCTGCAGATCGATGAACTCGGTGAGTCCGCCCGTGAAGTCCTCGAGTGCTTCCGATGTCGTGCCGCCCTTCAGCGACTCGTACGACCCGTGGAGTCTGCAAACAAGTCTATTTATTATTTTGTTTAGAAAACAACTTTACTTCATTACAATTAATTGATTATTTGACATTTATTAACTTTCTCTCTTTCTCACACTCTCAAGCTCTCCCACTTTCTTTCTACCTCGCTCTCTCATTCTATTTCTCTCTCTTTCTCTCTACCACTCTGTCGTTCTATTTCTGTTTCTCGCTCCCTTTATCGATATCGCTTTCTCCATCTCTCTCTCTCCCAATCTCTATCTCAAAACCCACTTGGCATAAGCCTTCTCGAGGAGGGCGCTCCAGAACTCGTTGTTGGATGCGGAGTGCATGTAGAGCAGCTCGCCGTCGGCCGTGGGCAGCCGGTCGTCCACCACAACATCGACCCATTTGCCGTAGTGCCAGAATTGAAAGTGGAAGATGCCTTAATTCAAACATTTCACTCTTTCTTTTATTGCAATAACACATATTATACAATATTGTTCTACACTATTAGAACAATTACTTCATTAGTAATTTATTCCGTCTAAAAGAAAAATTTCTTTCTTACAACAACGAAAAAAAATTATTATCATGCTGTTTTAAAATATATTATTTACTGCCTTCCAGAAATTAAATATTTCTCTTATGATTACTGTTTTCTACTTCAAAATAATTTGTTTTTACTTTTGCTAATTAACGGCCTCCCCACCCGCCAGTATCTTCCCTCTGTACCCACCTGCATAGTTCTCAGTGAAGCTCTGATCTGGCGGGACGACTCGATAGAAGAGCTCGTCCCTCAGCGTGAGATTGGCCGCCGCCGCCAGCAGCCAGCAGTCTCCCAGCTCTCCCTTTATTACATCTCTTTTCCTTTAACCAATGCTTTTCAAAGTATTCTTTTCATTTTCAATTTTCCTTTTAATACAATACAAATATTCGCACTGACACGGCAAGCCTACCCTCTCCTAGCTCTGCCCTCCCCTCCCCCTTACTTGAATGACATCGAATCGCGAGTGTCCCTCGCAGATGAGCTGCGGCTCCTTCACCAGCTCTCCCGGTCTCTTCCAAGTGATCCGCTTGCTTGGCCGCTTGCTTGAGAAGAAGAGCGAACTGTCGTTCGCAGGGAAGTACGGGTCTTCGTACAGGCTACGACCCTGAGTAAATCACGCCCATCTTTCTTTCTCCTATCTCTCATCCTCCCTGCTCTTTCCTTTCTGTTACTATCGTTTTTCTTTCTAATTTCTAAGCAGTAGACTAACATTACTTCTCTTTTCTTCCTTTCTCTCTCTCTCTCTCTTTCTCTATCCATCATCTTTCTTCGGTCTCTCTCCCCCCAACGCTTTCTCGCCTCCTCTTTCCCTCTCCTCCAACCTGCAGACACTTGTCTCTCTCCTCGTAGAAGTCGACGACCTCGTCCGTCTTGCGGGCCGGACTGATGACACTGCCGCCGCCTCCTCCTGGAGAGAACGGAGCCGGGTCCGGCCGGACGAATGGGTCCACCTGCAATGAAAGAGAGAGAGAGAGAGAGAGAGAGAGAGACAGGGAGAAAGGGAGAGAGACACAGGGAGAAATGGAGAGAAAGAAAGAGATTAAGGGACAAAGAGACAGAGAGAGAGATAAAGATATCATATTTTTATCATAGCTATTATTATTACTATGAAATAGTATTATTATCTTCTGTTATTCCTGTTGTTATTATTAACTGACATCTCGCTGGAACTTCCCGGATATGATATTGTCTAGGATGATCTTGCCAATGTTGCCGAGTGAGTTATCCTTCCCACCAAGGCCCATGATGACATTCCCGGCGACGGCGCCTGCAAATTACAATCAAATTTGAATTATTTAAATTATTATTTAGTGCTTGTGACAAAAAATATGTTCTTTATTGAGATGTCTCTCATTGCCAGAATAGCACCTCATACTGCACACTCGTCACGAAATCTTTCATCTCGTTCCACTACCATGTATCTTACTCTAAGTTACTGTGATACGCAGTTGTGAGACAAATCCTCTCATTCTCCCTCTCTCTTTCTTTCTACCTCACTCACTCTTTTCTCACTCTATCTCCTCGGTCTCTCTCTCTCCCTAAAAACTAATTTATTTTCATAAAACCTGATGTGTAATTGTTAATTGTAGCAACAAATAATACTCTCTCTCTCTTTCTCTCTCGTTCTTTGTTTCTCCGCTTTGACTCTAACCAATGATCTTTCCAGTCGTTGGATCAACGCCAAGGAATCGGTGAGCAGCCTCTCCAATGAGATTGCCGAGAATGTTGACGAAACCTCCGTTCATTCGACCCGGATTAATGTTGCCACCTCAAAAAAGTTTAATCCTTTAATTAGAAAAAAAACTTTTCCTAAAACAAAGATTCCACAGGATTTCTCTAAGCACATTTAATATAGAAATCTTAAGCAAAAGGGCGCTAGACCCATGGATGCTTGCTGCTCATGTCAATTTCTTGTGCAGTATCATCTATATACCCTGCTTGCGTTCGAATGGATATTGGCGGGAAATAATAAAATGAAAAGAAGCAGAAAGCCACCTCCTCCACCGTACTGTCCCTGTCCTCCTCCGCCGATGAGTCCACCGATGCCACTGAGAATGCCGCCAATGTCTGGCCCACCCCCTCCTCCTCCCCTCTGCCCTCCTCCCCCGCCTCCTCCGATCGAGTTGATAATCCCGCCGATATCATTGAGATTGAATCCGCCTCCGCCTCAATTCCAATTTATTTATTTGAAACATTCTGAAAAAGAAAGGAAAATCAAGAGCTAAACCTCCTCCTTGCCCTCCTCCTCCGTATCCGCCTTGCCCTCCTCCCCCTCCATATCCGCCCCCACCACCATTATAGCCGCCGCCGCCACCGCCAAAGCCTACAAGAAAAAATATGTAATATGTATTTTATTTTATTTAAAAACTAAATAGATATGCATGAATATAACCAAATGCAACTGTTGCACATTGTTTGAGGAGAAAAAGTAATCGCTCGTAATTTTGAGAATAGTTGCTGAAATTTTGCTTAATTAATTAATTAAAAAATCATTTAGTTACTTATCGTAGTTTGAAGATCGTTTTCGTAGAAAAATAACACGTCCACAAACCACCATCACAAAAGGAAGATTTTTTAATGTGCCTCTTTCTCCAGAATAATGATAGGGAAGCAAAAATGAAGCGAAGCAAAATGAAAATTGTATTGAAAAAGCGCACATGAACAAGCCGGGTCGAAAAGCTCGGGCGCGATGACAAGAATTCAAATTCAAAAGTTTCTTTTGGCGGGAAATCCCTGACCTCCCTTATTGCCTCCTCCTCCACCGCCGAGAAGGCCGCCAAGGATGTCTCCAAAATCTGGCCCACCGCCGCCTCCGCGGTTGCCTCCTGCAAGATATTGGATGCCCACCACATTAGCAGAAGTCGCCACCACCACGGAACACCGGAAATAACCGAACCCGCTTAGATTACGGAAGCACTATTAATGCAAGGTCACACGGAGAAAGAAGCAAGCTGGTGGCCAGGTTCTTAGTGGCGCAAATGCAGCATGCTGTTAGGGTTGTGATAAATATGTAACTGTTAGTAACAGCCCTTCAGGGAAGACTCGCACGCACACGACATACCCTTGTAGAGGATATGCCATCTAATCTCTGCAACCTCTATTCCCATCCGAGTCGTTGCTTCCTGAGGGTCCTTGTCCTCCTCCTCCTCCGTTTCTCTTATTGATTAGTGCTTGGATAATGTGGGCGGGTGCTCCGCTGTTGACCAGTTGTTGAATCGCGTCCATTGCCATGTCCCTTTTGCGCTTCGGTTGCCCGTTGTCTCCTTGGCCTCCTCCACTGTATCCCCCATGCCCTCCCCCTCCATAACCTCCCCCTCCTCCATATCCTCCGCCGCTGTAACCCGCCGGACCTCCTCCACCGTACCCCTCTCCTCCAAATCCACCTTGACCTCCTCCCCCACCATATCCCCCTCCACCATATCCTCCCCCACCGTATCCTCCCCCACCGTATCCCCCTCCACCGTATCCCCCTCCACCGTATCCTCCTCCACCGTTTCCTCCTCCTCCATATCCTCCATAGCCACCGCCTCGAAATACGAATGTTGCCTCTCTCTCTCTCTCTCTTTTCATTGTTGTAAGGATAAACACGTGCTGCTTGCCGCACAAGTGGTGCATATTACGGAAAGAAATAAGTGCTATCAACTCGGCAGCTCAAGCACTCCTTCTCACAACATAGCTATGAATACGTGCAGAATGCAATATACATTTTATGCACATCTACTAAATTTACCTAAATGCTCCCGTCCAATTCACCAACCGCGCAACGAGTCTTTTCTCTATCACTAGCACACCTCACAACAGTCAAGCTTGCCTAGACATGATGACCATTAAAAAAACCTTTCTCGTTTGGGAAATAATAATGTCCTGTCTTAGCATAATGATTTTGTAAATGATAACAGTAATTTATATTATTTAAAATAAAATAAAAAATCCTCACCTCCGCCACCGCCGAAAGGACCGCCTCCGCCGCCTCCAAATCCTCCTCCTCCACCACCACCGCCTCCTCCTCCGAGGACATTTCCCGCGAGGCCTGCGAGGATGTCGCCCGCGCCACCGCCAACCTTCAAGGGGAACAAAACACTTTGCTTTTCTATGTTACTTTACAACGTTCTCATTAAATTGAAAAAAAAACAATGATTGCTACAGTTTTGACGATTTATTCCAAGTGATGGCAATCGAAAGCGAGTTTATTTATGATAAGAAATGTTCATTTTTTATATTAAAGGAACTTTTAGCTTACAATGACATTCTTATTATTCAGAATTAAAAAAGAACTACATGAATGAAGTTCAGAATACCTTGTCTCTGATCAAATTGCCGGCAATGTTGCCGATGAGTCCGCTGAACTCATCTTGAGATACTTCAACCTACAAACTTATCTTTATAACAAGAAGAAATATTACCCTTTTTTCTGTCCTATTTACTAAGTGCTTATAAGTGATTCCTTGATAATATTAAATATAAAACATACAAATTACTCTATTGTCTCGAAACTTCTCAATCATTATCTCGTGTAATTTTGCCATAAATATTAATACATTTGTTGTGAATACAAAATTAAGACAAAATTAACTTTAAAAGATATTAATAGTGAATGTTTCTTAACCTAAATAAATAAATAAAACCTTTTTGCACTCTTCTCCCATGGCCGCTACGTGCTGCTGCCCTTGGAGTTGCTTCTTGCTCGCTCCTTCTCTCTCTCCTTCTTCGTCGTCTCCGCCTCGTTCAAAAGCGCGCTCTATAAAAGGGCAATATTGGTCAACATATTTCATCAGTTTTTAATTTTCATCATTAAAATTTTTTCCATATAGCCGTACTATAACACGCTAAGCGGTATTTAAAAAGCGTAAAAAAATACAAAAAAGCGAAAGTAAGCAATCAGTTTCCACAAATTACGAACGTTCATGCACGAAACAAAGCCGAAATTAATAACTATTTTTAAAACTCAAATACAGCACGGTCTTCCACCCAGAATCATAAATTAGCAATTATAAGAAAAATAATATATTACAGCGAAAGCGGAACCACCTCTGCACTGGAGCTACGATATGAAATTGCTGATATTAAACGTTGTCTAGAAATTTAATTAAAGAATGCGTAAGGAAAAACAAACAAAACCGAATGAATATCTGTATAACAGCTATAATTACGACGGATCTTAATTACTCTCTCATGCTGTATATCGTTAGAGAACATCGCTAACAAGGCAGTAGTGCACATCGCAACCAGTTTCCAATCGGGATCCGGATTACATATAACACGTTACATCTTCTGAACACTATAACAAAGAAGAGCAGCATCCTTTCACAGCCATTACGTGAAAACGACTTTCATCAACTCATCCTCTCTGCCAGCGCATCTATGAACTCCGTTCTTCATTTTGAAGCAAAAAAGGAATTATTGGAAATTAAAATACGATTGAAATACTGCATGTATTCAACTAAATAAAGCAGAAAAGCTTCCACGGATGTTAGATAAGAAATCTGCATTGGAGCCTGTGAGTTTGTTTGTGCCTTGTGGTCCAAGTGAGAGAGATAAATAGAGAGAGAAGGGAGAAAAGAGAAATAGAGAGAGAAGCGAGAAAAAAGAAATAGAGAGAGAAGCGAGAAAAAGAAATAGAGAGAGAAGCGAGAAAAAAGAAATAGAGTGAGAAGGGAGAAAAGAGAAATACAGAGAGAGAAAGAGACGCCTGCCACTGCTTTCTTGCTGTCCCTTACTCTAAGGCATGTATGTTCCCCCCTCCCCGGGGCGTTCCGTTTTCATCGATTCTCAACGAAGCACAAGCAATCTATGCATTTCCAAGGTGTCATGTGGACGAGGCATATTAGACGACTCCTTAACGCATCTTCCTTCTCCTGGAGGAAAGAAAAGGAAAAGAGAGGTACAGAGAGAGAGAGAGAGAGAGAGAGAGAGAGAGAGAAATAGAGATAATACAGAGAAATAGAAAGAGAGAAGCAGAGAGATAATGCGGAGAATACAAAGTAAGAGAAAGATAGAGTGAGAGAGAGGAAGGACGCTTTCTTTCTTGGAATTACTTGGAACCCTGCTCTGGCAAGCTAAAGCTCCTCAGACATAAAGACTGTATTTCAAATACAACATGACGAGTCACTACTATTTATTCATCGTACGTGATTACAGAGATAGCGAGAGAGATAGAGAGAGAGAGAGAAACGTGAAGAGGGGAGAAAGAGGCTGAGTAAGAAGATATTAGAGGAATAAGAAGATATATGAGGAGTGAGAGGAAAGAAAGAGTACATTAATGAAAGAGAGAGAGAGAGAGAGAGAGAGAGAGAGAGAGAGAGGAACGAGGTCCAGATGGACAGATGACACAATCAACTTGAAAAACATAGATTGCACAAGGCATGAGTCAACGACTGAATGAGATTTGCTCCTACGAAATGTTCATTGCCCTCAGCTAACAGCGAGAATGACTCAACATCTACTCATCGTTGCGGATGAAATTCTTGCCAGTATCCGAATATTTGAAATCATAATTTTCTCGTTGCATCATTAAAAATATATTTGGGGGCACATCTACGCGTTTTATTTTTATTTTGTGATATATATATATACCTCCTGCCTTACTCGATATTTCTCTCCCTCTCTCTTTCTCTTTATATCTGTTTCTCTCTCCTTTTATCGCACTCTTTCTTTCCCTGTCTTTCACTCGCTCCGTTTCGCTCTAATTTTTTTCATTTTCTTCCCCTCATATTCCAAGTTTCTATAGCCCATTCTGAGTTTCTCTACCTTTTAGTCAAGCAGCAACACTCGAGTTGCATTGTTAACTGAAGTATGCGAGTGGGAGAAGGGATGGTGGGGAAACGACAGCGAAAGAGGAAACTACACTCACGATAAGGGATGCATGAACAGTGAGAGAACGAGAGATTATCAGAGAAGCGCGAGAGTGAGGGGGACAAGAAGTCAGAGATAAAGCGATAAAAGAGAGAGAGAGAGAGATAAGGAGATAAGGAGAGAAAGAGATAAGGAGAGAGAGGAAGAGGGAGAAAGAGGCTAGAACACGCTGAATGTACAAAATGGGTGAACATTCAGAGGGCTTGTGTTTGTAACAACCACAAATGAAGAGGGAGCGAGAGAAATAGAGCGCTAGAGAAGAGAAAGAGAGACAGTGAGAGAAAGCGCGAGAGAAAAGAGGCGTAAAAAACTAGAAGAGAAAGAGAGACAGTGAGAGAAAGCGCGAGAGAAAAGAGGCGTAATAAAACTAAAGGTGATTACAGATGATTGGCCACGGTAAGCACCCTTTCGTTTCTTTTCCTACTTCTTTCTCTCTCTTATTCTCAAACGTACGATCTTTTCGCGTTCCGAGTGAGTCAGCTACAATTTTTTTGTGGAAAAAATAATTTCAATAAAATGCCTTGGGCTCACGGGACAGGTGCGGGGCAAATTTGGCAGTGACTAAGGGGCAATAAATATTAAAAGGAAGCATAGAAAGAACGGAAAGAGGTGAAGAAAAAGATTAATCGGGAACAGGAGAAAGAACGGCAGTCTGGAGAGAGAAGTGGGCAGTAGAGAGACATAGTGAGAGGTAGATAGAGACATAGAGAGAGAGAGACATAGAAAGAGGTAGATAGAGAGAGACATAGAGGGAGGCAGAGAGAGAGATGGATGAAAGTGATGGGAAGTGCATATTCAGGCAAAGAAGGCCACACGAGGCCAAGTGGTGTGCTTCTATGAAAATTGGCATATGACCAAGGTCCTTTGTCAGGCATTCGAAAGAGTTTCCCAGAGAAAAGTTCGTTCAGTAGAAATACAAGCATGAAAGCTCAGGTGCTGCCTGGGGTACTTAGCAAGGAAACGAAAGAAAGTAAACTACTTGGCAGTTGTCTCTCTGCCACTTCTCTATTTCTCTCTCTCTCTCTTTCTCTCGCTCGCTCTATTTTTTCTCTCTATCTCGTTATCTCTTTATCTTTCTCTCGCTCGTTCTTTATCTTTCTCTGGCTCTCCCTTTCTCTACTAACGTATTTGCTCTATGGATGAGAGGGACCTCTTCATCTTTTGTTATCTGCAACCTCAGGCAAAAAAGCCGAAAGCTGAAAAACAAGGGAGAGCGAGAAATGTAGTGAAACGATGCGATTTCGGGGCTCAAGAACATGTTAAACGAACATAAAAAGGAAATAAATGTCTCATCGTCAGTGTAAAGGCACACTTTCACAAGGATAAAGAGACATCCTTTTTCTCTCTCCATAGCCTCTCTTTCAATACCTCTCTCGGCGTCTTTTTTGCTCTCTCTCTCTCGCGACCTATTTCTCTCTATCTCTTTCTGCTCTCTTTCTCTCTCTCTCGCTCTATTTCTCTCTCTTTCTCCTTGCCAATTACACTCTTGATGTTACTTACAGCTGTAATCATCGAAGTCCGAAGAATCCCAGCGATCACACCATATATCGTTGAAAATAAAATACCGTCAAATACTCAAATAAAAAGTGAAGGTGAGAAATACAAAGGCAAATTGACGATACTTTTCTATTATATCACGTTTAAAGGAACCGACCAGGAAACTTTTCTACAGCACTACGCACGCTCTCATACAGTTCTGTCATTGTTGGTTAGAAAGAATATGCGAAAGAGGAAGGCTGCTCATGATAACCGTAGTACTAATAAAGCCTGTTAATAAATCAGTAAAAAATGAAAAAAAAAGTTTTTAAACTTTCGATTTTAGTTTTTATTCCGACCAAAGCCAATTCACCCATGAAAAGAAAACCAAATTATTTCCCAAATCCTTGGTGACAGCTCTTTCCCGCTAAGTTTTAATCGCGATTATTCTAATATACTCTTTGAAAAACTTCGCCATCATCCTCATTCATAAATAATCTTTAAAAAAAAGAAGCAATTTCAACAACCGTGTGATTACAAAAGCACCATATAAGAGGGAATGTTTTAAGCTTAGAAGTGGTTAATAAATAAAATAACAAATTATTAAAGAATCTCATTCTCAAAACGACAACAACAATCCATTTCCTCATGCTTACTCACACAGCCTTTTTTTTTCGAAAGCGGATACCTCCGTAAAAGCAGCATTTGAGTAGACTCATCGTTATTTTTGGATTGTCCTCGGTTGATGCTCCTTGTGAAAGTGAGTAAGAAGAAGGCACCGGGCAGAGGGGGATTGTTGTTGTCTCTCTCGGCTTGGGCAAGCCTGGGGGAATTGGTAATGATAGAGAGAGAGGAGAGAGAGAGAGAGAGGAGAGAGAGAGAGGAGAGAGAGGAGAGAGAGAAAAGAGAGGGAGAGAGAGAAGTAGAGATCAATGAACAAGAAAGAGATGCAATTGAAAGAAAGCACGTTGCTGCAGGGGCAGAAGCGGAAAGGCTCTGGGGCTAAAGGCACTGAGTAGCACGTTCGCTTGCTCTCTTGATGTGGCATCGAGAGAGAGAAAGAGAGAGAGAGTGACAGACAGAAAAAGAAAGAGAGCTAGAGAAAGCGAGAAGGAGAGAGTGAGGGAATGAATAGCCCTGGATTGAGAAAGAGGTCGCATGGTAGCTTTGCCTGCTAGCGCAGTGCCAAAAAAGAGAAGAACATGGCAGAATCGGAAAATGGTCGCGAAATGCATGGAAACTCTCTTTCAATATGCTCTCTCTCTCGCGTCCGTTCTCACTCTCTCTCTCTCCCTCTTTCTCTGTCCGTTTCTTTCCCTCTCTCTCTCTCTCTCTCTCTCGCTCTCTCTCTCTCGCTTATTTGCGCCACGGATGCGGGCTGGCAAGTTGACAACTTTTCCTCTCAACGCAATAATTCTGAACGATTTTTTTTAAAGTTCTGGTCCGGAAAAGAAACTCCAGTGAAACACCATTCTGGTTCGATTCAGAGGTGATCGAAAGAAACTTCAAATTACCGGAGCGAATCAATGCCCTTTGCTAGTTTGCGGGGAGCAATAAAAAGAGAAAAGAAGGGGAGAGAGACAGACATACAGAGATGGAGAGAAGAGAGGCGAGAGAGAGAGAGAGAGAGAGAGAGAGAGAGAGAGAGAGCCTATAATGGTAAACAAGCACATAACCGCCGTTTCGACCATTTCAGCATGATCAACATTCGACAAGCAGAGAAATCTTAGCAACATTCTCTCTACCATCTCTCTCTCTATATGTCTCTACCCAATTTGTCTCACACTATCGACAATTTCGCCTGTTACTTCATAACAAGCGAGATACTTGCTAATTCAAAAGAGGCAACAGATATTACTTGTACCAGTACTGATGTTGATTGGTAAGCTTGGTAAAATGTGGGCGAAACTGCGGGAAAAAGAGGAAGAGATGTGTCGCCGTGGTTTTACGACCTTGAAAAAGGGGAGAGGGAAATGACAGCAAAGATAGAGTCTCGGAACTAAGTGAATGAGAATGAGGAGAGGGAGAGTCCGAATATATAGAAGAAGACAAGCAAACTAGCGTGAGCCACTGACACTACCTACACATCATCACACCCCTTTGTTTGTGGGAGATAAACATGATGAGAAACACGGGGGGGGGGGAGGAACGGTAGACACCTTTTTGCCGCCTTTGTGAAGAGGAATAGTGCATAGGAATAAGATAAAATTTAGAATTGAATACTGTATGCCATTGCACTCCACTAGTTACGGTACACTTGCTAATTCAAGTAGACACCTTATGGAATGTCTTAAGAATTGAAAATAAATAACCAAAGCTTAAAATGGGGGCCCCAAAACCCTGAGGAAGGATGAGTGAGGACGGGGAGGGGAGAAGAAAAGAAAAGGGGAGGAAAATACAGGTGAAGCAATAAAAGAAAAAGAACCAAATAATGAAGAATCAGATCAGAAGAGGAATGGAAATAACATAGAGATGAATAGAGATGAACGCACTGTTCGCTTATGGAATCTGTAGTAGGCGCACTAAAACTCACTTTGACGCACCAAAATTGAAAGCAAATGCCGGGTGCACGGGTAAAAGGATTGGCTCTCGGCTGAATTCGTAATGATATTGGACGGTTTATATATCAAAAGAAAGAAGAGAAAGTGCGATTTCATTACAAGGATTTGCTCTTTTGCAAAAGTTTGAAAAAAGTGGTGAAAATAAATTCAAGGGAAAATTATTTTTCTCCGAGTGCACAGCGTTAGGATAGTCACATTGCATGGATTCGGACTCAAATCTAACAGTTTCTATGTAATTCTATTGGCACCGACCCGACAATGCATCACAAGGATTGGCACAAGCGTGAAATTGTATAGTTTTTGAAAACAGTGGCCGAGAAGTCAGTGTAAAAAGAGCGTATTTTTCTTCATTTTTCCGTTCCGATTAAATTCAAATGACGAATTAGATTAGACCTGGCCTGTACGCAGCCAAAATCGCATGTTTTATGCGCAAAATTCATTTCGGGGCCGTCGCTTATCATAGGACCGCGTTTTGTCAGTTGCTAAAAGTTACCATAATACGGCAGCATTGGCTCAAGCAACCGCGGCTACGCGTTGCGGTCTTTTCAAGGAGCTGCGTATTGGCGTGACCATTTTTGATGACCGGGTTTGAATGGGCGTGGATAAAGAGATGGAGAAGGAAATAAGAGAGAGAAAAAGACGCACCAGCCAATCAGTCGCCGGACACGAAAACAGCGGAGCGTGAGGAACCGGAATCGACTCTACTCTAGTGGCGACAATTTCCCGATGCGACTACAGCTGCAGCAGTAGCGGAAACCTTTAAATTGGGTATGATAAACAAGATATATATAAAAAATTAACTAATAACATTTCACATTATGAAGAGCGCGATCAACAAAACAGTAGAACGAAGAGCAAGGGAAAAACTGTAAGAAAATAAAGAGAAAAAACCACACCTGGTAATGAAGAAAACAAAAGAGGGACACTCCCCACGAGTGCGCGTTTAATGTTTTTCGGCTTGTCCACGACCATTAATTCCAAGATGTTGTCGTAAATGTATGAAAGCAAAACCTCGACCTGTTTTGAATCTATCACGATAGGCACACTACAATTGTGTTCAACAATTTATTTAACACTAAAATCCGTTTTTATTTTCTATTTGAACGTTGTATACATAGTTTTTCTTGCTGCCGTAGCAAAGGCTTGGCCTCTTATCTCTACACCCTCATCTAGCCAGTTCCATCATCGGCATCTTCTGTTCCCTCAATTTGCTCAGATTCATTTCATGAATTTTATTAAATTTGCGTCGTTGTTTAGAAACAAAAACGGCTTAAACTTGGAAAAAAGGGTGCTATCCTAAAAAAGAACGTTGTAACTGAGTGGTACCCGCGATTTTCTGACTGCACACTTTCTGGTCGAAGATGAATGTTTCCGCTCACGATCCATGCTGATTTTGCATTTGGCTGATTTAAAGGGCGTCTGTATTCCCGGCGCTATGAAGAGCCTGAAGAAGGAGGCGCTGGACTTGAGCTTTGGCGACTGTCGGATGGAAAACGAGGAAGGGACGACGGCCTCAACCACTTCGGAGACACCTTTGTCGAACAGCTCGACGACAACTCCTCTCGCCAAGAGAGTCCTGACGACATTAAGGTTGGCTTCTTTACTTCTCCTTTTTACTGAGCACTCTAAATAGAACCTCATTGACGATTTCATTTTTGCATGTGTTGTTGCAAAGCATCTAGGGAGGCGCTCACATCACTATTTCCTCCGTCTTTTAGTATGCACTTTGGGAAATGATATTCCAAGTAGAAATAAAAAATTTTTATAACGGAAAGCTTTAGCCTCGACGTTCTTAGTCTCTATCGTGGGAATTTGCTAAAATCCAAGTGTGTTGCATGTGCTAGCAAAAGAATTGGTTTATGGTGCAATTATGTTCCTTTGTTTGACCGGAGCGGAGGAATTTGATGTGGACCACGCCGCATCCATTTAAGCCTATGTTAATCCCCTTCTTTCTGGATGTTGTTGTAATTCGGCCGCTATTTTTTCTCACTACTTTATCATATCATACTTCTGATCCCTATTTTAGCTCAAGAGAAAAGAGATGTATGATTTATTACCCAACGCCTCTTAATTCAAGGCTTTTTAGTTAAGATTTTAGATAGATATATGATTTATTAGTTACCATCTTTTAATGTAAGGTTTTTTTAAGTTAAGAGTTCACATAGATATATTATTCGGAGCCTTAAGTCTCTTAATGGAAGGATTTTTTGAGGGTCCCCTTACGGTGAGGTTTTTTTTTAAATATTTATTTTTGAGATCCTTATTGCGTCGGACATCCACGTTGGATACGGCGAGTCGAAGGCGACGATCTCTCAGGACGCCATCGCGACCTTCGAGGAAGTCCTCCAGATCGCAATCCGAGAACAAGTGGACTTTGTCCTGCTTGGTAAGTCTCATAATCTCATTCCCAAATGAAGATTCAAAGTCATGACAAATTGAATGTATTGCCCACCTTCCTACCGTATCTCTACAGTATGTTTAAGAAGATAAAATATTCACAGTAATACCTTTGCCAACAAAGAAAGCGTCATTTCATATCGCTGCTTCTTCTTTTTTGCTTGCGATTGCTACTAGTTTTCGTGGCCCTTTTTCCCAAGTGTTCAGTAACATAACTTGCTTTTCCTATTCATTGCAGCTTACAATTAGATTTAGACGCTGTGCATAATTGATATGCTTATATTTTCAGGCGGCGATCTCTTCCACCAGAGTTTACCGTCTCGTGATATGATTACAAAGGTACGTGATATCTTGCTGTTTTTTCCAGACTTAATTCGGTTAATTAATTTCCAATCAAGATCTTACGTTTCTTCTCACG
Source organism: Allodiplogaster sudhausi (assembly GCA_945643635.1). Taxonomy (NCBI): domain Eukaryota; kingdom Metazoa; phylum Nematoda; class Chromadorea; order Rhabditida; family Diplogasteridae; genus Allodiplogaster; species Allodiplogaster sudhausi. Next base: position 452,545 of record CALZFC010000049.1, read on the forward strand.
GTTTTCTTTTTTTTGCAATTTAATTTCAGGTTATTCGACTTCTGCGAAAGTACTGCTTGAACAGCAAAGAGGTTAAATAGCTTTTACATTTTCTGATTGGATGTATAGTCGGTTTTCCCTTCATTTTATGAGTACAAATATATTTTGATCTTTCTCAAGGTTTGCATTCAATTCATCAGCGATGCGACCATCAACTTCCAGCACAGCTCGTTCGACCGAGTCAACTATGAGGTCATTAGATATATGTCTTTTTCTTTTCTACAAATATAAGAATTATAGTTATTCTTGTAATTCTACCATATTCACGTCGATCCTACTGTTGTACAAAGAGTACAAAGGTAGCTACAATCAAGGCTGGACCTGCCAGCGGTCACCAGTGATTTTCAATTTATCGCGTTCCCTGGGGAGCCAACCCATACTCCAGGGGCAGTACTCTTACCATACTACTTGCACCATCCCCGGAGGGTAGCAGGGGTGGTCGCCCCCGGGTGGGATCGAAAACAATTTCTAGTTTGGAAATCATTAAATTATTAAGTAAGTCCTATCGGGTTTGAGAGAACACAACATCTATTATTCCTCATATTTCAATTGTTTTATAAATATTCTATTTATCACAGTCCACCGCATTTCCAAAATTATAACGAGTTCCTACAGACAATCAGCTGATCAGAGCTTTTGTATGTTGATTTAATATTTACTAATTATATTTAATAAACTATTTGTTTACCTAAAAAAATAAATAATTTACATTCTACAAATCGAATGTTTAGGATGGCGACCTCAACATCGGCCTGCCTGTGTTCTCGATTCATGGAAATCATGACGACATGAGCGGGAAGGTTATTATTAGTATTCATATTATGTAATTTTTTTAAAAGAAATACATATGTATGTATAGGCAAGATATTCATATGAAAAATATCACAAAACATTCAAAAATTATTAAACTCATTAAGTATTTAGAACGCTCAGTTGCTGTGAATTGTGATTGCTTCAGCTGTATAATTTGCTTGGATTTTATTTATTTATGTTGTTTATTGCTTTAAAGAGGCTGCCAATGGGCCCCTGGAAATAAAAAAAAGAAAGAAAATTGAATACATTTTTACAGTCGCTTACTGTACTTGACGAGCTCCACGAATCGGGACTTTTGAATCTATTCGGCAAGTTTGAAGAATGCGAGAATTACGAGGTTTCTAGTTTTGTTCTATATTTGTTTTGCTTATTCTATATGATTATTTTGTTTTAAAACCCCCTATACTATTCGAGTGGAGAAATATAGATAGATAGAGTATTGTTCTCTTCAATTAACTCAAGCGATCTCTACTTTGGGCAGGGATAAATAATCCTGATTGTACAGTGTCCTCACCCTGATTTTATTTGCTTCAACTTCCCACCGCTACTCTGAAAGAATTGGGATAAAAGTTGTTAATTTATGAGATCTCAAACGAATCCCACTCTCATGTTTTTTTTAGATAGTCAAGCCCCTTTCTCGCCTAGTTTTGACTCTTCCTCGACAGTGGTATTTTCATTCCCTGATTTTAGGTTTCGCCGATTCTTCTGAGAAAGGGCAACACTCGTCTAGCATTGTATGGAATAGGAAGTCAGAGGGACGATCGTCTCAGTAGAGCATTTGAATGTTAGATTTACATATTTTTGAAGCTTAATATTATTTTTTACTTTAAATTAATTAATTTTCCATATGACTTTTAGTAACTTTCCATTATTATAAAAGGAGAGAACAACAACTATATTTATAGCAAGCTGCATTACATTCCTCCGACCTCGCTCAGAAACTGAAGGCTGGTTCAATATTCTGACGCTGCATCAGGTTCGGAATTACATTTATAATATTACTAGTAATTAATTATTCGTAATAATTAGTACTGTTAGTGAAGAAAACTTACTTCTTAATTTTTTTTACAATAATTAAATCTATTACTAGTAAAACAATTGTAATCTGATCACAGTTGAGTGAGTTAAAAAAATTCTTTAGTGAAAAATAAAAAATAAAAAGCCGCCCCTTTTAGAATCGTCCGCCTCGCAACTTTGCCCGAACGACCGGCGCTTTTCTGCCCGTGAAGTACATTCCGACCTTCTTTGATGTTGTCGTGTGGGGACACGAACATGAGTGTCTCATCGGTATTCTCTTTTGTTTTATTTTCTAATTTAAAACCTTTTTATATTCCCTATTAACAAAGTGTTGCTAAATTAAGAAAGAATGAAGACAGTTTGTTTTAAGATCCCCAGTACGTAGAGCCTGACGGCCGGCAGAAGACAGCGGAGGGAGATGGATTCTACATCATCCAGCCAGGCAGTACAGTGGCAACTTCACTCACTCCCGGAGAGGCGAAACAGAAACATGTCTCCGTTCTGACGGTAAGGGAGACTGAGAGAGGAAGGAAACGTGAGAGAGAGAGAGAGAGAGTTCAAGAGAGGAAAAGAGAGAGTGAGATAAAAGGAAAGACCTGAGAAGTGAGATTGATTGTGTTTGAGGTAGAATTACATTCCACTCCAGTTTTCTCCAAGCCGCAAGATTTTTTCTTCTTGTATTTTCCCGTGTTCAATTCGTTTGTTTTTCCTACTCTTGTCACATTAATTTTGCTATTAATTGATATATAATAAAATAATTAATAATAAGTATGACGATTGACTTCAAATATTGATAATAATAATTGATTTTTATGTTTTTGTCGTAGATTCGCGGCCGCCGCTTCCAATCTCGACCAATTCCGTTGGAAACAACTCGCCAGATCTTCATTTCTACCATCAAGATGGACTCCGTTCCGGATGGTGTACGTGTTTTCTTTTTTTGCGACAAAGATTTAATATTGTCAAATTAAATTTACTAACTTTCAAACAGTTTTAGTTTTTCTCAAATGATACTCTTTTTCTCTCCAATAATTATAATATTAAATTTTTTCGGGCATGCCTATCTAGAGCACCTTAAGTCAAAGTTGTCAATAAATTGTTAAGCAGGGGAATTGCTGAGATAAGCACGAGTCGGGTTTATACCGTATCTGATTTATTAACCTTCTGAAAAGAAATCGAGCATATGCGCAAGTATTGCCCAACGTAGTCTCCGTGAGCTAGAGTATCCCTTGTCTTCCTGCAGTACGACCTGCCGAAGAGTGGAAGCCGTCCTCCGGCTGGCGCTCCGGCTCTCCTGGACGAAGTGATGGCAGTGGATGCGATTCGAGAGATGCTGAAGAGAGCAGAGAACGAGAGAGGGCCGAGACAGCCGGAGAAGCCACTGATCCGAATCAATCTCATCTACTCTGGCCCCTGGCAGGACATGCATGTTGGTGGTTAATGTGCTTGTTCCTTTCTCCACTGTTGCTTTTTTTTACTGCTTGCAATTGTCTTGCTATTTTGCATTTTGTTATTTTTATTGAATTAATTATGAACATTTGATGTTTTTTACATACAGCCACTGCCAAATCGTCGCCTGGTCAACCTCTTTGGAGATGTGGTTGCGAATCCTGAAGGCATTCTCAGCGTTAAGAAAGTGAGCGGTTTTTCATATCTATTTTTCATCCTATCTTTTTGGTAATTTTTTTCTGGTACATATTTGTTTCGATAAAAAAGTTTATTTTATTCAAATATTCAACTTTAAGCAAAACTAATTCAAAAAATGTTGTAATCAGGTTCGGGATAAGAAGGCGCCTCGCATACATAACAACACGCAACGGGCTGGAGAAGTCGATCGAAGCGTTTCCTCCATCGAAGACATGGTTAGGAATGAAGCACCTTCATGTTCAACCCTGTTGGAACGCTGTGATTGTTTGGATGTGTTCGAAATGGCAGCACATCGCTTCCATTCGTTTTTATTCCCCCTCTCTTCTAAAATCTCTATCTCTGGCCTCAACTCTCTCTCTTCTCAACTCTCTCTCTCTCTCTCTCTCATCTTTAATGTTTTACATTATTACTCTGATGTAGTGAATAATGGTCAATTTGAATTAAAAGTAATGCAATATCCAATAAGGATTAGATTTTATGGGTATAGAGGTATACTGTGCTTTTCATTGTTCCATTTTTCCTTATTCCGAGGTGTGTTGGTAGAAGGTTTTCGAGAACAATAAAAACCCCATATTTTGCAGATTTCTGAATATTATGATCGGGCCTTGATGGACGAACAGATGACCATCTTCACGGAAGACGCTCTCAAGGTCCTCCTCATTTTTTCATGTTAAAGAGTTTATTTATTTATTTTTGTTTATCGTAGTAGGAATGAGTAGCAAATTATAGAAGGTCTTTTAATCAGTGTTTTATCTGACGCGGGAAGATAACAAATTAAATTAACTTAATACTTTTTGTGCCTTCATTTTCTATGGATATATATGGAAACGGTCGCTTGTAATTCGAACAGTTTATTAACAATAGGTCGAAAGCATATCTGGGTTAAAAAATTTAAATAAATATATAATTTTCTCTTTGAGCTGATCCAAATTGCAGAAGGCTGTCCGCGAGTTCGTCATCGATAACAGCACGACCAGCACAAGTCAGACAGCACTCAACGCCGCACTGGAATCGGCACTCGACGGACAGGGTAAACTCGTCCAGGACAAGCTCTTCTCGCTCTTCAACTCGCGCAAAGAAAAGGTTACACTTTCTACTAATTAATCTATTGTCTTCCTTCTCTAATTCTCTATTTTCACTTTTCTCGTCTTCGTTTCGTTGTTTTGTCTGTCTCCCTTTCTTTTTACCATATTCCGCTCCTCCTTCCCCCTCTCTCTCTCACAATCAATCTCTCTCTCAATCTCTCTCACTTCCACAGCGTCCTTACTGGGATGAACGGCAGTTGACTGAAGCCGTGTTCGAGGATCTCCAGAGCATCAAGCGAATAATCCACACGAACACTCAGAACTTAACGCAGACTCCGGTTATTTATTCATTCATTTATTTTTTCTGAATAATTAAAAGTTTGTAATTAATCAATAAATATTTCCTTAAAAAAATTTAAATCAAAGATTTGTAGTTCTTTTCATTTACGCTTTTTTCTGATCGCTGACAAGTAAATTGATGACAAGATATTCCTCATCATATGACATGCACATCGTTTGTTATGCATGCCATATGATGAGGAATATCTTGTAAATAATAATAAAAATTGTAGATACTTGCAAATGTTCGCTCATCTATTGGATTTCAGATCATATCCGATGTTGAAAAGTCTAATTGTTTTACAGGGACCATCTTACAACAAGCCAAGACGAATGGAATGAACATCTTTGAGACCGTCCGTTTCTCTCTCTTCATCCTCGCTTTCTCCCCCCTCCCTTCTCTATTTCACCTCTCATGATATTATCCTCTTTTTGTGGCATTCCCTATTGGACAATAGCGTCAGCTTTCTTAGCTCATTACTAGAGAAATGTTGAAAATTTGTTATTATGACTTGTGTTCGGCTTTCGACTGATTCTTCAGGGATTTCGCAGTTTCGCTGTGCCTTGTCGTGTTCCCGATTTCATTCCTCAATTTCTTGACTACTGTAGTTGTGCAATGCCATTCCTCCTGTCACGTTCTCACTCTTCTAAAACTGGTCGTTTCCCAGGCTTATCGAGTACGCTGATCCAGCAGTATTTTAGCATATATTTTATGGCCGACTGCAAATGAACTTTAATTTGTTTACATTTATTGTTGGTCGTTCATTCTACGATATTCTGTATACGCTGGTAATTTATGAATGATAAAATTGCATAAGCAAAAACGCATGCTTCATGGCAAAGCGATGATCGGCTGAGCAATTCTCAACAGAGTTTGAAAGACCTGTTTTAGAATTTGGTGGGAGGGGGGGGGAATTCTTTCTTTCCATCTCTCTCCCTTCGCATACTCTCGTTCAATCTCTCTTCGCCGATTTGTCTCCTGACGCCCGAAACACTTGAATTCTCGCTCTATTGCTTGTCTATTAGTTGACTGAGGGTGAGATTCTAGTCTATCCTCATATATTATCTTATACCTAAAAATCTTTATTTTTATTTGGGTTTTTTTTCTTTAGAGCAAGTATTTTACATTTAGCTGTAAAAATGGTCAACAGGACAATCCTCGCGTGAACATTTATTTATTTCAAGAGGTGCACTAAGCAAGAATGAGATGGCTGATAAGTAAGAGGGGAGGTGCACACTGTGACCAGGCGGAAATAGTAGACAGAGAAACGCAGAGAGGGAGAGAGCGAGAGGGAGGAGAGACGCAGAGAGGGAGAGAGCGAGAGACTACAGCAGCATTCTTCTTGGCTTCTCCTTCTCATCGCCGCTCTCTTTGCCATTGTCTCTCTTCTCCTTCTCCTTCTCCTTTCCATTCTCTCTCTCGTCTTTCTCCTTCTTCCCTTTGTCCTTCTTCTTCCTCCTCTTATTCTGGAGACTCTCCGTCGTTGTCGTGCTCTGCGCCTCTGACTCGGCACTCTCGCCGTCTGTGACTCTCGTCCTGATCTTCTTTCGCTCTGCTGTTGGCAGCGACCACCGATTCGGCGCCGCCGTCACGTCAAGCGAGACGATTGACTGGCTGAAAGAGAATAAGAGAGAGAGACGAAGGGGAAGAGAGATAGAGAGCGAGAGCGGGGGTGGGAGGGATATCGAGGGAACAAGAAAGCGAGAGCAGAGAGAGAGAGAGAAAGAGAGAGAGAGATCTTACGTGAAGAGAAAGATGTTGTCGTGATAGCGCGACGAGTCAGCTGCGCAGCGCGGTTCGCCCTGTGGCTTCCTCGGCGGCGCCTCGCGGTGCACGGTAAAGCCGACACGAATCTGGAAGTGGGCTCTATTTAAAGGAGCTGAAAATTTATTATTCAAATTTTTGCCTGGCATAAAAAATTTGAACAATCGAAAGTGTTCGATTTAAAGAGTATAAATTCAATATTTTTGTTTATATCGTTTTAAAAATTTCACGCCTTCAGAAGCGCCTGAGGCGGCTGAGCATCCTTGCACATCATGAACTCTCTCAGCATGTCGCTGGCAATCGTGCGGACTTGCTGGAAATTGAAGACATTATACTTGTGAAATTGTTTTCTGTCGATACATATTAAGGACGAGATGATATATGGATATATGAAGCTCAATAATTATTTTAGACTTTGTATTTAAAGTTTTTTCCGACCGAGTCGTTCTCCTCCACGGCAGCGCCGTCGATTCTACAGCGAGAAGCGCCGACGAATTCATCGTAGCTCATCCTCGTTGAACCAATTGTCCTTAGACCCAAGTTATTACAATTTATTAATATCTTTATTTATTTTATTAATTAATGTATTTATTACGTTATTTATTCGTTACTTTTTTGTAAGATTTTCTGACTAGAGAGTTGGAAAGTATTTTTAAATAATTCAATTTTTATATTATTTTTTGCGATAGAGAGCAATTGGAAGCCAGATGTTACAGTTGCCTTAGAACATGGATAAAAGAGAATCAATGAAAAAGAAGCTTCAAGAAGAATTAGAACCGACCGTCGCGTATGTAGAGACTGCTGTGAAATGATGGAAGAATAATCAGCAATCTTTCGCGATCGAATTCTTCAGTTGCGAACTTGCCAAAAGTGCATGAATATACTTTCTCCTTTGATGCCATTTATCTAAGAATCTTTAAAAAAAATCCTTGTAATTTACATGTTTAGTACAAATTAAGAACTTCATAAATTAATAAATAGTTTTTCGTTCTGCTTTAGTTTGTAGAGAGTTGATAAAAAGGAGGTGCTCTCAATCTCGCACGTTATTTCGCAGGTCGTGGAAAAATGCCTATTGAATCTCTCAGAGTCGGTTGGGTGATCGCCCTCCTTTAGACCTCAACTATTAATATGAGAGTAATGCATGCGAGGCATTGTTTTGTATTATCTTCAAAAAACTTGTCTTATATTTTCAAGCTTCATAATAGTCAACCTTGCAAAACTTTTGAAGCTTTGAGCACACTTTATTTCGTGCATCTTTCTGGCGATTCATGAAAATTGAAGACGTGGCATAAATTCACATTTATTGACAACGCGGAAATAAATATCGCGGCGTATTTCGCGGGCACGGTTTTTGCTAACGACAAAACGAGAAAACATGTAATTCTATTGATAAAAGATAAAGGAAAAGCACGTCATTATTATTATTATAAATGGCCGATAGCGAGACGTAGTGACGGGAACATTCATTGCGAAATACACAGACATAATTATCTCTTTTTACTCGTCATTTCTGCGTTAGTCTTGAGCACGTGAGGTACGGTATATCATTAATTAGTCAATTAAGTCCTTCTTAAATTCATTTCGATTGATTTATAGAAAAAAAAAAGATTTCACTAGGCTTTTTCAATAGACCAATCACAAATCGTCAACAATATTGATCAGCGTAAATAGTCCAGATACTGACTGACCGCACAACAGTTGACCCAGTTTGATCAAGGGTAAGGAAAGAATAACGATACGGTTATCTCAGGAGGGAAATGCTGTAGGGGAGCAGAGAGCGAGTGTTTGTTTTGGAGAGAGATAACGAACGAGAGAGAGAGAGAGAGAGAGAGAGAGAGAGAGAGAGAGAGAGAGAAATGTGGTATATGGCAATTTGAGGCAGCTTTTCATTAACCACCAAAGTATTCATAATAGGAATAAAAAAAACTTAATTATTGAAATGAATGAACTTTATTTTCTTTTAACACTGATCTGCTCCAAATTCTCATTCATTTCTGCACACTTCTAGAAGCAGAAAGGAATTCTTATTTTGCTTCGGAGAGTCAAAACAGGGTTTAAAAATAAATGTAGCATTGACATTTAAAATTCAACAACAAAAGAGTCAGAGTCAACCCGGAAATGATAAAATGCAGCTGAAAAAAAGAGTGTCCCTAATTTCTTTACATTCTTATCTAGTACAGTTTCTATAATTTGACAGCCGATGGTTACTTGTCTGTCTCGCTCGTGCAAACAGGGAAGATGAGATTGGAGAAACCGAATTATTGAGAAGCAACAAAGGATACTTGCATGGTTGAATTTATATTTTATTTACACGTTGTCGAACTCGCTCGGTATCGGGTGCTGCTAGATGAGAATTGAAGAAAACGTCACTTCAGTCGGCCGCGTAGTCCTGGGAAAAAGAAGTTCGATGATTCAATTTGCTCTACCACTGTTTCCATATAAAAGAAACTTCTTGACAAATAAGTCGTTTATAAATGTGAAAATAAAAGTGAATTAAAGAAGATAACTAAGAAAAAAGAATGAAAAGAAAAAAAGAATAAGAAGTAGAAGAGAGAAGAGTGATCGGGTGCGCGGAAACTCGAGAACGAAAAGCAATCGAAAACCAAAACGACAAATGCACGATGGAAGAGACGAGCAAGAAAAGCCTTCTTCGAGTGAAATTCCAAAGAAAACAATTAGGAAATTACTCTCCTATTTCAACTTGGCAAGCTGGGGGAGAAGCATGGCATAAGAAGCAACTTTTGGAAAATCCTTTTGGTTCAGGAGCGAGTAGTGTGGGTACTTATGGATAGGCGTGGGAAAGTAGGGGGCGGAGCTAAGGATCGGCGGGCGGGCTAACGTAGAGAACCTTGGCGACGACTCGCGCCTGAAGTTGGAATCGCCGTTGAGCGGCCCGCCCCTCAAGGGCGTCCTCTCCGACGTGCCATAGTCGGTGACATGGCCATCGCCGTTGCAGAGGCTCCCGTTGCGGTTTCCGCCACCGCCACCCGCGCCAGCTACATCTGCCTGACTCTGAAAGACTCCGAGAGAGAGAGAAAGAGAGAGAGAGAGAGAGAGAGAGAGAGAAAGAGAGAGAGAGAGAGACTGAGGCGGAGACAAACCTGTTAGACCCATATGATACTTGGGCAGCCCATTTCGAGGATGAGATACGTAAGTGCCTATACTTCTATCTTTTCTTCTTGGAACATACTCACAACATTAAGAGGTAATGAAGAAAATGGACAGCGAAGAGGATGCGATCTGTTTCTTGTTAAGCACTCTGAGAGGATTCGGTAGCTAGAAATTCCTTCGGACACACGGCAAACATGCGAGAAGAATAGAACAAATAGAAACAAAATTAGATTTCGGAAAAGAAAATATATGATGCCAAATGCAAAAGCAAGTGTGACAGTGCGTTGCAAGCTTGTGCTGCTGCTCTTTTCAAACGTCGCTGGCTCCCGAGGCGAAGTGAGAGAATACGGTAGAACTGACCGGGACACTCAGCATGAGACGGGCTGTCGAGTCGCCGGAGCCGGTCTTGGAGCGCCCGCTCACTTGACGCACCGGACTCGGCGGGAAGTTATTGTTGTCGAGGGAGGTTGTCACCTGAGGTGTGAGGGGAGAGAGAGAGAGAGAGAGAGAGAGGGAGAGTGAGAGGGAGAGAGAGAGAGAGAGAGGTGAGGGGAGAGAGAAGTGAATGGCAGAAATTCTGAGAGATTGAGGGCAAGGTTTCTGTGCATTGTTAGGGAGAACACACAGAAGACAGAAAAGCCGAGCAAATCGAACAGCCATCTGCTTCCCCATTTGATGTCACTCAGAAGAACCTGTTTCTTCCATTTGACACCCTTCACTCTTTACATGATTTCCATAAGTGGGCACTCACTAACCATGAGATGATAAAGTACGTACATATAAAAACATGCAAGATATTCATACGGAGATGCATTTCTTCCGGATGGATTGGTTAGTATTTTAGGTAGTGGATTCATTCACTATCAATTTTTGTTTAAATATTTTCATGTAATTTACAATGGACCTATTAGTGATTGCCAAATATATTAGCCTATTCATTCTTTAATTTATTTACAAATATGTTTTATACATATGGATAAAAATCTTGTATTAATTAATGGTGGCGACTAATTTATTTTAATTCTCCCAAATTTTCTAGTGACGTCTGTCGAAAATTCTCTTTCACTTTACATACGAATAAAAAAATACAGTACCTGGCCGTTCTTGGCCTGGTAGTGCGTGGCTATACTACGCGACCCTCTCCTCAGCTCCGTCTGGCTCGTATGCGTCAAACGATAGCGACTGTAGAAGCCTTTCAGCACTGTGTTCACCTGCATTTTATTTTATTATTATAATGATTTCATTTAATAAAATTTTCAGACACTTTTTCATAGAAAAATCCTAGACATGTTTGTACCTTATCGCATATTGTCGTCGCATTAGAAAGAAGCCCACTTTCCACCAACCTCTTTATTTGTGAAGCAGTAGATTATTGTTATCATGAGCCCTTGATACATGTACGTAAATGACGCGCAATACGTCCAAATTGCAAATATCTGTAATGTAAGAAAGTTTTTTTTTAATGAGAAGAATTATAAAAAATAAACAAACATATAATTTTATCATTGAAAAAATTTAACCGACCATAATATTGTCTTTCGTTGGATTAAATGGAATTGTCTGCATGATGTTGGGTATGCCAAGTAAAGGTATCAACATCAACGCCGCTTTCACGCTTTTTCTGCAAATTGTGTTGCATTTATCCAAAAACTTTTCTTTAAAAAATAAATATGTACTAAGTTGAAATGTTTTTGGTTAACTTTTAAAATCGTAATAACAATATAAAATTGTGAAACGCTACATTTTAAGAGAAAGAAAACATAATGTTTCGATAGCCACTACACACTTCATTCGCTGCATTTCTGAAGAATTGTGAGAATCTCGCACTTTCATCCACAGGACACGAATCACGTTGCAGATGAAGAAAAAGTTGACCTGAAAGGAATAAATGAACAATCGATCTCTCTCTGGTAATTTGTTTTAATCCTTGTACCATGTTGAAGATGTATTAATGATCAATGAGTAACTGACTACAAGTTCCAGCATGCGAGGCCCGTCGAGAATCCAGAATTCAGGCTCGAGGTAGTAGGAGCCGAGGCACTTCTCGAACGTCTTCTTCTTCACGTACATCACGACTAGCCACAGCGACGTGTGCAGAAGAGGAATTCCTGCATATATACATTATAAAATATTATACATAGGAAGATACATATGTATGTACATATTATTTTATAATAGATAGAAACTTATATACAAAAAAAATAACGGAAAATAAAAAAAACTGTTTTGTACTGATTAAATGATACTACCATATCCGGCGAGCAGATACGGAGAGAGGCGGGGCTCCGAGTTGAAGACAGTAAAGACGAGCTGGTTGTGAAGGTAGAAGCCTTCCAGGAACATCCAGCCGAATGCGACCGTCTTGAAGTACTCGAGTAGAAAGAACATCGACTCGCACATCACGGGCTGAAGACACCGAAAGCTAAGACGTTATTCAAGTGCGAGTTGTTTGGTTCCCATAAGTTGCCCCCAAACGGACAGTGGTGTTAATGGTCGGAATGGTCTTGGCGCCAGACGCGGGCGCGAGCTTATCTGTCACTATCAAGTCGATGTAGAGCACGAGGCGGATGATCACGACCATGAGAATGGCGATCATTAGATGAAGATGCAGCATGTTACGGAACACGCGTAATCGGCTTAACAAACAATTCAACTTTGAATTGCCGCGTTCTCCCTGAACTCCAATAACGAAAATGAATCTCTCGCACCGAAAATAGGAGAAGATGGCGATGGAGACGATAAGGCTGATGAGCGAGAGGCCGAGGCCGACGAACTCGAGCTTTCGCGCGTTCTTCGCCACTTCTTGGGCAATCTTAAAACATGACAAGGATTCCGTAGTCTCGCACCGAAAGTAGGAGAAGATTTATTTAAAGTTCGCCCATCTTTTTTCCATTTCCTGGTGGAAACACTATTTTCGTATTTTTTGTATGCTTAAACGTTGTTAAAAAAAAGCCGTGCTCCGTTGGAGGCGAGGCTCATGCGAGTGTACAGGTCTTCTGCATTTTCCCGCTGTCGAAAAAAAACAGCAAAAAAGAAGCATGGCGGGGAAGCCGGGGGAGCCAAGTTTTTTTGGCACGCAGCCAAGAATACCGCGATCGTCTTGGAGTCGAGATTCTTGAGAAGTGCGAGGAGTTCTGGCGAGTTGGAGCACGAGGTGATGTAGTCCACGATGCCAGGGTCGGCCATCGGCACGCCCGTCACCATGTTCAGCCAGCGACCCGACTCGTGACACGCCTTCGTCACTGTCCCTGGGGTGCGAGGAGAGAGAGTGAAAGTGAGAGAGAGAGAGAGAGAGAGTGGAAAGTGAGAGAGAGAGAGAGAGTGAGAGAGAGAGTGGAAAGTGTGAGAGAGAGTGGAAAGTAAGAGAGAGAGGAAAGTGAAGAGAGAGTGGAAAGTGAGAGAGAGAGAGAGAGGGAGAGTGGAAAGAAAGAGAGAGAGGAAAGAGAGAGAGACAGAAGTGGAAAGTGAGACAGTGAGTGGAAAGTGAGAGAGACAGAAAGTAGAGAGAGCGAGAGAGAGAGAGAGAGAGAGAGAGAGAGAGCGGAAAGTGAGACAGAGGGAGTGGAAAGTGAGAGAAATTGGAAAGAGAGAGCGAGAGAGCGAAAGAATGAAAGGAGAGAAGAAGAGTGGGATAAATAGTGAGAAAGAAAAAATGGCTTGAAACTGAGAGTGATAAATGATAAACGGACCGATATAAAAAAATTTATAAAAGAAAAAAGTATACTATAAATAAAATATCTACGAGAAAAAAAGAAGCTGAATTTTTCAAAACGGTGCATTGAAAGGGAAATAGAGTAAAAGAATCATGAAAATTGCGAGAAACGGAAGTGTGCAGAGAGAAAGAAAGGAGTCATCAAAAAATGTGCAAAAAGAAAAGTAATTAAAATAAAAAAAACACGTGGGAGAAAGCTAATTGTAAGAAACTAACTCCCAGAGACATACCGCGAAGGATTAAAGCAATTCAAACTAACGGGAATTTAACGTATGAAAACGACGAAAAAAGAATCGCGATGTTAGTAGACAATGCGAGATGCAAATACAATTATTAAAAAAAATGCCCATACATTCCTTAGCTCTTTCTAACATATTTATGCGGCTTTCTATTTATTTAAACAACCGATACTAAGGTTAAGGTTAAGTTATTTAAGTGACAATGGCGGGTCATGCGGTAAGCGACTTCATATTGAGTATGTCACATGCAAAAGCTTTTACTTTGTGCACTGCGGAGCACCGAGACATCAGCATAGCATTGAAGGCTTAAGGTTTGGGTATCTAAAGCCCCAATCCTTAAGTCTTAGGTTAAGTACATGCTTGAAAAGCATTCCCATGCAAGCATGCCAGAAGACCTGTCATATCGCTGGATTCTCCTTTTCGATCGACACCCATTTTAAGCGTCATATTATATATATATATATATTTATTTATATATTTACTGCTACTAAGTACGGCTATTTGAAATGCATGTATTGTACGATACTTTAATCCTCTGAGAGTCTTACAACGACGTCGTCATAGCTGATTCTGAAGCACGACGTGTAGTTCGTCCATCCCCAGGGGTTGTTGTATTCGCCGGGGTTTTTGCCGGCCCAGCGGCCCGCCTCATCGCACCACTTCACTAGCACTCCTGGAATGTTGAATAGGGGGAGAGAGAGGGGAGAGAAGCAGAGAAAGAGAGTAGAGGCTAGACAGAAAGGGAGAGAGCGGCAGAGAGGCAGACAAAAGCTAAAGAGATAGAGATGAAACAGGTATATAGGAAGGCCTATGTAAGTAGGTTGGCGGCAATCATCACACATAGACATTTCTGAAAAGGAAATGTACATGTCTACATATATGTAGAGAGGGTAGAAGTTGCATAGAAGTGTATGCCAAAGAGTACATATCATGCGATGTCTTTTCAAATCAATTTTGGCGGAAAAATCAACTAAAGGACAGCAGAAGCAGGCTGGAAAGCAGACATGCTAGAAGAAATAATATATTAAAATATAACTAATAGCATTAATTTTTTTTAAAGAACAATTCGAAATCTAATTAAACCATTAAAATACGTCATGTAATAAATTGAAAAAGTATTCTTATCTCATGTCAATTAAAAAGCATTCAGTCGTAGGATTGAGGAAAAGTAGCTAACGAAGTGCAAGTAGACGTTGTATAAATTTATTGTTCCATCGAATAGATCGGAACTTTTTAAAAAGAAATCCATTTAACCGTTACCCATAACATTCGTTTTTAACATAAAATCTACACACAACAATAACACACATTGTAAAAGAAGGAAATGACTTTCTTTCCCACTAAAATCAATGTGGACAGACGATATTGGCACACGTCACGAAAACGAAAGATCTACTAATTCTTTTCTCCTCTGCCGAAGGCACGCGCGGAGAAAATGAGGCTGTCGACTCACACAGATTCCACATATGTTTGGAACCGATTGAACTAAGGAAGTTTTAATTGTTATTTCTTCACAGATCTCTAATATACATACATGTGTATTAAATCGTGGAAGCGGTGTATATGTGTGAGCGTGTTATTATTGTTATATCAGGTAGGTGACCTCCACAGATGGATCAAAACAGTGCTAAGCGGGTGGCTGAGACATTAGGCAAGCCAGTCAGTGAATTACGGGTTAGACTGTTTGAGTAGATGATTGTGATAATAGCAATTCGTAGGATGCTATAGACTTATGGAATACTAGAGCTAAATATGTCGAGACGTGGAACGTGAGAGAACGGCCGGGATGAAGAGAGAGAGAAAGAGAGAGAGAGAGAGAGAGAGACTACAGTAACCACCAACTTGTCGGATCGAGACCCTTGAGCGGTGGGCATGGCTTGGTCACACTCGTGTTTGCAGGGGTTGGTGGCCAGCACAGAACGGTGTCCCAGGTCGCGTTACAGTAGAGCTGACCATCGTCTGAAAATTTTATTATTATTATTCTTATAATCATTATTGTTGCCATGCTTTAAAAGGTAAAAAAGTATACTTTTTTTATTCATACTTGTTAGGCGGGTCATTCTGCATTCATATGCCTCTTATTTATAAACGCTTCTTATAGACATACATATATATGTACGTAGCTCGAGTGAGGGATGACGGGAAACCGCAACAATCTAGAGGGTAGCGAAGAAAAAGGGTTAATTGAGCAGATATTCATCTTTCTATCTATCCCTTTAATCCTTTTTATTATTTTTATTCACTTTAATCGATTATTTATCCACTTTTTCCCTCATCCTCCTATTGATGTTTCCCATGCACTTCCTATTCCGGACCAGGGAAACCATGAGAGTGGAAAAGAGAGAATAAAGTAGAAAAAGAGTTCGCAGGAAGCCCGACTTTGTAGTGTGACCGTACACCGAGAAACATATACGGGGGAAGATAAAAATGAGTCTTAAGCTAAAGATTCCGAGGAATGTTGAGCCTTAATTTAGCTTCAACCATCTCATGGCTTCATTCGGTAATCAATGAAATATAGAGGCGTTTCAGAGCGTGCTACACAGCAAAATGAGAGGCAAACGGATATTGGGAGGGCTATTTGCAGAGATTGACGGTGCGGTAAGGGAGAGAGAGACTGTGAGAGAAAACGAGAAAGAAAGAGAGAAAGATGGCAGGAGTGACACACGGCGAGAGACTAAGACGAAAAAGACAGCGAAAGAGCTTAAATAGCGTAGAATAGGAATCTTCGATCTTCATAATTGGAATTAGAAATGGATTACAGCAGGCGAGAATTCAAGATAGAGATTAGAAAGTGCAGCAAACGAACTAGTATACCCTATGTAGAACTAATGGAAGGGCCCTCTGGCGGACTCTTTCCTTCCTGGCCCAATAGGGGACTTCAACAAGGCCCTTTACATTAGATCTCCGAGTAAAACCAGAGGTCCGCGATCCTCCTAATTAACCAGCACACTTACACAGGTTTGCATTATATCCTTCTTTTCCTTTTGCAGAATCAGACCCAGAATCGGTTTGAGACCTCAACCCTTATCTTCCTCCTTTCCATACACTATAATCTCCGGGGTCTGCCTCCCATTCTCCGGGTTCTCCCTTGCCCTTCCCTTACCGAGCCCCTTCGGCACGAGTCCGACGTAGTCGGGATGGGCGTCGAATGCCCGTAGGCAGTCCTCCATCTTGTCTCCCATGTCGAACTTGATGGTCGGATAGAGATGGTAGTGTGCGAAGGCGTTACCGGACAAGTTGGCCGGCCCGCCCGGCACGAGAAGCGACAAGTCTTGCTCGAATGGCCTGGAAATAGATTAGATTTAAACATAATTTAAGTAAATTTGAAATAATATAAATTAATGAAAAATAAATTATAATAAATGGCAAACAAGTGAAAATTTTATTGTAATTCTAAATTTTATGTTGCACTTTTAGTTGGTATTCTAAATAAATAGTAATCTTAATAGTGGAATATAAGAAATATGTACGTACATACTATTATTTATTTAAAGAAAAGAATATTTGATCAATTACTATGCTTTTTTGTTAATTGGTTTTTTTTCTGAACAATTATCGTGTAAACCGGTGCAAATAATTGTGAATATTAACAGTTTGCTGAATGTTTATACTTTTAAGTAAGATATTTAAACTTTAAAAACATATTCTAAAGAACTAATATAAGTAATAGTACGTTGGTTTAGAGAATGTCTTGCAATGCTAATTTTTAAAGCCGTTTCTGTAGTTTTCGTGTGTCCAGTTTATATGGTGATTTTAATCAATATTTTCAAGCCCACAGTGATTGGCACTTTGGTAAAGTTGCTGTTAGACAAACAAGAAGAGTGCAGCTGAACAATTTTGTAGGATCTATCAAAGCAAGGTTTTTATGTGTCCTTTCCACTGTCGCTTTCCAATATTCCATAATGGCTACAATTACTAGGATTTGCTGTTGACTGCCTGCAAATACTGCTCTATCTTATAATAAATACTAAAACAATTTTCTTCTTCTTCCAGATTCTTCTGATTGTGATAACTAAAATATGCTTCCCCTCCACTACTTCCTGCGAGTGTTCACTTGGAATGGAGGTGCTCGAAATAGTCACTTTCTTGTTCATTTGTGAATACTTCCAGTAATGTCTTTGTGAAAATGTAGCTTTTAGCTTCCCTTGACGATTCCTTTGCCTTTTCAAGGAAATGTTGTTAAATGCGGCATGTGAATACACTGCTAATTACATTGCCGCGTGCACGCTTTTTTCAGTGATTTGCCCAGAAATAAAATGAGTCTTTCCAAGTTCTCGTGGTTGTCTGCATGGATGATGTCGTTCTCAGTACTTTATCTGCGCGGTATACTTCTGCTACCCTTCATTTGTTTCTTATGATCTCCACTTTCTCATCTTTCGACTACGATTCTGCACGAACCGAAGAGAATGGACTTGGGGGGGGGGAGAATGCCCCCAGCCATAAAGAATGACATAAATAACCTCTCTCGCAGGTTCTTAGAGTACTGTTATGGTCGGTTCTCTCTTTTGGTCGTTCCAGACAGAGCAAGAATAACAAGAACTTGGAAAAGCTCGTTCCTCGTTTCCTGTCTCCGGGGCTTTCTAACAAAAAGAACTTGGCTACCCCTTCTTTTATTTCTCTGTCTCTCTCACCCTTTCTCTTCATTTTATACCTCTCTCATATCTCTCTCTCTCTCTTCATTTTGTACTCTCTCTTCTCTCTCTCTTTCTTTCTCTTTCTCGCTCGCTCACTCTTTTCTCCCCCTTAAACCGACATTATAACAGTCTGTCGAGTTGATGATGAAGAGTGTGCAGTAAGAATCGAACGCCAGAAAGACGGCCGCCTCGACTCCTCGGCGGCAGTCCAATGAAAGTAGACAAACTCGACTGATCTCGTATGCTGACAGGAGGGAAAATGACATTTAAATTTCCCGCCGAAATGTATCGAGTGCTGTAGCGAGTGAAGTAAAGAGCGACATTTCGCAGGGAGCAGGGAAATGGTGCCGCCGGCAGAAGAACAAGAGGAAGGAAGGTGGCAAAGAGATATTTTGCAGGAAGTTAACCTACATCCGTAGGGAAGAGGTATTCCTAATTGTAAGAATGCGTTATCTACATAGAACATTCATGACGGAGCCTTCTGCATAGTATGGACGCGGGTATGGGAAGCATACATATGTAAATACATTTTAATATTAGAGGAGGAGACCAAAGAGTAAAATGCGTTAAGAATAATTTGGTGTGTTGATAAAGTTGAAAGTTAATATTTGTATGTATATGTAGAGCCAATTGCTGAAAAGCCGAAGAACGATTTCTCAGCAACGAGGAAGGAGGAATAAGATAAGCATGGAGCAGATCCTTGAAATGAAGAAGGAAAAAAAGGAATAGAAAAAATGGATATGTTCAGCGCAAAGAGTGAGAGCGAGAGAAGGAGGAAGCGACAGAGAGAGAGAGAGAGAGAGAGAGAGAGAGAAAGAGGAAGAGAGAGAGAGAAATATATGATCCAATCGTAGCGAGATTTTCCCGTTGACATCAGCGCCACCAGTCGTGCTACGCAACAGAGTGGGATAGAAATATGCATTTCTAAATGCGAAATATAATTCAAAATAAAAATAATAAAATCACATTCCGCATAATCTTGTCGGATAAATCTAGAATAGAAATTATTTCTGAATTTTTTGGAACAGAATGAGACGAACATGATAGACGTTGAGACAGGAAAAAAAGTTAGATAAATATAAAGAGATTGAATGAAAGAGAGAGAGAGAGACAGAGAGAGAGAGAGAGAGAGAGACAGAGAGAGGGAGAGCGAGGGAGAGATAGAAATAAGGTAGAAGGAGAAAGAAGAGATAAAGTGGTGTGAAAAAGAAGAAATATTGTAAAAAAAAATTTCTAGTTGTATTTCGTAGCGCAGATACA
This sequence comes from Allodiplogaster sudhausi, assembly GCA_945643635.1. Classification (NCBI taxonomy): domain Eukaryota; kingdom Metazoa; phylum Nematoda; class Chromadorea; order Rhabditida; family Diplogasteridae; genus Allodiplogaster; species Allodiplogaster sudhausi. The sequence continues at coordinate 472,146 of CALZFC010000049.1, forward strand.
TACTAGTTCGTATCTCTGCTGTACATGTGTGAGTACGAAAAAATGCACTCCTTCGAATACTCATAATTGTAATGAGAACATGAGCCAACATTATACTTTCTTATGTACACACACAGGCGTCCACTACTGTAGCGGTCATTTACCAGCAAAAGACAGAGAATGCCATATAATATACTCTGAAGAGCGATTGCAGAATGTCGATAAAGTCCCCGCGGACTACAAATTTAAGGAGAGGGAGCGAGAGGCAGAAGGATTTAGAGAAAGAGAGAGAGAGAGAGAGAGAGAGAGAGAGAAATGCACTCTGGAAGAGTCGTCGGTGTTCTCGGAAAGGTGTCATATCCGGGTGTGTCTATGAGGAGGAGGAAGCACGACTCTTATCAAATGCCATATAGGTAGAGAGAAAGAAAGAGAGAAAGATAAAGAGATCGAGAGAGAGTGGGATGGAGAGAGAGAGCCGGAGATGTAGGGAGTAAGAACCAGAGAGGAGAGGGACAGCAAGATAAAAGAACTAATTATGGGAGTCGAGAAAGAGTTATAAAGCATTAAGGAAGATTCTCAAGCTCTCCGACCACAGGAGGCAGAGAGAGAAGAGAGAGAGAGAGAGAGCATGAGAGAGCATGAGAGCGCATGAGAGACAGGTAGGGAGGAAGAAAGAAGTTAGAGATGACTAATTGTACGAAGATAAGGCCTATTCATAACTCCATTGATTCCTTTGAGACTCTTGAGACGGGACGATTCACACTCTTCGAGTTCATACACCCTTTAGCTATCCGTAGGCTGGCTGTACTCTCTCTCTCTCGCTCTCTCTCTCTCTCTTTCTTGCGAGCTTTAAATTTTTTGAATGCAATGGTTGAGCAAGTAGGCTGGTTTTCTGATCTAGTTTAGAGCCTTGCAGTTCAAGTTTTGCGTTGCTGGTGCAAGAAGAGTATTATATCATACTCCATGGTGCACTTGCACTGATTAGCAGTGAGAGTTCTCAAATACAATAATGATTAAATTCACCTATAATTATTGCAACTACCTTGCAGCACTCAACCCTCATTCTCTCTCTACCAGCGGAGCGTGGAAATGAAGAAAGGAACGGGACACAACGAATGATCTTGAGATGGGGATGACCTGTGTAGGCCCAGATACAACAACAAACATGCATAGGTATAATCAAGAAGAACTATTTGGAGGAGTTTTAACATGAGGAAAACGAGAGAGTGCGAGAGAGAGAGAGAGAGAAAAAAAGAGAGAGAGAAAGAAGCGAGGAGGAAATGTAATGGAAGAAGAATAATGTACAGAGATCCTTCAATAGCAACAACAACATTGAAACCCCTGATTACAAATTATTAATTTTTTAGCAGTAGCATCCGTTCTCAATAAATAAAGTAATGTACAGTTAAAATATTTCAGTGTTACCTAGGACAAGAGTTATTAATGAGGATGCATGCGTCCGAAGTATCGGAAGCATCCTTGATACCAAGACAATGGGCGGGACTGTTCATATGTATGTACGTAATTGCTATCATACCCCGTGATATCCACACCCTTATTTCCTTTTTCTTCTCTTCTAATAATGAACACGGTAAGTGTAATGTGAAGAGCACAAAAATCGCTCTCTTGCCACCTCACGTCAAGCAGAGAATAGACCACGGCAGGGTAGAAGCCATGACCGAGAAGAGAGGGACTTTACGAGAGAGAGAGAGAGAGGGCGAGAGAGATAGAGAGTGCGAGAAAGTGAGAGAGTGAGAGGGATAGAGAGAGATATGAAGCAGTATTCATATGTACATCGTCATATGACGCGATTTTCGAGAGAATCAAAAAGGCCGCTGACATAACCAAAATAGATCGCCGCGTTCCTAAATCTCAATATAGTGCGAACGTGCGTCCAACTCGCCTCCCATCGCCACGAGCCACATAATTCACGCCATCATTTTCCGACTTCCAGGCCATCTCCAATCGATTCCTCGTATCAGAAAGCGCCGATTAGGAACTAATTAACAAAATCCAAGCTTTGGCTATGATCGCGGCCGCTTTTATTCATTCTGATTTTCGCACATATTGAGTCATATTCATATCGGGGCGAGGAAGAAGTTGAATTCCTTTGCGCAGGGAGATACAATTAACATGGCAAGTTTGAGATTTGAGCCCTTATAATTCCTTCTCAAAAATGTTCGCGCCAAAGCAATATAAAATGGCTTTTCAACGCCTTCAGCTTGAATGATAATAATAGTAATATTTGCCTAATTTCTGGCAGCCGTAGTCAAACTTCCCCGTTTTCAAACCTCGTCCCAACTTGTTTTCTAACTACACATGTAAAGGACTTGTGTTGCTAACGCCTAATAGTTATTGCTTCATTTATCGATCGATGGAATTCTGCAACAAATTCTGACAAGTGATGGCGAATTCGCGCCATTCCAATGATTATTACACAGATAATAATGAGCAATAGCTTGAAAGGAAGTTGCAGAGAGAGAAAGACAGAAAGAGAGAGCGAGAGGAGAGAGAGGATGTGTGTAAAAGATGTTAAGAGAGAAAATGGGGTGAGGAGGAGGAAGAAAACAGAGCGAGAGAGTTTCTCTGGCCACTCAAATAAGCAAAACGAAAGAAAAGGGAGACATAGCCAGGGGGGTAGCCATCTCGGAAGGAGAGGATCCTAAATACATGTGTGAAGATTCATATAAACATCTTCGTCCCCGATTATCCCAAGGTTGAGCCATACATGAGACATCTTATGAATCAGAAGCGAGGTGGAGTGAGGGAAGTATAATGAGAGTGAGAGAGACAGCGGGAGAGAAACAGAGAAATCTGTCTGTCCTTAAAAGCCTTCTAGAAGCCAGCTTGACTTAAGGCAGAAGGGGATTGAAGAGAGAAAGAGATGGGAGCGATATACAAAGAGAGGGTGAGAGAGATATGGTGCGAGACGGGGATCTGTGAGAGAGAGAGAAAGAGAGAGAGCGAGAGAGAGAGAGAGAGAGAGAGAACGAGAATAGATGGAACACACACTTGTGTAGAATCCATACGCAAGTATGTGTGAATCCATCCATACACTTTTCCGACACATAATTAATTCAGTCCAGAGAAACAAGGAATTAGTTGTAAGTCGCATCCTACTCCTATTTTCTGCTTCCTCCTTTTATTAATGCTAGGAGGACACCAATCGGTACAAGTTAAGAGAATGGCGTACTAATTGTAAGGCTTCTGCAGTGTGGCTCTCTCTCTCTCTCTAACACACACACTCTCTCTCTCACACACACACAGTCGCCTTCTTTTAATCTAAATCTCTCTTTCTCTCTATCTCTTAGTATTTAATTTTTCGAATTTCCATATTAACTTTGTACATACATATCTAGATGTAAAGGTGTGTGCGCTTGAGGGGCTTTCTCTTCCCAAGAGGCCATATCTGATTAGGCAAGTATATGTCTCCGATTCTCTATGAATCTCACTCCCCTCCTTTATCATCTTCTCTCTCTCTCTCTCTCTCTCTCTCTCTCTCTCTCTCTTGACAGACACACTCTCTCGCAGTCCTGTGCTTCTGTGTCTATATGACTCTTCTCTTTCATTCTCAATCTCTCTCGCTCACCCCTTCTCTCCCCGAGAATTTCCTGCTTCTTTTAAACTTCTCCTCCATCTCTTCGTACTGTCTTACTTTTCAAGTTATCAAAGGGGAACATGCACTGTAATGAGCGCGGATGTTCAACTATGTATGTATGTAAGTAAAGGAGGGAAGAAAATTGAAGAAAACTGAATCTATTTTTGCAACTGCATATATATATTTTTTATTTCCCTTCTTTCTCTGTCTCGTCAACCCGATGCTCTCTCACTCATTTGAGAAAGCATAGTTTTTTACCAAAGCTTTTTTCCCTTGTTATTCCATCGACGCTCGCCCACCATTATTGGTCATGCTTCTTTTTTGTCTCTCGGCTCTCTTTAATTCTCTCTTTCTCTGTCTTTCTTTCTCTGTATCTCTGCTATCATTTCTTCTCTCTCTCTCTCTCTCTCTCTCTCTCTCTGTCCATCTCTCTCCCTATAGCTTTTGCTATGGCAACATCACACATGTGCGTATCTTTGCTCCTTCCGAATAGGCTATTTCTGTATCAGAAAAGAGAAGATGTTAGATTTGAAGAGGAGAGGCTTTTGGCAGTCAGATAAATAGCACACAAAAGTGCCCCGAGCATCCGATGAAAGAAGAAGAAGAAACGAGGCAAAGAGTGACGGGAAGGGAATCCATTCAAGAGGAAAAGGACAGAATTCATCAGCAAGACGGATAAACAAAGCGAAGTATATATTAAGTTGCATAGGAAAACTTTGTATCGTTCACACAGTTCTTACAAACAAGAAAATTTACAGAATAGTGAGTTAAAAGATAAGATTCCAAGGTAATAAACCTAATATTAAAAATATATAACCTTTAGAAATATTAAACCTGATAATAAAAATCCTTTGCAATTAACTGAAGAAAACCAGCGGGTTGCGAGAGAAGTTTGGAGGAAACAAGAAAAGGAACAGAAATGGAAAAATCTTCTCATTGACTGCTCGAGAAGTTGCTGATGTTGCAATCAGATCAACTCGGCTTTTCTTCTCGGCACGAGGGAGAAAAGACACTAATCTCTTGGAGGAGACCTCAGCGTTTGGACAATTGCAATAGTAATAAGGAATCTTTAGAATTATTTAATACGCCATGAAAAATGTTCATGGAAACCAGTGGCTTGCTACTTGCAAGAGATGTAGAATGAATCAAGAAAGGGCAAGCACAGAAAGTGGAAGAGCGAAGCATTCAATCCTGCCTTTCGCTACCTTGGATTCTCACTTTTTCTCCCTCTCCACTCTGTTTTCTCTATCTCCCCCTTAGTTTTCTTATCCCTCTCGTCCTCCCTCTCTCTCTCTCCTTGTCTTCCATCCTATTTAATATAACGGGGATGTATAAACATTCCCCGAACAAAACGAATCAACCAGATATCATAATCCTCTTGGAAAAGTGCGTGATATACTAGATTGTTCTAATGGAAATTCTACAGAGCTACAAATCTACTTTGAAGGGGCATACATACGTACATATGTATGTATGTCCATACATACTATGTACATACATACATATATACGTGTCTATAGGAGAAAAGAACCCGATATTAGCTCAAAAGCACGAAATGCTAATAGCAATTTGTTCGTCTTCAACTATGGAGCAGAGGAGAAATAAGGGAGAACAAACAAAAACAGTTTTATAAATACACAGATGCATACATACATATGTATGTATATTGAATACCATTTGAAAAAAACGGCTGAAATAAGCACCAGTTCTCCGGTGACTTTCTGGAATGGATGAGAATATCGGATGGGGACACGCCCACCTGACTACATACGTGCCAAGAGTTCGAAAAGGATAGGAACACTAGGTGCCCCGAGGCGGTAGGAGTGGGAGGATGAAGAAGAAGATACGAAACAATGAAAGGAAGAAGGGAGGGAGTGAGAGATGGAAGAGAAAGAGAGCTAAAGAAAGAGAGTGAGAGAGAGTGAGATAGAGAGAGAGAGAGAGAGAGAGAGAAAGAGAGCTGAGGAGGCATAATGAAAAGGACAGGCGTCCGTAACCTTAAGCAAAGGCATCCTCGCGTGGTCGCGCATTATTCACGATTTCAGCGGCAGCAGTAGAGAGAGAGAGAGAGAGAGAGAGAGAGAGAGAGAGAGAGAGAGAGAAAGAGAGGGACAGAGCGAGAGGGAGAGAGAGAAAGGGAGAGGACAGAGCATAGAAAGAGTAGAGTGAGAGATGAAGAGAAGAAATAGAATGTGGGAAAGGGATGATGACGATCCCACGACTATGAGCATGAAAGGGAGAGGAAAATCAAATAGAAAGGGAGAGAGGGAGAGAAAGCGAGATAGAGGGAGGCAGAGAAGCAGAGAACGATACAGAGAAGGGGATTCAGACATAGAGGTAGACACAAAGTCCGGACTCAAAAAAAGGATGGATGTCCGCGAGACACAAAGGACAAAAGAATGGCAACAACGAGAGAAAGAGGCCATCTCTCTCTCTTTTTCGCTATCTCTCTCTCTCTCTCTCTCTTTCTTTCTCTCTATCTCGCTTTATCTTTCTCTGTCCACTGGCCCTCGAGCAAAAAGACAGAATAGAAAGAGCGGCAATTGAATAATGGAAAATAGTGATGTCAATATCTATTGGGTTACGGTATCTGCACTAATAATAGCAACGAAAAAATCAAGCCGGGTTGTGAAGAATATAGTAGTGCCTGATGGTTTTGATGAGCAAGATTTGTGCATTTTAATATATTTAACAGTTTGGAATTAATGTTCGGATGGAAAATGATTTCATCTTGTAGGGGAAGATAAGGAGAATAAAAAAACAAGAGTGGGATTTGTGTATGAGAGAAGCGAGAGATGAATTGAAATAGAGAGAGAGCAGAACGGAAGAGAATAAGAGCGAGAGGAGAGAGAGAGAAAGAGAGCGAGAGAGAGAGAAAGAGGGCGAGAGAGATAGAGAGATGGATAAATAAGACTCATAACATCAGCCCCCCCCCGAATCCAAAGATTCTCATTCCTCATTGCTATGATATGATAAGCGCGATCTCTCAGTAGGCGTTAAAGGGGGGGGGGTAGGTGATGTCTCTAGGAGGTTCAGATTCAAGGACAAAGTGTGGGGAGAGAGAAAGAGAGAGAGAAAGAGAGAGAGAAAGAGAGAGAGAGAGAGAGACAGTGATGAATCATTGGTGAGAAATAGTGAACCATAAGGAAGTAACTACAGAAAAGGCTGAAATAAGCTTAGAGGAGATCGGAAAAGGCAAGCGGTTATTGATGAAAATAAGTTGAAAAGCTGGCTGGGCCAATAAAAAATTGAGAGGAGAATCTTGGATCAACGAAATAAGGCCTAGGTTTTGAAAGGAACTTGCGTAAATGAGAACGCCAAAGTATCTACTTTTCTCTTGCAGTAAAAGCACTCAAGCCAAAAGAAGAGAGAGGGGGAAAAGGGTAAACAATGTTTCGTTACGTGAGGCTGCTGGGAAGAATGCCAATTAAGTTACCAAGCAAGAGAGAGAGAAAGAGAGAGAGAGAGAGTGAGAGTGAGAGAGGGAGATCGCCAAGAGAGAGAGAGAGAGTGAGAGAGAGAGAAGGATATCACGCTTTACCTCGTCCTTTCTTTCTCTCTCTCTCACTCTCTGTGCAATATTATCTACTGTAACAACATCAACTGCATGGAAACTAATTGTAAGAGGGATGAAGGTTGAACAGAGAGAGAGAGAGAGAGAGAGAGAGAGAGGAGAGAGAGAGAGAGGAGAGAGAGAGAGAGAGAGAGAGAGAGAGAGAGAGAAGCGGCAAACATGTTATCCGGGGTGCGGCTCAGTGGAATATCGCATGTCTTCTTTTGCTATTCTGCATTGATCCAAGTGCACCTTTCTCAAAATAGTAACTAACAAGATCCTGGCGAAAGTGGGAGGGGCCTATCGGCATCGGATGAATTGTGATGAAAAGGAGTCAGAAGAAGAGCGAGATATAAGGACAGAGAAAGAGAGATAGAGATAGAGAGAGAGAAAAAAAAAGAGAGAACGGGGGGTATTGAAGAGAGAAGAGTGATGGAGAGGAAGGAGTGTTTGAGAAAAGAGTAAAAGGGCAGGGAATGCTGTTACTATTTATGCAGCTTCCAGAATGTGTGCAAAAGCTAGGTTGTTTTAGAAAAGAAAGAGAAAAGGTAGGAACCGCAAACGACCTTCACTTACTGTTCATTTGAGCTTGAAAATTGAGGTGAAACAACAGCCTACCGTATGACAGATTAAAATGAATTTAAAAATAACATATATTTGAATGTAACCAAGGGACTAAAGAACGCTTTGTTCGCATGTTCGACTTTTTCTCTAACGTTTTTCTCTAGTCTTTCAACGTTGGGTGGCAAGCCTCAACATATTATACATCATTCGGACGCTCTCAACGAGCTGGTTACTTTTTGATGTTTATAGCTGCCAACGGGATTCTATTTGCCCATAATGCAAGAAAAATACCCAAAAATTAACATTTTCCCGATACGTGCTAGCTTTATCGACTCTAAAATTGATTTATATGTACGTCACAGTAGGCCATATAAAACCTAATAACTCTGTCTGTTCTCTCCTTCGTTCTCTTTCTCTTTCACTCTGTTCTCTCCTTCGCTCTCTTTCTCTGTCTCTCTGTTCTCTCCTTCGCTCTCTTTCTCTCTCTCTCTCTCTCTCTCTGTTCTCTCCTTCGCTCTCTTTCAGATTCCAACAAGCCACGTCATCGTGATCTCTCCATCAGTCTCTTTGTATAGCGAGCAGAGTAAAGCTGAAAGAAGCCCACTAGAAATAGCCGCTGCGCCGGTGGGCTAAGTATCATTTGCCACTGACTGCGCCACAGCCGTGGGAAACTAGTTGAATCTCCCTCTCTCACGCGCTCCTTCTCTCTTTCTTTTCTCTCTACCTCTTTCTTTTTTCACTCTCTCCCTTTTTTGCTCTTTCACTCGTTCTCTTTCTCTCCCTCGCTGACTCTCACTATCCAGTCTCTCTGTTCCTCTAATTTAGTCACTACTTTCTTTTTTTTCGCCTTCAACAACCAGTTAGAGTTATTAACTATTTCAACTTTGCGAATGTTGTACTTATTACGTTCTCTCTCATGCTTTTGAACGCTCTTCACTTGCTACTCCTTAACCACTATGTCTCTTTCTCTCTATATTTTTATTCCCTCTCTCACTTTCTCTTTCTATCTAACCCTCTCTCTCTCTCTCTTTCTCTCTCTCTCTCACTCTTCCACTCTCTCTCTCTCTATCATTCCCACTCACTTTCTCTCTCACTCACCTACTCTTACTCCTTATTCTCGTCTCGACTCAAATTTATTTCACACGTCTCATGATCCTCGAGCTCTAAGCCGATTTCGGATCTGGTCATATGGCTTCTCGTTATGGCAAGGAATATCCGTAGCAATAAATCTACCTATCCTTGCTCTCTATATTTCTCTCTCAATCTGTCTCATTCTCTCTCCCTCTGTATTCTCCATCTCTCTACGCTTTCTCCCCTCTCTCTCTCTCTCTCTCTCTCTCTCTCTCTCTCTCTCGGACGTACCATAAAAGGGCATGTTCTAGAGCGAAATGAGAAATCTCGGTAAAGAGTGGATAATCATGTGACGGGTTAAAAAGTAACTTTTCCCCGATAAAAGAAGTCATTGCAATTCATAGGAGAAGGATATTCTCACAAATAAAGGATAAAATCCAATATGCTAAATTAGTCAACGATAAGAAAATGAGGGAGGGATAGAGAGAACGAGAGTGAGGGTGAAATAATTATTTTGCCAAAGTAAATAAATAAAAGCAAGAATTGCACTAGTAGAAAGCAAGAGAAAAGCCCCCGCTCAACCTTGCAAAGAGACAAAGAGAGAATACATCTTCATCAACGACGTAACGAGGAGTAAGTGAGTTCTTTCTCTGCATCTCTCAACTTCCTACTCATGGTTCTCCACCCATTTTCTTTCTCTATCTCAATCTCTTCAATCTCTCTTCTCTCTCTCTCTCTCTCTCTGTCTTTCTCTTCTCCTTTTTCTAGCAAATTCACAAACTTCCGGAATGAATTGTTTTCTTTCTAATTCTCGCCCTCTCTCCGTCCCTCTGTTTTCCTCCTGTCCTGAGTAAATTCCTGAGGAAAACTTGAATATTCATGCGGCACAAGTCCCTTGGAACATCGGGATCTCTAATAGCGACAGACTCGAGGAGAAAGCAAGGATGAAGAAAACTGCTGCTTTTCTCTTTCCTCCTTTACTTTTCTCCCGAAATCTAAAGAGATTTTTGGGGACCTGCGGCCAAATATCGGATATATAAATACATCAGCAATAGAAAAATTCTACGTTGCGAAGGAAACATACAGAGAATATGGTGATTCACGTATTACAGTATTTTCTCTAATTGAAGTACTCTTGAATTTGAAGTACCACTAATCATAAGAAAGGTATCCTGTCAGGAGGTGTGAAGAAATAGATTTCTTCTGATAGGGATCTCTATAGGCGGGCAATGACATAGTAAATATTAATATAAGAAAGCACAACAAAAATGACACAGGAGATCATTTCTAGTTCGGTGATTCGTGCGAAATGTCAGTCTTTGTTCCCGTGCGACGGAAGGATTTCTATCGAAGAGAAATCCCAGACTTTTTCTTTGCAGATCTAAAAGTATATACACACACTTGTATGTTTCTGAAAGGTCGTGTGAACTACGGTGCGCGGACTCCTTCTTTCAAATCCATCACGAGTTATGAATGTTTGCTTTCTTTTTTCTCTCTTTCGTTTTACTTGCCTTTTCACATTGACAATGTCCGGTTTGGCTTGGCCGATAAGATCTTAAAATGAGGGAGAAAAAGTAATGTAAAATTACAATGGAAAAGAAACTTTGATTTCTTAGTGTGTTTAATTTAAAAGTGTATTTAAAAAAAAATACACTTTTAATTTAACTAAAAAAAACTAATGAAAGGGCAAAAGACACAAAAATCCTTATTTTCCGCATGCTCTTTGGGACTAATATGCACAAGTAGTGAAATAATCAAAAGGTATTTATTTAAACAGACCCATCTAGGATGTCCTTAATCGAAAACAGCATTTTTATCTTTATTTATACACGTTTATCGACCGGAATTTGCTTCTTGAACTTTGGTTCGAAAATAATTTCGTCGCTAACATGTGTTTTAAATTAATTTCTTAATCCTGAAAAAGTAGAATAGGTAGCATTCATGCATTTAATTGAATCTTATTCTTTTTCTTGATCTAGAATTAAACTACCATATTCCCTTGCAATTGAAATAGGACACAGGAGAGGAGTAGACAGAACAGCAGAGAGAGAAGGAGGGATGAGAGCGAAAGAGAGAGAGAGAGAGAGAGAGAGAGAGAGAGACGAAGGAGAGAGAAACGAGGAGAGAGACGAAGGTGAGAGAAACGAGGAGAGAGAACGTGTGAGAAAGAGAGAGAGAGAGAGAGAGAGAGAGAGAGAGAGAGAGAGAGATAAAAGTTGAGGCTTCCTTGTTCACACTCGGGGATACTCACATTTTCGAACACGTGAGCGGAGATTTGATGGAAACGATGGGTGGGGGGGGGCAGAGATTAGAAAGGGAGAGAAAGAGAAAGAGAAAAAGAAAGAGAGAGGAGAGAGAGGGTAGAGAGAGAGAGAGAGTAGAGAGAGAGGAGAGAGAGAGGAAAGAGGAGAGAGAGAGGAAAGAGGAGAGAGAGAGGAGAATGAGAGAAATAGAGAAGTATAAAGAGGAATAGCGACTCTCAGCGGGCATGCCTCCTAACAAATCCAATAAAGAATGTCGAGAGGGGTGATAGCAGTGAGAGAGAGAGAGGACGAAACGAGAGGAAGTAAGAGAGAGAATAGAGAGAGAGAGGGTGAGAGAGAAAGGATATGCCCGCCCAGCTCGATAAATAAGTTTTAGTAGAGCCACGATGAGCACCTACTCATACACACGACCCGCGTGATTTGTCTTTCCTTTCCGACTGGATGCACTTTTAGCAGCCCGTTCCTCTTCTTCTTCGCGCCTATTACTGCCTGTCATTCTTTATCTCCCTCTCTCTCTCTCTCTCTCTCTCTTTCTCTTTCTCTCTCTTCTTTTCTCTCCCTCCTTATTCAGAATGATCCCTGAAAATGCATGCGCCTCATGGCTTTCAGCGAACAGAAGGAGGAAGTGCCTCGGGATGCGACCGTAAGGATTGAAAGAGGGGGGAAGGAGTGTAAGTATGAAAAGGAAGGGGAGAAAGAAAGAATGAGATAGAGAGACAGAGAGGAGAGGGAGAGGAAGACAGAGACAAAAGAAAAAAGGTCGCTCTTGCACGTTGCAAGCACCGGTCTCATGAGACGGGCGCACCAAAGAGAGAAGAGAGAAGAGTGTGGATGATGTGGAGAGAGGAAGGGCAGAAGGGAGAAGAAGAGGAGGAAGAAGAAGAAACCAAGGGATGGACTCGAAGGAGAAAGCGAACGGCAACACGTGGCAAAATCAGCATTTTTCAGCGGTCAATGCCATTTTTCAGGCAAAATGCCAAAACTGCCAAGAAAAAAAAACAGCATTTCTGAACTCTCTAACCATGTTGAAATTTAATTTAATAATTTAAATAATAAAATTTTAAATGATAGTAAAACTTCAATTAGCGCTCGCGAACTGCCAGATTAAAGAGAGAACATATAGAGAGAGATTGAGAGAGAGAGAAAGAGAGAGGGAGAGAAATAGCGAGAGCAAACACAGTCAAAAGGGGCGGTGCTAATTGCTGGGTACGGTATCAGGCTGAGATCACTGAAGATCGACAGGCTATTAGTGAAGACAACTTTTTCCTCTCCCATTCTCTTTTCGATCTACATTTTTTGCACTTTACTTGCTATTAGTAAGTGCATGAAATAGAATTCAGGGTGAGGGGATTGGGGGTGTGAACGTTGTTTGAAATGTCACCAAGGCAGAATTCTTCCAAAAACGAAAAGACCTTCGAAGGGGAGCGGGAAGGAAGAGGAGAGAATTATGAATAGTTTCACTCGAGGTGGCAGAGAAAACCGAGAAAGGAGAGAGAAGAAGAAAGAAAGAAAGATATGTAGTTAGCAAAAAAAATGACATAAAATAGTAGAAAGCATCAGAGATTTGGGGAAACAAAAAAAACAGTTGATGTAGTGAGATTACTATAAAAATGTAACTGAAAGTAGAGAAGTTGAGAGAGATTCGGAATACTGGAGGCCTCGTGGCGAGGCTACGAGGTACACAGCAGCAAATATCGCTGACGTTGGTGTCATGAATATAAAAAGCCGCTTTTCTGTCGGATTGCCAAAAATAGCAGGCGAAAAAAATAAGCGTTGTTACATGCTGCATCCTGCGGCAGCTGAAAGTGGAGACAGCCTTTGTTCGGCTTGTACACAGATTTGTTATGAGAGAGTGGAAGAAAACATCATGAATACTAGCGCCTGAGGCCGCTAGAGAAAGGGGAAATAATTGCCCAGCAGCGCGGCGCTTTGTTGTGATCATCCACGTGTTTGGATTCTGGTCGCTTGTTCTGTTGGGACTTCCATTAGTTACTTGTTTTTTTTTAGATTTTTAAAAACACTGAAATTTTTGCAAACAATTAATGTATATGGAACACAATCGATTTAAAATATTCTTGCCAGCGCCCTGTGTGTATCACACTTACTGATCTTTCCGGATTATTTCTGAATTATGCACACAATAAAAGGGGCGTTCACTATATTATAAAAATATTCCAAAAAAACTTTTACACCTCTTAAATATTTACATAATTTCGCTAAATAAGTATTTAATGTATATTTTTGTATAAAGATTATATATGAATGTTTGCTTTCTTTTTTCTCTCTTTCGTTTTACTTGCCTTTTCACATTGACAATGTCCCCTTTGGCTTGGCCGATAAGATCTTAAAATGAGGGAGAAATATATGCGTTCACTATATTATAAAAATATTCCAAAAAACTTTTACACCTCTTAAATATTTACATAATTTTTCTAAATAAGTATTTAATGTATATTTTTGTATAAAGATTATATATGTATATATATATTTATATTCTCTACTTGTTAATGAATTCGCATACCGTCATATATTATGTGTATGAATCCTTCTTCTCTTTCTGCTTGTCCGCACTTTTCCTTACTTCTTCTTCCTAATCCTCGTAGGCGTGAGAGAGTTTGCAGGATGTTGCACCTTTTCGCGCTGTCGGCTTTACTTTTGAATTCTCGTCAACTTGGCTCTTTTTGGCTTCACGCCAAAAGTGGTCCGTCCTTCTTCTCTCTGCCCTTTCCTGGAATAGAGAAGTGTTCTCGCTATTCTCTGCTTCATTTCTTCTCACATGTCACAAGACATTTCCACGAGTTAAAGATATACATATTGTCCAAGTGGCGCGGATTGGGAAGGGAGTGGGAAAGGGTGGCGGAGGGGAGATAAGATACTTGAAAAGGTACCTAGAGGGCTCGAATGCGCCAGTGGGATAACATCAAAACCGGCGCTATAACATTCCTCAACATTCGCTACATCCATTCGCAACATCACGCAACAATCTGTATTGATATGTAAGCGGGTACGAGAAATAACAATAGGCGAACGACACAAATGAAATTGCTGAGCCTTCCGGGGATACAAGGGAACGAGGGAGAGTGAGAGAGAGAGAACGAGAGAAAGAAAGAGAGAAAGAGAGAGAGACAAAGAGAGTTGGAGCGAGGGAAAGAGCGAGAGACAAAACGAGAGTGAGAGAGAGCAGCTGATCGAGAGTACTATGAGAGATACTGATTGAAGATAAGAGAAGCAAAAACGCTATTCGAAATACGGATTATGAAACACTTTAAGCAACAGAAAGATGTGGATGTTAAAAATTATGAGTTCATTGAGATCAAATCAGATATTCAGAGGGAGAAGGTGGAGCTAGAGATAAAGACGCAAAGAGGGAGATTGGTCGACATGAGGTAAATGGTGAGAGACAGACACAGAGCGAGAAGGTAAGAGAGAGAGGGAGAGAGAGAGAGAGAGAGGCAGAGACGAGCAAACCTCGTAATGTTTATCAGTGTCCCCTCACATTCGATATAATGAGAAAGCACATAATTTACTCAAAATGTTAAGAATTCCATCTTTTCAAAGCATTTAGAATGGCAATTCTGTTGCTTTGATAGAATCGCTTAGCGTTCTTGAGTTCCCTTTTTGTTTTTCCTCTCTTTTCCTTTATCTCTCTCTCTCTCTCTCGCTCTCTCTCTCTCTCGCTCCCTCTCTCTCTCTCTCGCACTTTTCTTTCTACGCAGTAATAAGATAGAGAAAGTTCACAGCACGGGCAGATGACGGAAGAATGTATGCAAGAGGACAGAAGAACGGAATGGACAGTGCAAGAAACTGAGATATAAAGAGAGAGAGAGAGAGAGAGAGAGAGAGAGGATAAAAAGAGAGAGAGAAAAAAAGGAGAGAGAGAAAAAAAAACAGAAAGAAAAGTAGAGAATTGAGAGAAATACAAAAGGGCCAACCGAGTTCATGCAATGCTGCCTCTGAAGGCGGTGAATAAGAGATGAAGTTGTCGACCGAGAGAGACACGACTAGCTATTAATTAGCATGATGAAGAGAGAGCAAAGGAATGAAAGAGAGGTAGAGAGAAATGTAGACAGAAAGAACGCTGGCCAGTGTTCCGTTAAAACGTTCTAACTGAGATATTTAGTTGACAAGCTGAGATGACAAAAAGAATACAAGTATTTCTTGTTGTTGTAAATATGCATATATGTTAAATAAAAAATTAATTGTTAGCCACAATTAATATTGGATGTAAGGACGGGTGGTGGTGCTAGAAGAGAGTCGAGAGAAAGATAGAAAAGGACAGAGTGAGACAGACAGAGTTGACTGTTAAAAACGACAAGAAAACTATTTATACGTTCAGAATGATATCATTGGCGCGAGAGCTAAAAATGTATACATAACTTGCAGCTCGAAGAGATGAAATATTTATGACCGTTTGAATATGGATAAAAGGTAAGGCAGAGCGAGAGAGAGAAATAGAGAGAGATAGAGAGAGAAAGAGAGAGAGAAGAGAGAGAGAAAGAAAGAGAGGAGAGAGAGAAAGAGAGAGAGAGAAAGAAAGAGAGGAGAGAGAGTAGCGAAAGAGATTGAGAAACTGAATTCTCATTTAGACACAGTGTACACAGAAAAAGAAATGTAAGAAAAAGTCGGCCAGTGAATTAAGAAAACTCGCGGAGAAATAACTCGGCTTCATCGGAAGGCAGTGCCTTGCTCCCGGGATGAAAGAAGACAGATACTCGGCAGAAGAAGGCTCCCTGTTCCGGGGAAAGAGGAAGTAGGAGAGAACGTGGCAGACAGAGAGAGCCAGAGAGGGGGCACGAGACAAAAATAAAATAGAAGTAAGAAGAAGATCATAAGAATGGAAAAAAATGGGAGAAAATTAAGATTGCGCGAGAAAGACAGAGCAGAAAGTTGTGAGGAAATATTGTTCTGGAAAAAAGGGAGAAAAAGAGAGGACGGGTTAAGCAGATAGACGAGAGTTATAGGAGAGAGGGAACGAAGAGGAGGAGAGGAAAGAGGGAGAGGAGAGAGATAGAGAAGAGGGGGAGAGGAAAGAGAGTGAGATAAATCAGCATATTGTCACGGGACGAGACATCATCGGCCGCATCCAGATTCCCACGGCCGAGGCTCTTCCTCGAAATTGCCAGAGCTTCGTCCTCCCTGACTACCGGAAGATCCGCTGCCGCAGTGAAGCAGGAGAGAGAAAAAGACAGAGAAAGGCAGGATAAGATAGAGAGAGTTTCGAAGAGAGAGAATACAGCGAGAGTGAGAGAGAGAGCGACAAGTGTGAATCAGCAAGGAGAGCTGGAAAAAGAATAATCCATGACGAAAGAGAAGTTTGCCAATCAAAAAACACTAATAATATCATTTAAAGTTCCCTTTCTCTGACTCTCAGAACAGTCTCAACTATCACCAAAATTCAATCTCTTCATTGCAGCGACTGAGGGGCAGGAATGTTTCGTCGGAATTGCAGGAGGAAAGAACGAGAAGACACAAACCTGGAGAAGACAACACGAAGTACGGCTGATATTACCGTGCAAAGAATGATTGAGACTACTTGTCATGGCTCAATTTCGGATTCAACTACATATGTATGAACAAGCACTCACGATGATGGAGTCAAAATGTTGTCACTTCATGGGCAGGGTCTCGAGCAGGTGGTTAAGTGTTGCTTTGTATCTCGTCTCTTTCTCTCTCTCTCTCTCACTCTCTTTCTCTTCTCTCTCTCTATCTATTCTCACTCTCTCTCTCTTTCTTTCTCTGACTTTCATGACTTGCTCTCGCTTTTTTCTCGTTCCCTATTCTATTTCTGAGATAAAGACCGGTTTAGAAGCACAAGAAAAGACCGCCTACTGACCAAAGATGGTAATTATCATATGTTGATTTCTCAGTCGCGAATTTATGCGTAGACATACATACATACTTTAGCAAATAGTACAAGATTTACAGAACTGGCAATATATTTATCCCAACACTTATTATGTATTCCTTAAATTTGTAATCTTATTTTATTTTCCTCACTTGCTCTCTATCGCACTCTCTCTCTCACACACACCCTCTCAGAAGATAGGAAAACAAAAGGGAAAAAAGTTAAAAAGCCAAAATGGTGGTAGAAAAAATAATTCTAAAAAAAATTAAATCTAAAACTTTTAAGTCATTAAATAAATAACATATCACGTAATTTTTTAACCAGAATAAAAATATTAAAAATTTTGATAACTTTCATGGTTGAATTTTCATAAGTTTTTTTGGCAGGAAGCCTCATAAGGGATGTATGAATGTCCCCGTTGTCAACAGGAGTGGAGTGGAGTTGTAATGCGGTTCTTTTTTCATTTCTTTCATTTCTTTTTGGGACTGCCAGAGGCATGATATTAAGAGAAAGAGTGAAAGAGTGCGAGAAATAGAGAAGGAGATGTTTACTGTGGCAAAGAAGATGTCAAGGAAGTAGGAGAGGGAGAGAGAGTGGGAGAAAAAGAGAGAGCGAGAGAGAGAAAGAGATAAGAAGAGAAAAAATTGGAGAGTGAACAAATGAGTGACTGAGTTGTCACACGCAGTCAGATTTTATGCTGTAGTGCATTCTCCCTTTTCCTTGTTAGCGCACGCTCAAGGACTTCGAGAAAGCTCAGAGAAATGCCCACCAAAACAATTACAAGTATTACAAATGGTGCCTTTTTTAGAGGGAAAGATAGTGAGAGACAAATTAAGAACAGGGAGAAAGAAAAGTGAAGAGAGAGAAAGAAAGAGACAGAGAAAGAGCCGGAAAACGGAAATAAGAGATGACAAGAACAAGAATTTAGCAGATATCCTGCTCAACTAAAATAGCTATATGTTAATGTATGAGAAGTG
Source organism: Allodiplogaster sudhausi (assembly GCA_945643635.1). Lineage (NCBI taxonomy): Eukaryota > Metazoa > Nematoda > Chromadorea > Rhabditida > Diplogasteridae > Allodiplogaster > Allodiplogaster sudhausi. The sequence goes on from CALZFC010000049.1 coordinate 489,997, forward strand.
TTTGTAAACCATAATTGCCTTTCTGTTTCTTTCTTTCCTTCTCTCCCATATTCCTCTATCACAGTGCAGTTGTCATCATCAAAAGAAGAAAGGGATAGAAAATAAAGCACCATCCCACTCGAACTTCATCGTTTTTTCCTCGTCTCACTATCAGAACTCAATTAGAAGGATTTTCTCTCTCCCTCACCTCACTCTCTCTATTTCTTTCTTTCTCTCTTTTTTTTCTTTCTCTCCATCTCTATTCCTCTCTCCGTCTCTGCTTGTTTGTCGTGATCCACTCATCCCCGGGAGCGAGGTGAGAAGAAGATGAATTGCTGAAAAAGAGTGAGACTGCCTGGAGCACTTTTATGCTGGAGAAAAGGGGAAAGTAGCAAATGAGAGAGAGTCTAACAAGGAAAGACAGCGGGAAAGCGGGAAATGAGAGCACGAGAAACGAGAGAGAGAGAGGGAGAGAGAGTAATAGAGTATGAGAGTGGTTAGAGAGAGAGAAAAGGAGGAAGAGAGACGGCAGAATGAAGCAAACTTATACGCACAATCCTCTCAACACGAGATGGCAGTGTAGAGGATGAAAGACGTTAAAGGAGACGTTCATTGAATTACTTTATTCGCATTTGTCTAAAACTTAGTTCCAGAAAATTTGTACCATTTTTTATTTGCAACAAATTTATAAGCCGGTAAGATATGGCATGGCCAACTTTTGTTTGCTGTAGGTGTCTCTCGTTCTCTTTCACCCTTCCACAATCTCTCTCTCTCTCTCTCTCTCTCTCTCTCTCTCTCTCTCTATCTCTGCCACTCTCACGGTTAGTGAAACTAAAACCGGCGGAAAGTTCATATAGAAATAGGACAGAGAGGATGAGAGAGGGTGAGAGAGACAAAGAGAGAGCGAAGGAGAGAGAGTGGAGACGCAGACAGAAAAAGAGGATTAGCGAGATACTAAGATGATGAGACTTCAAGGCGAAAAAAAAGTGTGCAGCTATCAGTACACATATCCAAGCGCTCGACTGGATGAAGTATTCATACAAAAAAAGAATGAATATGGAGAAGAGAAAGATGGCATTAACAAATCAGCGCAAAAATCCTTATATATTAAATAGAATTTCGAAAAAAGAGTCAACCAAGTCAAAGGAGATTAAATGTTGCCGGACAAAAGGATAAAATCTAAGTAGCAGGATTAATGCATATTTCTGAAGCGAATGATGTGAGAGGCTTTGCTGGCGAATGAAAATAGAAAAGTGTTAATAAATTGGAGATTTGCCTTGAAAAATTATAAATATTCAATTTGGTTTTATTTTTAAATTTAGTTCAAAATCATTATAAAATTTACCCATGAATCTTGTTGTGTGAAAAGACGAAGAACAAGGAAATATGAAAAAATTGAAGTTCCATTTCTGATTCAAATGGAGGTTGAAGATTACTGAACATTGGAAAGAATACGTAAATAAATAAAATGTAAATCTCCTATTTTTTACCGTTTTGAGGAAAGCGACTCTGTCGCTTAATCAAGTCGCATGCATACATATCTCTCGATCATCATTTTTCTTTCGCTCTCTTTCTCGATCTCTCTATTTCCCCACTCTCATCTCTCTCTCATCCCTCTATCATTTATCGTTTTCCTGCCCTACTAAATGGCAAGCCTTCTAGAAATTGTACATGAGTAGACGTGAGAAAGAAGTTATTAGGATTGCAAAGCATGTTCCGCGCTTCACGATGGAATGCCGTGAAGGAAATTGCATCAGCTGGGGCGGGAGATCAGGGGATAAAGGACATGTGGGCAGAGGGAGAGAGAGAGAGCACGAGAGAGAGAGAGAGAGCGAAAGAGCGGAGAACGAGAGAAAGAGAAAGAGAGAGAAAGCGGAGAGAGAACACCGAAGTCGAGAAGAGTGGACGAATGCTTACTGTAGCCTGCTTCTGACAGAGTTCGCGGGAGAGGGGAAATAAAATCTCCACGCTGAAGGGCATGCAGTGGCGCAATCCAATCGACTAGCCAATTCAGACTACTCTCTCCTTCTCTCCATCTCTAACTCTCTCTCTCTCTTTCGCTATCACTCTTTTTGCGAGCAGGGAACGGGATAGTTAGAGAGGGAGAGAGAGAGACAGAGAGAGAGAGAGAGAAGAAAAAGAAGAAATCGACTATAAAAGGGTAAGAAGTAGTTGACAAGGAGCGAATGACAGAGAGCGCGAGAGAGAGAGAGAGAGAAGAGAGAGAAAATAAAAGGGATACGAGAGCACGTTGAGCAACAAGCAACATTCGCTCATTCCGGATGAGCGAAGATGAAGAATGAATTGATAGAAGGCACGCGGTCTAAAAATAGGATGCGCCCACTCGTTTTCGAAAAAAAAAACCAAACTCAAAAAAATTTATCTTTTGCGTGAAAAGGGAAACATGCTGTGAATGTTATGATTGAGGAAGGAATAATAGCTGGGATCCCCTTCCATCTAATAAACTTTTTCAGCTGGCTGCTGCCCATCCTCTAAACTTCATTTCAGTAGATATTTACTGCTCTTTACATCTCTCTCTCATTCTATCTTATCTTTCTCTTTTTTTTCTCTCTCTCTCTCTCGCTCTATCTCTGACTCTCTTTTTCTGCCCGTTTCTTGAGTTCGCAAATGTTTCTTCACTCTTCCAGAGCATCATGGTGCTCTTTCTTATTCCTAATGGAAAGTGTTGCCTCATCGTGATCGCTTCTACTCTCTCTCGCTCTCTCTCTCTATCTCTCTCTATCTATCTATCTCTCTCTATCTCTCTATCTCTCTCTATCTCTCTATCTCTCTCTCATCGTTTCACTCCTTCCATCTTACTGTCTCTCTCTCGGTTTCATAGTTTCTCTCTTTCTCTCTTACCATTAGTGTCTCTCAATTTCACTCTCTCCCTTTCTCTCTCTCTCTCTCTCTCTCTCTCTCTCTCAAGCTTCTTCTCTTCGAGTACATCGTTAGGCATTCATGGCCTCAAATGGTCGGTCTATATTGAGCCACAGCGCATGTCTCATTCATGCTAACGCAAGAACATAAAAGAAAGAGGAAGTGTGGATAAGAGGGAAAAGCGAGAGGGAAAGAGAGAGAAATAGAGAGAAATAGATAGAGAGAGAGAGAGAGATAAAAGAGACTGTCAGAGAGGTCGACAGAAGACTTGAGTGAGAAGGAGAGCGAAAATAATGGAGAGGAATAGAGAGGTGCTTGCAGATAGAGAGAGAGAGAGAGAGAGAGAGAGATAAAGATATCATGAGAGACGGGGAGTCTGATGGAGAGAGAGAGAGGGAGAGACAGAGGAAGAAAATAAAGTTTCAAGGATGCTATCTATGTATGACCGACTCTCTTCTCGGGTTCAATTCCCACGGGTCATCGTTGCCACAAATTCCGGAGAGAGAGGGAGAGCGAGAGAGAGAGAGAGAGAGAGCGAGAGAGAGTGAGAGAAAGAGAGTCACGAGCAGGTGGAGGAAAGAGAGAGCGAGAGAGAGGGAGAGGTAGAACGAGAAAGAGAGAGAGAACGAGGGTGAGACAACGATAAAGAGAGAGAAAAAAAGAAAGACAAAGGCAATGACAAAGAGAAAGACAAGAGAAAGAAAAAGAAAAAGAGAAAGAGAAATAGAAAGAGAAAGAGATAGATAGAGAGAGAGAGAAAGAGAGAGAGAGATAATGAAGATATAGCTAGAAGGTGCAATCAGTCGATTTAATAAGAGTATTCAACAGGAAATTGAGCATGACACAAGTGTCTCACTTGCTTTCTGACTTTCTGATGTTATAAGGAATTCGTAGACTCGAGCGCATGAGTGTACATATTTACGTATACATACGAATATATGGCCATTTTGGAAAAGCTCTTTAAAAAAAGATAAGGCTACATGAGAAGAAAAGTGGCAAAGGGGTACGGTAGCAATTCTAGAAAAAAGTAGAAATATCAAAGAGAAGAAGAAGGAGAAGAAATTCTATTACAATGCACATTCAGATGATCTGCATAAATGAGCTTAAGAACTTCAGTAACCGAACAGAGCCGCGTACTTGGTACATCTCTTCGATGTCATGTTAAAGAAGGAAAGAGTAATAGTGAGAAACAGAAAGAGATATAGAGAAATATAGAAGAAGGAGAGAAAGAGAGATTGACAATATAATCAAGCTCAACGAAAACGACTAAGCGGAAATCGGTTACGAAAATAGCACATCTAAAGTCTCAGGAAATGAGGAAAAAAGGTTTGGCAAAAGCGAGGAGAGGGATATGTATATGTAATCAAGTGTAGGTGGTGCTTTGCTGGCAATTCTCTCTCTCCCTCCCTCTCTCTCTCTCTCGCTCTCTCTCTCTCTCTCTCTCTCTCTCTTGTCTTCCTCTCATCTCCAATGGATGTTTATGACGATATTTTCATTTCTCTAACCCTTTAGCCCTATATTCCTTCCCTTTTTCTCTCTACCTCTCGCTCTCTCTCCATTTCTCTCTAAATTCCGACACAAGAATAGGATAGGCGGGTGACGAAAGGGCTGAAAGCTCGATTGAGAGGACTTGAGAGGGCGATAAGGACTTATCGCCCTCTCAAGTCCTCTCAATCGAGTTGGAGAGTAAAGTTGGAGAGTGAGACCGACAGAGGGAGAGAGAGCAGACAGAGAGAGAGATAGAGGGAGAGAGGAAAAGAGAGGACAGGAAGAGAATGTGCCGGGGGCATCTCTCGACCGAGAGTGAAGCATCCTGAACAAGACTTGTGTTGATGCGGCAATGGGTATGTCATTCACGATGTAGGAAGAAGAGAGAAGAGAGAGAGAGAGAGAGAGAGAGAGAGAGAGAGAGCGAGAGAGAGCGAGAGAGAGAGAAAGAGAACGAGCGAGAGAAGAGCGAGAGAGAGAGAGAGAGAGAGAGAGAGAGAGAGAGAAGGAAAGAGGCTGAAAGAAAGACAGCCAAAGTCAGTGCACCGAGTATAACTTAAGAGACATGGCGTAAATTGAAAGAACTTGGTGAAAGCGAGATATTGCTGGGATGCGCTTGAGAATAATATGAATATGGAGAGAGATAGAAAGAAAGAGAGGGAGAGAGAGATAGAGAGAGAGGTCCAGAGAGGTAATGAAGCAGAGAGAAAGAAAGCAAGATTGATGGAGTCAACTTTAAGTGGTCATGGGAATGACAGGCGCTGTGCGGGCTTAAAGAGAGAAGAGAGAGAAAGGAAAGGAGAGAGGGAGACAGAGGGAGAGAGGGAGAGGGAGAGCTGGAGTAGGAGAGGGTAGAGAGGGAGAGAGAGAGAGTTAGGGAGGAAATGTCAGAAAAGAAAGAGACAGAGGGGGACGCTGCGAGGGAAAAAGGTGCTAAGAATCCACGCGTCGTCTCTCTCGAGTGGTGACAGCGAAAGGGCGGAGGTCGTGCAAGTCAGCGAGGACTTTCGATGTAGGAAACGGAAAGTAGAGAGAAAGGGGGAGAGAGAGAGAGAGAGAAAGAGAGAGAGAGAGAGATGAAGAAAGAGAGGTGAGACGCAGGAAGTAAAATTAGAAAACGGTGTTGCAAATAGAAACATGCGTAATAAAAAATGATTTGAACGGAAAAAAGAGAGAGAACGAGCAAGCCAGGACTTACATATGTTAGCGAGTCAACGAGGAACTGAGTTAAGGCGCTCCCTTTTTTGTCTCTAGCTTTATTCCTCAATTATTTCTCTCTCTCTCTCAATGTCTCTCACTCTCTCAATCTCTCTCTCTCTCAATTTCTCTCTCGTTCTTCATCAAGCCTTGTCGTAGCTGCACCGTTTGGAGACAGGGGGGGGGCTGCCGTTGAATTCGCAAAGTGCCCAGACGCCCCATGGGGCTGCCCCCAAACGGAACGGCGAAGAGGAACAGTTGCGGCAGAAGGAGGCCGCTAAGCTACTCTGAATAGCCGCTTGGAGAGATGACAGATGAGAGAAAGCGAGAGAGTGTGGAAAAGGTAGAGAGAGAGAGAGAGCGAGAGAGAGAGGCAGAGAGAGGGAAAGCGATTCAGATGGATACAAAGTTCAAAGGACGTCCTACTACTTGCGTTCACAACGACAAAAGTGCACCGTATGATAATTGAAAGGTGGCATTTCTTTTTTAATCTTGCAAGTTCAAAAAGTCGATTTATTTAGAGAATTGGTGAATAAATAATGAGAACTGTGTCCTATTCATAAAATTCTCCGTTTTTTATTCTCAATAAGAGCCCTTCAAAAAAGTCTCATTCAGAGCTATAAAGACATCGAATGAAATGCTAGGAGAGAGATGTAGATGGCTAGCCGAGTTAGAGGGAAAAAGGAACAGCGAAAAAGTAGAAAAATCATTTATGATTTTACATTCATATGTCGTTATGTAAGTATGATATATGCAATGATTCATGTAGTGTATGCTTCTACTTTGAGGTTTTGTTGAAATCGTCTCTACATTCCTTTATTTTCTCCCTTCGGTACTGTACAGATAAGCAATTTCTCCTCTCTTCATCTAGTTTTTGGCCGCATTTCTTCCTTTCTTTCAAGGACTCTAACACTTCTATCCGTTCATGATCAATTGAATAGATCACGGCAGCTGTTAGCAGCCTTTTTATGTCCTTTACACTCATTCTCTTTCTCTCTCATTCTCTCTCCCCCTCTCGCTCTCCCTCTTTCCTTTTCTCTTTCTTAATTCCTCTCTTTAACGCCTTCACTATTTTTCTGTAGGCTAAGCTCTCTCAATTCCGTGCGCGGGTCATCCTCTCTATCTCACCCTCTGTATCTCTCTCACCCTCTGTGTCTCTCTCACCCTCTCTCTCTGTCTCTCTCTCTCTATCCTAAGAGCTTATGGCTTATATCCCATCGCGTGCGCGCCTAGGACACGCAAAAACAATATTTATGAAAATAGCAAGTGGCTATGTTTGGGCGGTATCTGCCTGAGCGGCGATTACTAAGGAGCTTTTTCAAAGAATCTTTTTCTCATCCTCAACGTTATTGACGAGGGAATATAATCGTCTGCATCAGAATACATGTGCACATTTGCATACATATGCAGGTCTTTAAAACACATAAATATGTATGTAGAAATGGTTTAGCAAAGATTAGTGCTACGTGAGGATAAAGTAGTAAAGTAATTGTACCGTTTCATACTTCTTGAAAACAAAATTTCCTTAATTGTTTTATGGCAAGAAGCTTCCAGAATAAGTGAAACATCTCGGCCAGACTAAAAGATGTAAAAGTTGCGAATGTCAAAATGCTACTTGTTGAAGGTGTCCTTTCCCTTGTCGAACCACTTTCAGTAGATATCCCGAGGTGAGGTGAGAAGCTCGAAGGCCACGCAGTTTACTACTTACGCCGATATGAATGACATACCGTTTTCATGTGATATCTCTTTCTCTCTTACTCTCCCTCTCTCTCTCTATCACTCTCTCTCTCTTTCCGTCCCTTACTCGCTCTATTCGAACGAAGAAAGCGAGAAAGAGAGAGAGAGAGAGAGAGTGGGGAGGTTGAGATGTTGGAGAGAGCTGGAGAGAGAACGCCATATCAATCCTAAAATAGCCACCGCCTGTGCTCAACGCTATGTTCCAGGAATCTATTTCTGACGGACGCGCAGGCTATTATAAGCAGAAGAGAGAGAGAGAAAAAAGAGTGCGAGAGAGAGAGAGAGAGTGGGGCGAAAAATCTCTTCTCACAACCCTCGTCATCATTTGTTCCACTCATTCCATTTCTACATTCATTCTGCTGTATTCTCAAAACGTGCAACTAGGCAATATGTACACTGCATCGCACTCTCCCTCTCTCTCTCTCCCCCTCTCTCCCCCCCCCTCTCTCTCCCTCTCTCTCTCTCGCACTCTTTTTTCTCTCTCAATCTCTCTTACTCTCGCTATTCCCCAGGACGATTAGAAGGTGAAAAGGATTATGAACATTCTTTGTAGGTTCATAAATAGATTGGAAGGGGTCAATGTACAGGAGAATTTGAATGATTTTGTGGAACTTCCATTTTTAGAAAACAAAGTGGGGGGGGGGTGCAAGGGTATGCTGAGTAGAGAAGCACGAAGAAGACATTCTAGAGAAATGGTTTGTGTGGACGGTGAGAAATACGAGAGCAGAATGCTATGATGCCTAGGTGAGGTTATGGAGATCTGCTGGAGCGAGAGAGAGAGAGAGAGAGAGAGAGAGATAGGGAGAGAAGGAGAGAGATAGAGAGAGAAAGAGAGAGAGAGAGAGAGAAAGAGAGAGAGAGAGAGAGAAAGAGAGAGAGTTTAAGCGAGATATGCGATATATCTGGAAAACGATGATCGAAAAAGTGCAAAGGAGCAAAAATGAGGAGAGCGAGCGAGAGAGAGAGAGAGAGAGAGAGAGAGAGAGACAGAGAGACAGAGAGACATAGATAGAGGGAGATAAAAAGAGACTGAGCGCGAGGGGAGCACAGATTCCTTGACGTTGTTTGCGTGTTCCATCGAGGCCAACATCACACGCGGGATCGGATATCCACGGATATCCATGCTCGAGGGCAGAGTGGGGAAAGCTAGCTTTTTCCTGGGAGAAATAGAAAAATCAGAGCTGAGCAAGGAGGGTCAGACAAAACGATAAGGAAGAAAAGTGACTGAGGCAGAGAGAAACAGAGAGAGAGAGACTGAGAGAGAGACTTAGAGCGGCAGAGAGAGAGAGAGAGAGATAGTGAGAGAGAGAAAGGAGACCGACAGACATGAGCTAATGAATTACGTTTGTCGTATGAGTAATCTGTAACTGATGCCACACCATATAACGTATTTTTTTTTAATTCTTAACTAATTAGCTAAATGAATAAAATACTATTGTGACGAAAATGGCAACAACAAGTTAAAAAAAACACAAATTCCTTGCATGTCGAAGAACATACATTAGGGAGAAGACATCTTTGCGGGCCAAAACGGAGTGTGAATGTCTGAGAAATATAAGCAAAGGGATGACAAATGTGTGTGTAGTTATATGTATATCCACATTTATGTATGGGTTATATACATAAATGTGGATATACATACATATAACTAGATTAAGGGACTAAGATTAAAGCGGGAGCTGCTCACAGATTAGGAAATAAAGAGTATGTGCTGAAATCTATGATGGAGCACGTGATACTGGGAGATAAAGTGATGAAAAATAAACGAAAAATATTAAGAAACAGAGGCGAGTAATCAATGTTTAATTCATGATGTGTAAGTATTGAAAAGTTATATGTATATATAGTTTGTCGGACGTGGAGATTGCCTTTTTATTTGCCAGATGGCATAACCTTGTGGTTCGATTCCGATATTTCACGTCGCTTTTGGCACACTGTAAGTGGAGGAGTTTTTTTAATTAAAAAAATTAACGCGATTGCTACAAGGGAATAGCGGCGCTTTTAATATGCGGAATGATGAAGAAGATTCATGATGTCTGCAATTCTCTAATATTAACGTGAAACTGTTTTTGGTAGTATAAAATAATATTGTTCGATCAAGGTGAGCTTGAATATTCTCTCCAGAGCGAGAATCCTTCGAATTATATTTATTAAATATGCATGGAAATGCCAAAACAAAATAGGAAGAAAATAAGCTTGCAAATCTTGCAAAGGTGTGGATGTAAAATATACTAAATACTGAGCATCAAAACAAACAATGCGTTGCGGTCAGCAAAATGGAGAGATCGGGAAACGAGGGTAGAAGAAGGAAAAGAGAAGAACAGAGCGATAGAAAGAGAGAGAGAGAGAGAGAGAAATAAAGAGAGAAAGAGAGAAGGAGAGAAAAAAAGGGATAAAAATGGTTGTGAGCGCGTGCCAAAATGAGTTCAAACTCTTCAATAATCAAGTATTCTTCATGTCAGCCAGCAAATGTATATATAGCATGACTCCTCTTTCAAACGCATCATCTTTGAGCGAGGTGGGAGATAAAGTGAGAGAGAGAGAGAGCACGAGAGTATGGAGAGAGAGGGGAGCAGAGAAAGAGAGCAGAAGCAGCTGCTTTACCTATGAAACAGTCGGCTAAAGCGGGTCTTTGAACGAGAAAAACGAAGCGCCAGGTTGGAAAGGTGAGAGAGACAGAGGAAGACACTTCAAGAATAAGGAGAAGAAGAGTGACAAGTGGCATGGCGAAGAGGCAAGGGCAACGACAGGAAACATAGAGAGAGAGGAGAGAGAAAAAGAGAGAGTGGAGAGAGAAAGAGAGAGAGAGAGAGAGAGAGGAGAATGAGAGAGAAACTGGTCAGGAATATTATATGACACTGTGGAGATATCGAAAACGAAAGAGTGGAGAGAGAGTGAGATATCCTAAGCGAAAAATTGTGGTAAATCTTTGGTGAGAAGTGAGGCTTTGAAGTCTCCTTTAGAGATAGGAGAGAGAGAGATAGGCAGACACCGCCAGAGGGCGAAAATACAATGGTAAACTTGAGAACATTAAGAAGCAGAGAATGCCGCAATCCCCGGACAAGTGCGACTTTGTCGACATTGGTGAACAGCTGCTCGGACAGCCTCAGGGCTTTTGGCCTCGGCCAAGAAGGAGTCGATAGAGAGAGGATGAGAGAGAGAGAGAGGAAGAGAGAAAGGGTGACAGCAGGAAAAGTGATACAAGGAAGAGTGCCCTGAACCATCTTTTCGGTATGATTCCAGCCATTATAGCCGCTCAGGGAGACTGTAGGGCAGTGGTTCTATTCTACGACGATGATTTGAGGCACCCCCCCCCCAATGAATCGAACCCTGCATCACTTACTCATGAATCGAACACCAATCATTCAATTAATCGATGCGGTTCTTTTGTGCTTTCTAAACGTGTAAATGTAATTTTATGGTTAAAAAAAGATATGCGGTACCACCAAAGAAAGGCAACGAAAACGCTAGCCTTTAATTATTTGTCTTTTGCGAGCTGGACAAGCAAAGGAAGGAAGTAGCCGATGGGAATTAGCAGGAGTGTCATCGCGAATGCAGAGGATCAATTGTTCAGGGTCTCTACCAATTAAGAAAAGCTCGGCTATTTCGCGCCACGCAAAACAAGCACAATTTGAGCTGTTTTTACCCTCCTTCTCCACTCTCCCTCTTTCTCGCTCTCTCACCCTCCCTCCCTCGCACTCTCTCTCTCTCGCGCTCTTTCGCCCTCTTATCCTCTCTCCCTCACAATCTCTCTCTTGCTCCCTCTCGCCCTCGCCCTCTCACCCTCTCTCCCTCGCCCTCTTTCTCTCTCTCTCGCCCTCTCACCTCACTCCCCCTGGTCGTGTCATTTCAAACGCAATTTTGATGCCGTCCACCGTTCTCGTTCTGTTTACAATTCAGAATCCGGAAACGAACTTTCGGTGCTACCGTACAACGACTGGGAGTGCTAATTGTGAGTCCTGAACTAAGGGTACAATGTCTAATGGAAAATAAAGGCGTTTTATAACGGCCATTCAATTATGAAAGATTTCGGTGTGAGCCACTGGTTGGCAAACGATTCGTGCAGAAATATTCGCAATATTGAAAACTCTACTTTAGGCTTATTGTTAGGAGTGTTACATGGGGTTTACAAGAAAAGAAATATGGTGAAGGAATCCGGTCTAAGAGATATAAATAAAAGCAGAAAATATCGTCAGAGTGTCATGATAGTTTTCCATTGCACAAATACAGAAAAATAATAACAAAGTGAGTCTAAAGAAATGGGAGAGAAAGAGACTGAGAGATAGAGAGAGCGACAGAACAAAATAGAGAAAAAAACTATGCTTTGAGGTATCAGCGAGAAAGTGTGTGATTCGACAAAGATGTTATATTCGGTTGCGAAGTGAGAAATGAGGAAGATGGGGGGAATGAAATGAAGAAACTCGACTCTCATTCTCTCTCGGTCTGTTTCTTCTCTCGCTCTCTCGCTCTCTTTCTCTTTCTCTCTCTCCTTCTTACCGCTCTTTGTATTTTTTAAAAACTCTATCTCTGTCATCGTGTCAACTTCTTCCTTTCTCTTTCTCCCTTTCCCACCTTCTCGCTTTCTTTCTTTCTCCATTTTTCTCACTTGAAGGTTCACCCTCTCGTCACTGTGAAGCACAGAAAAAGCATGCTTCATACAGAGATACTTACTACCTTATGCGCAACCAACGACATCTCTAGGCTTCCACATACACGAAGAGTGCAGAAAAGCAAGAAAAAAAAGGGAGATGAGGCATGAGTGGACTTGGCCGATAGCCAAGAAAGGAGACTGGCTAATCATACAATAAGAATAACAGAGACTTCTTTTTCAACGCGCAACTAAGGTCTGTTCTCGAAATTTCAAATCTTCTTAGTTCAGATGATCAGGCACAGAATGTTTAAGAGAGATAGAGAGAGATAGATAGAGAGAGAGGAAGAGGATAAAGAAAGCAAGAGAAAGGGAGAGTGAGAGAGAGGGAGAGACAGAGACAACAAGTAAACCAGCCACTTGTGACCTGCGAGGTCAAGCAAAAATGAGAAAAGATGACGTAGAATGCCTTTAAGGTAGAGAAAGACAGAGAGAGAGTGAAAGAAAGGAGGAGAGAAGAGAGAAGGAGAAATCGACTCGGAAAGGGAGTTCCCGAAAGGGCACCACGCATTCATTTGTGCGGATGAATATGCCGAAACATTCCGGTGCATGGAGCCATTCATACATGATGTTTCCGTTTTTCACTCTGCATCTTTCTCTCGCCCCTCCCCCTCGCTCTCTCTCTCTCACTCTCACTCTCTCTCTCTCTCTCTTACTGTCTGCTACCCTGCTCCTTACTCGCACTTCAGGGCCTCCTAAAGTAAGTAGACATGCTTCCTACTCAACCAATGTATTCGCTCTCTATCTTCGTTCTACCTGCTATCCTCTCCCTCTCTCTCTCTCTCTGTCTCCCTCCCTCTCTCCCTTTCTCTCCGTCTCTCTCCCATTTCCATGATGGAAGTTTCCACCATGTTCGTCTTGTCTCCCAAATGGGCTCTACCGCCTACTTTGTCCAGAAAGCCAATGAAGAGCGAAAAAGGAGTGTGCGTTCCCATTTTGGATATTTTTTTTTGGTTCCATTGGTTCCTTCCTTTCCTGCCCCCTTACTTACTGTAATTTTTAATAACATTGTCAATAGAATACCTGTATTTTCTCTCTCTCTCTCTTCTCCCTCTCCCTCTCTCTCTCTCTCTCTCTCTCTCTCCCTCTCTCTTCTCACCCCGCTTGTCTCAACAAATTCCATAAATCACTTCTTATTGCCTGTCGCTTGCTCCGTCTATGGTTGAAGCTAAAAATAAAAAAAAGGCAAAAAAGATCATGTCTGAATAGCAGTAAAAAGGCGGCTAATCGCGACAGGCGAAGAAATCTGCTTCCTTCAAGGGAATCATTTTCAGAATGAGAAAGAGAAACGAGGGACTGAGAGATTGAGAGAGCACAACAGAGAGAGACATGGAGCGAGAGAGAAGAGAGAGGGAGACAAAGAAGAGTGACAGACACCCAACCGCCATCCCGGAAAAAAGGGGCAAGTAAAAAGGAAGGCGGCACAGCATCGTTTCAGAATGCGGAATAAAGAATGGGACTATGTCGGACGAGAGAGAGAGAGAGAGAGAGAGAGAGGGAGAAAGAGAGAGAGCAGAGAATGAGACACGGGGAGGAAGGAGGGAGAAGCGATGAATGCAGCTGATGATTGAATTGGACAGCTTCTGAAGCCGGCCTGCATTTCGCTAAAGGCTAAGGATATCCCGGTCTGTTCTGTCTGCTTTTCTCTCCCCCTTTCTATCTCTCTCTCTCTGTCTCTGTTTCTCCGTCTTTCTCTCTCATTCTCTCCACATTCTCCCGCTATCTCTCTTTCTCTCTTTCTCTCCCTCTTAGAATGCCCAAAGGAGCAGGAACAGCAGCAGCATGAGCCCCGAGGGCGCACGACCTCTCCCCGGAAGTCTTCTCCCGGGCGACCCTCTCGAAGGGGGCAGAGACACGTGATCGGTTGCGCTGTAACTGCTCTTCTTCCCTGTGGCTCTCTCTCTATCTCACTCTCTCTCTCTCTTCCCTGTCACTCTCTCATCATTCTCGCCTTCATCTGCTCTGATTCTCTCTGATTTTCTTCTTTTTTTTTCTCTCTCTCCCACATTCCCTCTTCCTCTACTTCCTTCTGCCTCCCTTTCTCTCTCTTTCTCTCTCAATGCCCCTAACCTTCAAGAGAACCTCTCGCTAACGAGGCAAGCATGTCTATTCGCGCCTATAACCAAAAAAAGAGAAGAGAAGAGAGAAAAGAGAAGCGGAAGAAGCGATGCATGAGAATGGAATTGAATTGGGAAACGCTGACGAAATCGGTTTGTTAGTCCTTTAAATAAAAAAAAAACAAACAAACAATTTACAGGCCTATTTATTATTTATTTAATTAATATCTTTTCAATTTTTATATATTTAGAACCAACTATCTTGTGTTATTTTTGGAGAGGTTCAGGAAAGGTTGCAAAAACATTATATGTATATGATGATTTCTGACATCAGCATTAAAAAATGAGAGTTTAGAAAAGATCAACATTACACGACCATTTGTATCTACATACGCGTCCGACAACCAGAGAATCTTAAAATAATATTAAATAATTCATCCGTGGTCCATTAGGTTGAGTAGCATAGAGAGAGAGACCAAAAAAAGGCTGCAAAGTTCAATTGTCCTTTAATTTGTACTTTCGGTGTTCTCATTGAATGAAGGTCTTCGTATATTCTTGAAAGACATCAAGGCACAGAGACACTTCCATGGGATAGCCTTCCACCACAATCTCTCACTCTCTCTCTCTCTTCCTCTCGCACTCCCTCTTGCTTCTTTCCAAGATTGTCAACGTATAAGATAAAGAGCTCTATCACAAGAAGTACTAATAATCTTACACTAAATTAATCCCTTCAGTATGAAAGCTCCATCGCGGCATGAACAAACTCCAGGAAGAACCGCGTGATATACTAAAAACCCTGAAGACGAAATAAGATAGGCGACTCAAGGAATCAAGAGCACGTTTTTCTGTGCCCGGTACCGTATTCGTTGAAGGATTAGGATTTTTCATGAAAAAAGGCGGGAAAGATTTCTTGATAGTTTGCACTCTAAAGATGCTCGCGTGATTCACTGAGCTCTTCTCTCAGCTAATCAGCCGAGAGTGCGGATGTTTCTTCTAATCGATCCATCGGGACACTATTTTTCCTTGCGATTGTATGGAAGGAGAACAATTAGAGCGAGGCGAATGCTTTTATTACAGTATTCATACTCTTTGGATGATAGCCTCAGCGCACCTTTCTTCTTTCATTTTCCTCTCTTCCCTTTTTCAACCTTTCCTTCTGCACTTTACTCCGTTCCTTAGTCTCTTCCTCTATTATATTTTCCTCTCCAAATAAACCTCATTTCTGCCTCTTTCTCTCTTTTTGTCGCCATCCTATTTCTTTCTCTCTCTGTCTCTCTCTTCCCCCCTCTCCCACTGTCTATCTCTCCTCTCTTTCTCTCTCTGTCTCTCTCGCTCTACCTCCCTCTTCCACTGTCTATCTTTCCTCTCTTTCTCTCTCTCTCTCTCTCTCTCTCTCTGTCTCTACCTCCCTCTTCCACTATCTCTCCTCTCTTTCTCTCACATGCTCTCTCGCATGTGCACTTTAACCAGCCGGAAATCAACTAACTTCCATATGAGATCATATGCGAGTTCATCCAAGGCAAACACAAACAAGTGCATTCTTTGAAGGAAACTGGATTGAGGGCAGTGAGAAGGGCAGGAACAAGAAATAGAGAGAGATAGAGAGAGATACAGAGAGGAGAAAGAGAGAGAGAGAGAGAGAGAAAGAGAAAGATTGAGAGCGTGCGAGAAAAAGAGAAAGAGAGAGACAGAGAGAGAGCGAAATAAGGAGAAGAGGCACTGGGAAAGGAAGAGAAAGATACATACAAGCGAAAGAAATAGAAAATTCGAAAGAGGGAAAGAGAGAGAGAGAGAAATCGAGACGATTTGAGGATTTATTGAAGAGATAAAATATGTAAAAAAAATATGTAAGTGAGGGAGATATAAATTGAAAGTGATAGAGAAAAATATTTATGTATTAAGATTAATCTGTGCTCGAGTAACAGATCAGAAAATACGGGAACATTATACTGCAAAAGTAGAAAATTTAGGCAATCCCAGGGGAGGGGGGGGGGGTGAAATCGAATGAAACTAATATGAGGATTTCTCAGAGTGTTATGTGCAACTTGAGTGCGGCTACAGAGTGATGCCTAATAAGACGGGAATCTTTATTTTTTTAAATTGATGAATCCACTGGTGACATGGAAGAGAATGCATCAGGGGATCAAGAATGAAATTTCCTTAAAATACATGGAGATGAAAGGCTCAGTAGAAGCTGAAGCTGCTGAACAATGAGAGAGACTCTTTATTATCAATATCTTGTCATTCTCGCACACTCTCTTCTCTACATTCACCATCTCTCTCCCTTGCATTCTTGCTCGCATTCTCTCTGTCACTTTCTTTCCATTAGTTTATGTCTGTTTCTAGCTCTCTATTTCTCGCTCTCATCTTCTTCGTTCTATTTCCTACGTCTCTCTCTCTCTGTATATCTTTCTCACTCTCTCTCACTCTCGCTCGCTTCTCTCCCACGGACTTGTCACAGCGCGTCCGAGGCAGTCAGCAGGTCTTACTCGTTTTTACGCGTGCAAACCCATCTCGATGTCACTCGCACGCCTCTCTCTCATTTTCTCGTGCTTCTCTTTCTCATTCACTCCCCATCTCTCATTATTTCTCAGTTTCTTTTTCCTCTTTCATTTTCTCTCTCCATCATCAAGCTATTCTTAGACTCCATCCGACCGGTGGTCGGACATGAATGAAAGAGAGAGAGAGAGAGAGAGAGAGAGAGAGAGAGAGAGAAAAGGAGAGAGAGAGATGAGAGATAGAGAAAAGACAAGGAGACAGAGAAGGTGAAGAAAGAGAGAGAATAAAGAAGAGAAGTAGCGAAAGAAGAAAAAAAGAGAAGAAGTGAGAGAGAGAGAGAAAGAGAGGAAGAATGGAAGAGAGACACCGCCGTCGGCGCTCGTTGAAATAATGAGCGATGAAGTGCAAGTAAGCTGCATCTTCGTCTCTTTCTCTGACGCGAGAGAGTATGCTAATTGGAGAGACACGCCTAGACGTAATGATGTTTGTCAGAGAGAGAGAGAGAGAGGGAGAGAAAAAACTAAAAATATAGTGCCAAGGTTAGTAAAATATATGGATGGATGTTCAGTGCTGACATTTCTCTCTCTCTCTCTCTCTCTCTCTCTTCCAGAAGGAAAACAAACGTGTACGAGATTACAAAGATACTTCACCCCACTTCCAGAACAGCTAGAGGATAACGGAAATCAATAAATACGGTGGCCGTGAGTAAGGAGTACACTAATAATGGCTGGAACAGCGAACCATAGTGTTAAAAAGCCACAACGAGTCTCCCTATCTCTCGCTATCTCCTCTTACTTTCTCCCTCTTTCCCTCTCTAGCCCTCTTTCATCCTAATCAGATATATACTTGCAAAATATGTATGTACAGTCCCGCCCAGGATCTTGGTACCAAGGATGCGTCGGACGCATCGGACGCATCCAAATGCATCCTCGTTAATAACAATTTTTCTAGGACATGCTAAAATATTTCAACTGGTACATTAGTTTGCTTATAGAGAACGGATGTGACTGATAAAAAAATTGATAATTTCTAATCATTTGATAAGAAGTTATCAGTTTTTGCTTATTAAAAATTTCATTTCTTATATTTTTCAATGAAATTTCTCCTGCACCATTATTTTGCCTCTACCCACATCCCCAAATAATAAAAGTAGAGATTGTATCATTGATAACGAAAATCAATAAAACAGGCCTTATCACACATATTAATTGGCTGAAAAGAATCGCCAAACGATTCTGAATCTAATTATGTAATCAGTTTCACAATAAAGTTAACAATATATTTTTGATTGTGTATACTTTTCATAACTTTCTTCAGGATTCCCCATTGTCCTGGACTTTGTCAAATTTGGCCCGGTATGATGGTTCAAATCTAGGTTGCTGCACTAGCATTGCACCTTAGAAATATAGCGCGCTCTCTCTTCATCTTCGGTTTAATTACCCAAGTTTGAGGTAGCGAAATAGCACAGGCAGAGAAAAAAAGGGTTAGGCCCCGCCCCCTCGGCCTGAGAAGCGTCCCTGCCCTGTTCTTTCGGAAGACAAAGTCATGTAAAGTACACACAATCAAAAATATATTGTTAACCGGCACTTTATTGTAAAACTGATTAGATAATTAGATTCAGAATCGTTTGGCGATTCTTTTCAGCCAATTAATATGCGTGATAAGGTCTGTTTTATTGATTTCCGTTATCAATGATACAATCTCTAATTTTATTATTTGGGGATGTGGGTAGAGACAAAATAATGGTACAGGAGAAATTTCATTGAAAAATATTAGAAATGAAATTTTTATAAGCAAAAACTGATAACTTCTTATCAAATGATTAAAAATTATCGATTTTTTATCAGTAGCATCCGTTCTCTATAAGCAAACTAATGTACAAGTTAAAATATTTTAGCATGTCCTAGGAAAATAGTTATTAATGAGGATGTATTTGGATGCGTCCGATGCGTCCGACGCATCCTTGGTATAAAGATCCTGGGCGGGACTGTAGCATCAACAGAAAGAACTTTTCATGCTCTTTTGTCTATCCCTGGGACAGGGTTGAGGCATGCAGAAATTCCTAATTTTGTAGCTTCATTCGCTTTTTTTTAGCTTCAACATCTTGCCGAAGGCAAGGTGCCTCAATGGAGTTGTCATAAAAGAATAAAATTTTTGGCATGTGAGTAAGCGATAGGTGAGGGAAATTTCTTAAAACAAGAAGATTTTTGTAGTATGCAATTGCCCAGGCGATAATATTTGTCGAATGTGTCTTAAAAATCTTTCAGCTCAAGGACATTGTAATAAAGTAGATTTTTTTTTTAAGATTAAGATAATTAATTAATCCGACTAATGGATGTTCCCCGAAGGCGTTTAAAGAGTATTGCTACAAAGAACAATCTAAGGCTGTCACTATCAGCAATGCAAGAGAGTTATCTATCCTCTGGGGCAAAGGAATCGCGGAAGCCAAGGAAATGACAGAGCGACAGAGAAATAGAGAGATCACGAGGGAGAGACGAGAGGAATATGGAGAGATAACGATAGAGAGAGAGCAGGAGGGAGAGACGAGAGGAAGAGGTAGAGATAATGATGGAGAGAGAGATGAGAACTCCGATGAACTTCATCATTATAATGTGCCATTGCCTATACCTTCTCGCCTTCGCGATTCACCTTTTTTCTTCTTCCTCTTCTCTCTCTCTCACTCTCTCTCTCTCTCTCTCTCTCTCTCTCTCTCTTTCAACGCTCTCAACCCATCGCTCTACTTTTTTCTTTCGTTCACTTCATATCTCGCTGCCTTCAGAGTTTTCTTCCGACTACGACCTTCCTTAACACTTTCCTCATTAGTTCAAATGCATTGTTGAACGTGTCAGAGTAGCCTTAAAACAAATGCAAAGACTGCTTTTCAAGGTGTAGTTATAAACCGAGGGACACAACGACTAGAGATATGATTGCTCTGACTGAGAACGTAAAAGGAGCCCGAAAGACAGCCTTAAACAACTTTGACTATCCTGATGCTGCTTCAACTTTTTAGCACATAAATATTTAGATGTACTTATATGGGCTCTATTCAAGTGTAGGCGTCCCATCGAATAATAGGCGTCCCATGGCAGTGAGACACCTTTATTTTTCACTGATGGGACGACCTTATTTTTCATGGGAGGCCTATAATTCGATGGGACGCCTACAATAGAATAGAGCGTTTACATGCTGTCCTTCCATAGATTCTTGTAAAGAGACGCAAATTCAAAACGGAAGATCTCTGTGGTCCAACATCGCAAGCCCACTGTGCAAAAAACGATGGCTCTTTTTCCAATCTAGGAAGAGTTTAGGGATGAAATCACTTTCTTTTACCTTCTTCTCCTTTTTTGACTGCATAGAAACCCTGATATACCATACTTATTCGAACTTTCCTCTCTCCTTCTTTTTGTCCGTTGAATTGCTGTCTCCCTTTGATGGCGCCAGAGGCACTTCAACTTTTCTCTTTTTCTCTCTCTCTCTTTTTCTTTTCTCTTTTTCGCTCTTTTCTCTCTCTTTGTCTCCCCTTCTCTCCCTCCTTCTCTCTCTCTCAATCTCACTCTTTTCATTCCGTTCAATCTCGAGATTTACATAGGCTTGGTAAGATGAGGATGAGCTGAAGTAAGACGAAGTAGCATAGAGAGTGGAAAGAAGTGTGGAAGTGGAAAGCAGGCAAATAGAGCGAAATCGAGGGTGAGATAAAGAGAATGATGGAGATGAGAGAGAAAGAGAGAGGGTGAAAAACGACAGAAGGGAGAGAGAGTGGGATAGAAAGAGGAAAAGGAGCATTTCGTGGACCTTCTTAGTCGTCTTCGCTCTTTCTTTTTTTCATCACCTTTTGCGGAACTTTGTTTCCGCTCTGCGCCTCCGGGCAAAGATGGGATGTGCTGAGTATTTAGCATGGAGGAAGGGATGAAATGGGAAGGAGAAGGAGAGCAACAACGAGAGAGTGGAAATGAAAGAGAGAGAGAGAGAAAGTGGCTGGGAGGTAAAGTTGTTCCCCTCTTTCTCTCTTTTAAATAGAACTGAAGATCTAGTGGAAATGAGAAGGAGAAGCATTCTATGCACTTTTTTTAGTCATTCCCGGATCACCAAATGTTCTTGAAAGTTTCTCTTTCTCTGTCTCTCGCTCCTCTAATTCGTTATATCTCACTTTTACTCTTAATTCAAATTGTTTTATTTTTTCTTCTTCAATGAGACAAAAAACTTCACCAAGGGAAGGAATGCACCCATTTTCGCTGGTCCACGGGAATCGACGGCCCCAAATTCTCCGGCTCGGGGCCTTAGGATATCTCCCATCTAATCAACGTTGCCACGCACGCAAGATGTGGACTAGCTAATCACTTTGTCGCGACGAAAGAAAGACAGAGAAGAGCGTAACATTTAGAGAGAGAGAGGGAGGGGGGAGAGAAGAGAGTAATAGTTAAAGAGAGGTGTGAAAGAGAAGAGATAAATAGTTGGAGAGAGAGACAGCGATAGAGAGAGAGAGGGGAGCGAGAAGAGAGAAATGCTTCGGGATATAGAGAGAGTCCAGAGACGAATATAAATAAATTATTTGAACGGTTTTTAAACCCTTGAATGGGGAAGAAATTTAGAACTTGGATATATGTATGTACGTGCTGTAAAATTAAGATGTATTTCTTCTTGCTTATCAAGTAATCAGATAAACTTGCAAGCTATTGCCTTGAATTTATAGAGATGAGAGAGAGAGAGAGTGAGAGACAATCCGGTTGCCTCGGGAATGAATCGGGCAGCATCTCCCCCACTTTCGACGTCGGCCAGACTGGCATTCCTGACTATCTCTTTTCTTCTCTTTCTCACTAAGTCCAACTGATCTGACTCGTCATCTGGCATGACTTTGGAAAAATATAAATATAAAATTAAATGCCCTTTATGTCCATTCCCACATGAAGTAACCGTAATCCCGACAAATACATACTTTTTTTTAAAAAACAGTTAGAAAAAAAATCAATTAACAGAAGGCAAGGAAACTGCAAAAATGTCGCTAATCCTTGAACGTATTGAACTGCGGAAGAGACATGAGAGATATGGAGTGAAAGATCGAGAAAGAAAGAGAGCGAGAGAGAGAGAGAGAGAGAGAGCTAGACGAAGTAAAAAGACTGTGAGAGAGAGGGAAATGGAACAGAAACAGAAGAATGAAAAGGAAGGAAGCTTCTTTTTCAGTGCATTTTTGCAGAAAGCCCCAGGGCTATTGTTGTCCTTGCAGAGCATGGCGAGGAAGCTGCGGAAAAGGCAGACGAAGAATGACGTTTCCAATCTACTTCCCAAAGCGAATGTCCTGCAGATCACGAAAGTATTTTAAATTTATACTTTTTACTAAAGAAAATGCAAAAAATATGAAAGGGCCAATAAAAAAAATATGTTGTACTTTTTATGAAATAGAAGAAAAAAGCACAGAGAGATGGCGAGCGCAATTATATGAGAGGGAGTGATAGGTTTCGAAAGTGCATTGCCGTGGGCAATACTAACTAAGCAGTGAATTGCTTCTGGGACATTTTCAATCTTTCTTACTTTGTCTCTTTCTCAATTTCTCTCTCTCTCTTTCTTTTCCTCTAGTACACTTTCCTCTCTCAATCTCTCCATTTCACTCATTCTCACTCCTTCTCTGCAATTCTCTCTCTCAATCTTTCTCTCCCTCTCTCTCTACATCTCTCTTTCGCTGTCTCGCTATCTCTCCCTCCCTCGCCATATTCATCATCATCGTCTATATGGTTGCTACGGCCATGCGTCGTTCCGGTCGACTGAGGCGGACTGGGAATGGACTATTACAAGGTAGGGCTTAGGACTCGAATCCGGATAGGGGGGAGGGGTGGAAGTCCGGGATCCGGAGGGGTCGACGATCGGAAAAGCAAGAGTGGTCTGCCTAGCCCTCGTTGTCATAGACCTAAAGACCGAGAGAACATTCATGGATGCTGCCCATGAAGCACATGCCACCAAAGAGCTTGTTGAAGCATACATAAATAAATGCATTGAACAAACCATGATAAATTTTATCAGTAATAGTGGAAATTGATCCAAATTAATTTTTTATGTATGACTTAAATTCCTTTTTAATCAGTTTGATTCTAGCACAAATTGTAGAAAAACACGTTTTTGCCTAGCAGATGCAATTATAACACCAGATTAATTTTTTACCGTTCTATGCAAGTAAGCGTCATCAAGAGATGGAACAGAAAGCAAGGCACGCTTCCCTTGCATTGTGCGCGTGTTTTTGAAAGCCCTAGCCTACTTCATTCATTTTGTCTTTCTATAAAAGTGCAAGCAGAACTTTGCATTCTCATCTCAAACAATCTTCGATCTTTTGGAGTGAAGAGAATGAAGGAAAAGGAGAATTTCTCTCGCGCAAGAATTGCTTCCTTTATGTGGTATGTTAACACGCTTCTGGGTCTTCCGTTTTGGAGCAACGAGGCAAGACAGTAGAGACACAGTGAGCGAGAGTGAGGGAGGGAGACAGAGAGTAAAGGGAGAGTAAGTGAGAGAGTAAATATATAAAGATAAAGAGAGAGAATATAGTGAGTGAGAGAAGGAGTAGTGACAGCGATTGAGAGACAGAGAGAGAAAGAGAGAGGATAGAGACAGGAAGAGAGAAAGAGGGAGAGAGAGAGCAGTAAGGAAAGGCTAAAAGAATGTAGACACATCTTGAATGCCGCGTGCAATGGCCGTAGATTTGATAAAACATTTATCACGCTCTCGAGACGCGCTGCAATCGCTGAAAATGGCGCATTCTTGGAGAGGGCGAGAGAAAGAGAGAGAGAGAGAGAGAGAGAGAGAGAGAGAGGAGAGAGAGAGAACGCAAGGAGAGAGCGAGAGGAGAGAGATGGACAGGGATAAGAGAACGAGAGGGGGGCAGAGGGAAAAGAGAGACAGAAAGAGTGAGAGAGAGGGAGAGACACAGAAAGGAGGCACAACGAATAAAATAAAGCGAGATACATGGCGTGCGACAGAAATGTACGTTTATCCGTGTAACGAAAGAGAAGGAAGATTCTCGATTCAAAACAACCGCGAGAAGTGCAGAGGGGACTGATGAATTTAGTGATTTTACTTTGAGGAAGAAAGGGCAGAGGAGTTGGCATTTCGCTATGAGGACGAATGGCGAAAGAAAGGGAATAAGGAACAATTTGAAAGAAAGAGAAAAGGAGTGGAAAGAGAGTGGGATTTAGAGCAGGAGAAACAGAGCTATAGAGAGAGAGAGAGCATAGTGAGAGAGATGGAAGAGATGAAGAGAGAAAGGGGACCCAGAAAATGACGTGAAGAACGAGCCTCATCTATTTTCGGCTAACTCACACTCAGCCTCATTGTCAAACTCTCTATGCTACATTGTAAGAGATTCTACCAAATATACTTCTTTTTCCCTCTCTCCCCCTCTCTCTCTCTCACTCTTTGTCGTTTATTTATCTATTTTTCTCTTTTCGTCATCACTCTCTTTTTATCTTACTTTCTCTTCCTCTAGTCATCGCTCTTTTTCGTTTTTATCTTTTTCTTTCTCTTTCTTCAACTCTCTTCTCATCAATCTCTTCGTATTCTGTCTCTTTCAGTTTCTCTCTCCATCCCTCACATCCCAGACCGTGCTCCCTTGAGGGACCGCTAACAAATGTAGCCTGACCACGCAAGCGGGCATTCTCGGCAGCGTTATTGAGAGAGAGAAAGAGAGAGAGAAAGAGAGAGAGAGAAAGGGAGAAAGAGAAAAAGAGAGAGAAAGAGAGAGAGAGAGGAGAGAGAGTTGATAGGTAAAGATGGGTTTCTGGCTATAGACATCGTGTTCAACCTCTCTTTTTCTTTTTCTCAATCACTCCCTCACGTTTTCTCGCTCTCTCTCTCTATCTCAATCTACCTCTCTATCTGTCTCTCTCTTTCTCTCTCTCTCTCTACCTACCGATCTGTCTCTCTCTCTCTTTCTCTCTCACTCTCTCTCTCTACCTCTAACTCGCTCGCCCGAAAGGAAGCCTAAATTGGCATCGTGAGTGGGCACAGCGGGCACACAAACTTGACGCTCCCCACATCAGATTCCTTTCCGTGTCAACAACTTGGCAATGCGACAAAATGCTTCTGTTTCTCTTCCACTCTCTCTATTTCTTTCTCTCCCTCTCGCACTCTCTAAAACCTCTCTATCACTCTCTTAGCTTCACACCCACTCTCTCCCTCTCCTATTTCTCTCTCTCTCTCTTTCTCTCTCTCCTAGAAGTTTTCTATTTTCATTCCATCGAAAATTCAGTTTTGCATCAAGAAGCAATCTACTTTTTAATCTTCAGTGGTAAACAGCGCCGTAATTTACCGTTGAAGTAACATTTAAATTATTCATCAAAGTGTTGCCATCGAAATGATTGTCAAGGCCACAAATAATATAAACCGGCATATAATAAATTCTCAGTGTACATACATAGTATATTCTCTCCGAAATTTTTTCTCTCTCTTTCTCTCTCTCTCTCTCTCTCTCTCTTCTGAGGGTTGAAAGAAACTTTGACTTCGCCCTCGACCAGCATCTCTTGGAATGAAGGCTTCATCATCAGCTTGGCAGTGGAGCAGCTGCTGTTCATTTGCTTATGTTAGCTCAAGATCCTCCCCCACCCCTAAAATGGGATCCAATCTCTTCCTGCCCCACCCCCTCTTATCCATCCAATCCCTTACCCTCTCTCAGAATGCTCCAGAGTTTTCCTCTCGTAGGAATTCGGAATCCCAAACAAGCGTTTGCCGCTCTCTCAATTCCCTGAATAAAGCAATAATGAGGCGGAATCCACCGTCCGCCCGTGTTGACCATGCCCATGCAACTCAAAAGAAAGAGAAAAGTAGATGTTGAAGTTGGGGGAGGGAGAGAGAGAGAGGGAGAGGGAGAGAGGAAAAAGGAATTAGATCTGAAGCAGGATAAAGGATAGAAACAGGAATTCAGATTGGGAACGGGAGAGAAATTGTGAGGAAGAGAGTAAGAAAGATAGAGAGAGCGAAGAAGAGTGAGGTCTCATACTCGAGACCGGAAGAGAATAATGAAGTTTTCATTCAAGAGCTCTCTGCCGGCCCTCATTAAAAATTTTTTCCCTCTTTCAGTTTCCTTCTTCCCTACTCTCTCACTCTCCCTCTCTCACTTTCACTTTTAGTTGTATTGCTGTTCCCTATTTTCTTAAGAGAAACCCATCTCGCACGATAAGCTGTCTCTTTTTCTAACTCTCTTCCCTCTGTCCTCTGTCTAATGTTCGCACTTTCTTTCTAACTTTCTCCTGTCACCATATCTAACAATCTTGCTCTCTCTCTCTCTCTCTATCTCTCTCTCTCTCTCTCTTTCTCTGTCTCTCTCTCACACACAGTCTATCTGCCTGTCTCTCCCAGAAGCATTCAGCTCGAGGCCAATCATAGTCTCTTGTTGATCGACAAGTAAAGTTACAGGCAAAAGTATGCGAGAGAAAAGAGAGAGACAGAGAAAGAGAGAGAGAAAGAGAGAGAGAGAGAAAGAGAGCGAGGTAACAATAGATGGAGAGAGAGAGAGAGCGAGAAAGAGAGCGAGGTATCAATAGATGGAGAGGGGGAGAGTCAATTAGAGGGGGAAATGAGAAAAGAGAGATGTTGCAAAATTGACAGCTAATACTTCACCATCTATTCACATATGTACAGTATTGAGTCTTCGAGCGTTAAATCGCAGAAGAAAATATTTTTAATTTATAAAAGAAATGTTTTCCCGCAAATGGGCATAAAGGTTTATGTATGTATAACTAGAAAGAGAAATATACGGTATCGCACCAAAGTGTCCCTCAGTCTAGAGCACTGTTTTTTATTCTTGGATGTTGGCAACGAGTCCGCGGACGGCTTGGGCAAATAAATCAAGCCATATCTCCAGAATGAAAAAAACAAAGGTTGATATTACTGTTACCTTTGAAAGCTACTAAAAAAAGAACTAACATTTTGCGATCACTATCCATAATATTAGTTCAAGGGCCATGCCTTTCAAATTTACTGATTTCGCAAAAAGAATTACGTGTGCATTTTTGTTGGGATTTTTTTTATTAAGCATTGATCTAGTTTTCAATTTTTTATTTATATGGGAAATCGCCTAAACGAAAGATGCTGCTAAGCATTCATTCCGTCAAAAGTTTGGAATATGTTCGAAACAATCTTAATTGGAAATTTTCGCAACAGAATAATTAGCAATTTGCTAGTTGATCTTGGTAAATATGAGTTCCGAAAATGTGTAAAGCTGTTGATGACTTATTCGCATCTGAGCACTTCCTTTTCTCTCTTTTGAAGTGGTCACTAACAATTAGAGATAACTCCATGATTGAGACGAGAAGAAGCTGCAAGGGTGCAGCTTGGCTCGTTTCAAGTGTAACTCTCTCTTAACTTTTGTGAGGACATGCAAATGTTGCAAGCTTCTTCTCAGCACCTGACAAGAACTTGCGGACAAGTGTTGTGTTCCAAACTTTTTACAGATAGACAGGCTGCATTCCCAATTGCTGAATCGAAATTTCACTATGTTCCCACATTTTTTGGATGTTGTAATTTTGCACTCACGAAAATTCCAAATGTACAATTCTTGGGAAAGGAAATCTCTTTCAATTATAGTTAATTATCGTTTATTATGAAGATGGCTGATTCGCTTTTGAGTCAAATCTATCCCACCCTCAGCCTCTTATAAGAGAGTAAATCTCTTTAAATTGCATGCCTTTAACAAAAATAGCTGCCCACACGGCCAGGCGTAAAAAAATTTACAATGTGGTGTTAAGAAAAATAAAATAAAAATTTCAACGGCTCATGGATGTTTATAGTGTATTACTGTAATATGTAAATTCATTGCTTTATTTTTTATGTACAAATGGGTTTAACCGTTATGGCACAGGGAACATTAATTGAGATCGTAAACGTATGCGCTCTTTGGAGTTAAGGGAGAAGAATATGTCATAATTACATACATTTAACGTTTAAAACTTAAAGAATCACAGTAAGCGACTTTGATAAATGAACAAAATCATTCTTTTAGTAATGCCAACACAACAGCCCGTAAGATAACAAAAACTAATAGCAGCAGTACGATATGTTGAAAGTAACAATAGGAAATCATTATCTCGTGAACAAACATATATGTATGTATGTATGTAATTACATAATTTAAAGGCAGTGCAAAAAGAAACGCGTGAATGAATAATTTCTCATTTCATCCCCTCTCTTCGCTGTTTAATTTTTCTTGACAATGAAAGTGTGGGATCTGCTAGAGAGAGAAAGGGAGAGAGAGAGGGAGACAGACTGAGAGAGAGGGAGATAGACCGAGAGAGAGAGAGGGAGAGCGAGACAGATAAAGTGATTCCCGAATCAGCTCTAACATGAGCACATAAAAGTGAGAAAAATTGCGCTACTTTTTCAAAAAAAATGTGAATATATATACAGTCAGAGATCGCATAATCTTATGCGAGGGAAAAATTGTAGGCAAAAATTATAAGTATAATAATCTTTAAAGAAAGAAGACTAGGTCATCTTTTAAAGGTGCACGAAACTCAACATTCATCTACTGGAATTTTTCAGCCATTTCTATTATTGTCCCTCAAAAGCACATACTCTTTTGCAGGTAAAAAGCGCGTATTCAGGCGCGAATCTTTGGCTCTTTCAAAGAATGTTCAGATTCTCTCTGGAGACGCCATCAATGTGAATCTGTGGCAGATGTATGGAAGGGCTTGGCGAGAGGAGATGGCCGCCCCCGAGGAAAGAGGATGAGTTCGAGCGAGAGGGGGAGAGGTCGGGGAAGATCACCACTCTTTCTCCGGCCCCTCCATGGCCGCTTCCCGCCCCGCGGCCCGTGCCTAGAAACGAGGGCGGCACGGCGAGGGTGGGCGACTGAGCACGAGTGCGCGGCGTAGAGTACGTGGAGAGGCGGGCACCGGCAGGCGTGCGGAGCGTGTCCTGCTGAACACATCCATCCATCACATATTCGGGTTGTTTTTACAAGTTAGAAAAAGTCAAAGGAGACTTTGCAATGAAAAAAGACTTTTAGAACAAAAGTATTGCTTTTAAGAGAAAGTAGAGTGTGAATATGTATAGAGAAGAATGGTAGGTTAGGAAAACAAAAAAGAAATAAATACAATACAATTAAGAAAAAGTGTAAGGAGAAGAAGCGTACTCTGGGTGTGTAGGCAAGGAAGGAACGCGCGGCGCCGGCGCCCGTCTTAGAGAACAGCGCGGAGCACTCGTACTCGCGGCGGTCGAATTCCACGAAGGGAAGGCGGCGGAACGCGAAGCGGAAGCCCACGCGGAAGCTGCAATAAAACCGGTGATGTAATTGATGGAGCGACTCTTCAGGAAAATTGAAATAGATTATGATTGAGTTTCGTGTTCGTTTAAGTATAAAATTATTATTAAGTTCGTTTTAATTGTAAGTTCGCTTTCACTTAAAGGAAGTATCCGGTGAATCATTATACAGTAGCGCTAGAGAACCAGTTTGAATGCGCGCGCTCATAAAGTTGCCTGTCGCTCAGTCGAGAGAGCATGTGAAAAAGGAGAGCGGCTCTGACCTACCGTAGCTAATTCTCTACCCTCCAGTTTTCACGTTACTATTGCTCAGAATGCAATGGAAGAAATTCACTCAAACGTTCTGGATATATATTTTACGCCAAGATGAACCTATCCATCTCGAAAAAAACGTAGGTTAATTATTCCCCGGATACCTCCTTTAAGAGGTCGAAATCTTTTTTCTACATTTTATTTCAATTCACAATCAAAGAAAAAAAACATTAAATTTGAGACGCCTTTGAAATTGGAGTACGATAACGGCGGAAAATTTTAGCTTTCAAAAATTGATGCGGACCGTTTATTAGTGAAGCAGTAGATGAAGGGATTGCACGCGCAGGTGCTCATCGCGAGCCAGTACACGGCGATGTACACTTTCGAGCTGATCTCGAACTGAAACCGAAGGAAATTCGTTAGATAGTACAGATAATATAAATATTAAGTGCCAACAAAGGTCTAACTTTAATGGTAATGCTAATAGAATAACACTTAAAACTACTAACATCATCAAAGAACTCAAAGGCGTGGTAGACGTGATACGGAAACCAGCAGACCATGAAGACGGCCACCATCACAGCGA
Organism: Allodiplogaster sudhausi; assembly: GCA_945643635.1. Taxonomy (NCBI): domain Eukaryota; kingdom Metazoa; phylum Nematoda; class Chromadorea; order Rhabditida; family Diplogasteridae; genus Allodiplogaster; species Allodiplogaster sudhausi. The sequence goes on from CALZFC010000049.1 coordinate 519,554, forward strand.
GCATTTTGACAACCTTGAAATATTTATTTTAAATTCTAATAGTACTTATTTAATTGCTAAACTAGTTATACGGTGTATTTTGAGGAAAATGCCAATAATAAAGAAAAGATATGACACACCTTTTGCTTTGCCTTGATTGGGTCCATCTTATGCGTGTTGGTCCGAATAATGACGTGCTGAAAATATGTTTTCTAGACCTTCTTTAAGTTGCATGAAAAATCAATGTAAAAAATATATTTTAAAAAGCGAAAAAGCGAAGTTCAAACCTCGCTGCGACGCAACGCGTACGCGATGCGGCCAAAGGTAAAGCCAAGAGTGAGCAATGGCAGGGCGTACTGCAGCACGAACAGGCCGTGGTCGTAGCTGAAGGCAAAAGGCGTATAATTTCAATTTTCAAATATTAAACTTATACATCCTGAATCGTAATAATTTGAAGAAAATGAAAAAAATAAATTAATAAAATAAATTAATAAACATATTAAAAGATAAATAAATAAACTAGTAAATAAATAAATAAATAAATAGATAAAAGACTAACAGATTGCCCGGCAGCGGCGGTATGCTGAGAGCGTCCGGCAGATAGTATTGGCACGACCGCTTAACCGTCACTGTGTCAACGTCGGCCGCGTAGAACAGCGACTTTTCCACCTGAGAGACGAGAAATGGCGGGAAATTCGGATTCAAACTTTAATTTTTTTGTACTTTCCCGCAAGTATCGAAAGATGAAATATTAGGAGGCCACCAAACCTTCGAGTAGATGGCGACCGGAAGCGCAATGAGGGAGGAGCAGATCCAGATGAGAGAGATGCTGACAGCAGAGCATCGATCGGAGAGGGGGCGGCGACGGAGAGGATTCACCACGGCTTGGTAGCTGAAGGAGGGGAGAGAGAATGGTAGAGAGCACAAGGGAGATGCAGACAGAGAGAGAGAGAGAGTGATTAAGAGAGAGAAAGAGAGAGTGAGAGCAAGAAATCGAGAGAGGCAGTGAGAGATAAATGTCCGAGGAGAGAGAGAGAAAGAGAACATAAGTCCGAGAAAGGGAGAGAGAGAGGGAGCGAGAGAGAGAGAAAGGGAGAGAGAGAGGGAGCGAGAGAGAGAGAGAGCGAGAGAGAGAGAGAGGAGTAAGGGAGCGAGGGATGAAAATGGAAAGATACCGATCCCAGCTGAGTGCCATCATCGAGAATACGGAGACGCATGTTGGAGCGACGCCAAAGAACAGGTTCACGGCGCAAAAGTCGCCGTACCTGCGTATTAAATCCTTTAATGTTATAATTTTTTTAGATGTCCATGCACTTTGTTTCATGGGTTATCTACATACATCAAAAAGCTAATGGTAAGAACAATTAATTCAAATTAGACAAAAAAATATTTGGTAGCGAGACTGGACGAACTAACCACCAGTCATAGTAGAGATTGAACGTCCATGACGTGCCAACGTTAATCACGGCGATAAGCAAGTCGGCAAGCGCCATGTTGAAGAGAAAGTAGTTGAAGGCGTGGTGCATCACCTCAAAATCACGAAATTGTACTCAATTAAAAAAGAAGAGTCAAATACTCATCTATTTCGTTGAACACACTGCTACAGTTCTAGGGTAAGTCAATTTTACCTCCGTCCTATTCACATCTAAATTGATTTTAGAGGCCAAAAGATAGCCACCGGTCAAAGGAAAAAAGATTAAGAAAGCTTAATGATTCATGGATCTCACCATCAGTCTAATTTTTTCACACTCGCTCTCTTTATTCAGGCTAAAGGGCGCGAATTCAAAGATGGTTTATTCTTTGGCTCCATTAAAATGTGCCACCTTATGCTTGTAGATGATCCACATGACAACGAGATTTCCAATGAGGGAGGCCATAATGAGAAGAGTGAAGGCGGTCGCAGTGAGCACTTGGAAGGCTCTGAATATGTATCCATTGGTTTTTTATTACTTTAACTTAAATATACACATCATTATATAATTGTCCAAAAGCAGTAAAGCGAACTTTTGCTTTAAAACATGTGAACTAACAATGACGTGACGATGTCGTGTTCGGCGCAATTTAATTCGACAGCGCCTAGCAGAAGACTCGCCTGAATGTTGCGTTATTACATAGATATTAGACCCGGCGATGTAGGGTGCAATCCTTTTTTTCATTCACTTCATACCTTCGTGCTCATCTCTGCGCTTTTGGTTTGATATGAATAATAAAATCTATTGACTGAGGGATGACCCTTGTATCTACCTGATTTCCGTGCTGCGCGCACGCCCGACGAACGTCGTCATTGAGGTCTCGCTCGAGGCGGATTGCGCGTTCTGCGAAAACTCGTCTAGCCTCGGTTGCGGCGGCAGCGGCCGCAGTTGATGCTGTCATCCCATCCATCATCCCAGCCTAATCGCTTCTCTAGAAGGAGAAAGACGTTGATGACGAAGAGACTAGGAGGGGGCCATTTACGGCGAGGGACAAGGATGCAGGAATTGATGAACCACGCGGACATCAAGGATTGTTTTCTTTACTTGTTTACTTCATGTTTTTAGAACACTTTTTCATAAAGTGCATATTCAATTTAGAACCACATGAAAAGCGGAAATATGCGAAGAAATGTTATTAGCGTGATGCAAAAATCCAATGAATGAATATAATTAATGTTCATACTTTAAAAAACCAATAATTAAACGTGATGAATTTTGCATGTCGATCCAGAAAGGAGAAGAAATCAAAGAGAGAGATGGCGAGAAATCCTTCAAAAAGCAATAATAGCAGTCTGTTGTAATATTATATATAAAATGGGAAATAAAATTATTATTCATAAATAAGTAAAAGCTATATTAATAAGAAACAAATGTCTAGGAAGTCTGTTAGAATTGCTGCAGTTGGTGCCAAATATTATGTTTTTCGCAGAAGGAGATAAATAGAGAAAATAAATTGCTGTGGTCACACGGCTTAACATTAACAGCGGAGTAATCGCAAAATTGACCTTCCGCCCCGTCTGACTAGTTGCTGCAGAGAACAGCCATGAAACACTTTCGAAGATCAAGTGTCGAGGGAGGGAGAGAGAAACCAGAACGACAGCCTGGAAAGCCATAAATCAGAGAGAAAAACACTTAGTGTGAGGGTGGGAGATAACGAATGAGACAGATTAGTTGATTAGTCTTTAAATATTTTCTCAGAAAAGAAAGAGTAGAAAAGCTTGCAGGAAGCCTCGGAAAGGTCTAGACTACAATTGAGCTTCGAAGGGAGGAGAAAGAGAGAGAGAGAGAGAGAGAGAGAGAGAGAGAGATAGCGAGAGGGAGACAGAGAGAGCCAGTGCGGGAAAAGAAAAAGGAAACCGCACAGGGTTTAAGCGCTGCTTGCGCCACATCGTTTAATTAGAGTTCGGATAGAGTAAAAAGAAAGCATACCCTTAGTTTTGGTTATTGGAAAAAAAGCACATAGACCTTGAACAAACATCATATATACATACATATTAAACACAAAAATGGTGGCAAATGGGCAGAAAGGCATAGGGGAGGACGTGGAGAAAGAGAGAGAGAGAAAGAGAGAGGGAGAGATAGATAACAAAAGAGAGAGAAAGGGAGAGAGGCAGAGATCGAAAGAAGACCCTGAGGGCTTACAAGGTTGTTTCGAAGGAGTCGGAAGAGCGAATGGTAAGAGGGAGAGAAAGAGAGAGAGAGAGAGAGAGAGAGAGAGAGAGAGAGAGAGAGAGAGAGAGAAAGAAAGGGGGCGGATATCTGGAATGGCTGTGCACACTCACGTCATTGTGACCACCACAAGTCACGCTCTCTTTATTCTTCATTAAAGAGTGAAAGAGAGAGAGTGTGAGAGAGAGAGAGAAAGAGAGTAAAACGGAGCTGCGAAAGAGTACGAAGCCAACACATCACAATACAACTACTAGATCAAAAGGGATGTAAAAGAGGCGGACAATAGAAAGGACAATCGAGCGCAAGCAAACTGCTTTCATAAAGTGAACTGACGAAAAAATGAGCAATAATTCATTACTCGCCTTGGAGTAACGGGTGCGAAGAAAAAGACAATATGCTCTGTTGCAGAAAAGATTGCGCAAACGGAATACGGTAGAAAAAGAGAAAGGATGTGAGAGAGAAAGGGAGAGAGAGAGGGAGAGGGAGAGAGAGAGGGAGAGGGAGAGAGAGAAAGGGAGAGAGGGAGAGAGAGAAAGGGAGAGAGAGAGAGGGAGAGGGAGAGAGAGAAAGGGAGAGAGAGAAGAGGGAGAGGGAGAGAGAGAAAGGGAGAGAGAGAGGGAGAGGGAGGGGGAGAGAGAGAAAGGGAGAGAAAGAGAAGGAGACAGAGAAAGGGAGAGAGAGAGGGAGAGGGAGAGAGAGAAAGGCACTATTGAAATCAATCGCTAGTGCCACGACGAAACAATGGGTCGATGGCATCACATTATGAGTTGCTCTGGGAAAGGAAGAAGAAAAAAAGTACATAACCGGATCATTGAAATGTGAAATGGCGTTTTGCGCACCTTCGGCAATAGAATCAAGCTTGTTATTAGAGAAAAAGATAAAAATAAGAAATATCTTTCAGTTAAATTATGGAAATCTCAGGCGAATCGGGTGTAAAAGTATAGATAAATACATTTATTTTAAGTATTAAATTGCACCAGTTCATGCAAATGGAGAAATAGAAAGTGTATTACTCTCATAATTCACCAGCAATCAAAGACTGACCGGAGAGAGCTCTGAAAGACAACAACAAAAAACGTCAAAAAGCGGCAATATAGCATCTGGCACTCGTTGTAGTTGAAGATTGCGAGGGAAAAACGAAGAAGAAATGAATCCAATAATAAAGAGAGCGATTGCCACGTACAGATGGAGATAAAATATTGCATACTCTTCACGGATTGCCGACAGATATGTAGCGTCCGTGCCATTTGAGATTGAGAAAGGGAGAGAGAGAGAATGAGGTAGAAAAAGAGGGAGAGAGAGAGAGAGGAGTGTTCGCAAAGGTGACTTGTAACGCACGCGAACATGTGTAGGAAATGAACGTAGGAGCTCATAAACATTGATGAAAGGGAGACTTACCGCCTCCTCCACCTAACTGATAGGCAAATACTCTCTCTCTCTCTCTTTCTTCTCCAGGTGGAATGACTTCCGCTCGGAACTCTCACTCTCACAAGCACGCCACTTCGATCTATGAAAATTGGGCAGGATATGAGGATCAAAGGTTAAAGAAGGAAGGAGAGATTCTCTGAAAAAGGGGAAAGAGAGAGACAGGGCCCGAAAGAGAGAGAGAGAGCAATCATGGTTCGCCACCAGCTTCGGAAGGCGATTACGCGTGCGTGCCTATGAGAAGCTTGAAAAGGCGGCTCAGGCTGTGTGCGCGCGCCATATTGCATCCTATATTCACCGGGTTTAACGCATGCCTTGCGAGCGCCACCTAGATCTGCCGGTTTACGAACCACAGTCGATTATGATGACTGAGGATGTCTTCTCTGATATCATGAACCGGGTGTTCGCCATTGTTCTCCGAAGCGCGCGGAAATGAGCACGTGGTTCGTCGAATGTTTGCAGCTCCTCCCTTTCTTGCTCATATCAAGGAACTTGAGAATGGGTGAGAGAGAGAGAGAGAGAGCTGAGAGGGACAGCAAGAAAAGAGTGTGTGTGGGTGTCTTTTTTGCTTTTAACGAGAGAGAGGGAGATGGGAGGGAGACCGAGGCCTACAGAGGGACATACAAAGAGAGAGGAAGAGAAGTAGAGAGAGAGAAAGTGGATGAGTGGCAGGGAACAGGATGCTGACGTACGGGAGAAACAGCAGCACAAGGCATCGGAAGGAGCAAGCAGCCGCCAAAAAGCGTGAGATTAATGAGACCGGTGCACGATCAGATTTCTCTCCGGTGGTCGCGCCGGAATCTGGCCAGAGAGCTGCAGCCACCCGCAAGAGCAGCAAGGAGCGGAGACAGTGAGAGAGAGGAGAGAGAGAGAGAGAGAGAGAGAGAGAGAGAGAGATCTAAGACGGTTGCCAAAGGTGAGGACAGATAGCCGTACCTAACTGAGACCTAGTCAAGTTCTGCAGAAGAGGCTGGCAATATCTGAACAACATCGGTAAATGTCAAACATATATACGGTACTTTTAATGCCAGAACGAATTTGTAAAAATAACCGATAAACAGGTGAAACGGATAAGAGTCAATGCATATATAGGGCTTGTCTAATTAATTTAAAAGTTTGGCATCTTTGAGTGAACACATCGCTAGGGCACAAGACAGAAAGGAGAAAAGTTCAAGGTAGAAGGAATGAATTGAAATGAGGAAGTTTCTTTGGGGGCAATTGGCAGAAAGGTTGACGAATTTCTGTGGGAGGATGAGCTCGAGGAGAGAGAGCTTTGAAGAGAGAGCGACAGAGTGAGAGAGCGAGGGTGAGAGAGAAGGAGGCAAAGATAGAGAGAGAGAGAGAGAGAGAGAGAGAGAGAGTTAGAGTGAGAATGATTGCAATTTTGGTGGACGGAGAGGTAAACCTTTGGGTTCTTTGCAGGGCGGATATTCCGGGATCTTTTCTTGGTACACTTCTTTGGTGTGTAGAATCCGGTGGCGGACGGCAGGAATCGGGAAGAAGAGCGTAAGAGAATGGGGGGGGGGGGCGGTGTAGATTGAAAGGCTGTGGGCGTTCGTAGGTCGGATGGGGTGTACATACATACATATTTGCTAGAGATCATGTGATGAAGAGTGGCTGCCTTGCTTCTCTCTCTTCTCTCTTTCTTTCTCTCTATTCTAAAGCAAAGAGTGATGATGAAGTAGACATCTACGATTGAGAATGCAGTCTTGAGTGCGGTCTCTCTTTCGCACTCTCTCTCTCTCACTCTCTCTCTCTTTCTCACTCTCTCTCTCTCTCCTTCTCTCTCTTTCTCACCCTCTCTCTCTTTCTCACCCTCTCTCTCTCTCTGTCGCAATAAACATATTTGCATATCAGGTAGCGTGCGCCATCAAGAAAAGTAGTAGGGTAGTAAAGAGTTGTGAGGATGAAAATTGCTAGACGTGAAGATAGAAGATGAAATGACGGGCAGGGGGGCAAGGAAGGAAGAGAACCACGCCGTATTTAAATACACTTTCGTCGATTTCGAGAAGTCTCTGGTTCAAATCTAGAACTTTGCGGAAGAAGGTAAGCAAATCATCTGCTTAAACACTTGGCGTATCTTGGCACGAGCGTGACCCTTAAGCCCCTCCCCCTTAGGAGGGCTCTTTGGGGCCCCTTTAGGGGGCTCTTTTGGGGGGAGGGGTGCGCGTCTGAGGTCACAGAAGAGTGGATTGTGCCTGTCTGCGGTAGACTATAGACTGAAGTAAGCCAGGAAGGCGCTGGAAGTTTTAGACATTTTCGAAGGCCTCAGGGAGCACTTTTACTTTCTATCGCCCTGAAACGGGCACTTTTAGCTTCACTGGAAAAGGAGAAAAAGCAGATGAGACAGACGTCGAGTGTGTGGTATGGACAGGTTACGTTCGTTGGTTCTCAATCTTCTCTCTTTCGCACTCTCTCTCTCTCTCTCTCATTCCCCTTCTTTCTCGCGCTCTCTCTCTCTCTTTCTCCTTCTCTCTCGATATATGTCTCTCTCTTTCCCTTTCTCTCTCTCTATTTCTTTATCCTTTTCTCTCGCTCTCTATTTCTATCCTTCTCTCTCTTTCTATTTTAATACCACAAATACGTCGATGATATTTGCATACCCTCAAGTGCAGCGAAACGATTAATATTTTTCGCACTTGGATTCGTGCTCCATTGATTGTAGTATACAAAGTGAAAAAAATAAAACAACAAAATTAGACTTCTAATGTAACAAAAACATTCGTTAAAGTACTACCAAGTACCACTTAGATACATAGCTATGTATTGCCTTTGGATTTTACTTTAACAAAAACAGGAAGGTTCGCAAATGTAAGCGCTTGTGTGCTAGGACGAGTGCGCATTATTGAAATGGCTATGGAGGTCCATGCGATGGATGAGAGAAAGAGAGGCAGAGAGAGGGAGAGAGAGAAAGGGAGAGGGATGGAAAGAGATAGAGAGAAAGGAATAGAAGAAAGGTAAATTGGAATGAAAATGAATCCTTGGGATCCGTTCGTGTCGGCGATTGTTACGGGACCATTATGCGGAAGTAGTGAGTGTTTTCCATAGAACCCGCGCGTGTCTCTTCCTCACGCTGATTAGTCGAGTGGACAGGAAAGCGAGACAATGCGCGTGGGAAGCTAGTCAGAAAAGAAAAATACCCACGTCCGCGCAAAAAAAGAGGTCATAAAAATTGTTAGAATAGTTCTCCGTCATTGTTGAAGTCGAATAGACGCGCTCTCGTTTGACCAGAAAAACATAATTTTAGTGTGCGCATGATGGGAGTCGCAAAAATACAGACCAGCCATTTGAGCAACACTTCATTTATAGAGGACGTATCGTAGCCATCCTTCGTTCTGAGACTATTTTCAAGGGCTGAAAAATGTTTAATTTAAGTGAAAAGATAGGAAATGTTTTAATCATTAAATGTTAAAAAGACAAAGCGCGTATTTTTTGATCACATATTTTCGGGCTGAGCACAAAGTGCTCGCAGAATTTTTTGTCTGTCATTCAACTGAGAGAGACAACAGATAGAGAGAGAGAGAGAGAAAGAGAGAGAGAGAGAGAGAGAGAGAGACTGAAAGAAAATATGCTTCACTTCCAAATGTTCTCCAAAATCCAGAGTCCAAGAGAGGAGACATCGTGACCAATGCAATGCCAAGCCGAGACGGCCATGGTCTGTGAATTATGCAGCTGTGTGCTCGTACAAGGTTCTGAGAGTTCAGAGAACAAGAAACGGAAGAGAGACGACGGAGGGTGAGAGAGCAAAAGAGAGCGAGAGAGAAGGAGCAAAGGGAGATAAATGAGAGAGTGAGAGGGCCGGCAGGACAGATAAGATACTGAGACGTGTCTGAGAGCCTTACATATGTACATACATACATGTATATATGTATGTTGCATATACGGTTCGTGCATTTTAAAGGCAGAAAACGAGCATAGGAAATACCTCGTAGGAAGGGTTCCCCGCCCATCCTAGCACCATCTAGGGGATGCCCCAGCATCTAGCATGCTAGTACATTTCTTATGCTTCAGCGTATGAGAGAGTGAGACATCGGCCCACCCCCACATCGAGCGACCAACATCAAAAAGGGCACATAACCCCCCCCCCCTCACACGACACGCTTTCTCCCACCCTTTTGCACTGCGCAACGTGCAATACAAGCACACCGATGAAGTGGGTGTGAAAAAGGGGACGACGAGGAAGGATAAAAAAAGATTTAAAGAAAGGGCGAATGCAGCCTGAGTGGAAGGATCTCGGAGAGGGAGAGAAGGAGTGGAAGACACAGAGAGTGAGAGAGAGAGAGAAAGAAAGAGAGAGAGGAAGAGGCACATGTACATACAGTTGTAATGAGGATGAATGGAATTGGACGACGATGCAGAAGAAACTTGAGATGGCACATTAAAGAGGCGGTGAAGAGGGTTGGAGGACGAGAGGAAGGAGAAGCTGAATCGCGTTGATTGATCATGAAAATGGGCTGTCGGTGGATTTGGGTGAGTGGATAAAGGGATAATATAGAGAAGGAGATCGTCAGAGAGAGAGAGAGATAGAGAGAGAGAGAGGGAGAGAGAGAGAGAGGGAGGGAGAGGGTCAGAGCTATAAAATTGCCAGGAACGCAAAAGGCGGACTGGAGAGGCATACCAAGAATCGAAGAAAGAGAGGGGATAGAGAGAGTTTATGAAAGCTACAGAAAGAGGGGAGAGCATGCGATAGGGTATAGGAGAGAGACATATGGAGAGAAAGAGAGAGAGAGAGAGAGAGAGAGGGCGAGTTGAAAAGATAGATCCTACTACTTTTCGGAAGATAATTTGCGTGCGCGAAGAAGTGAAACTTTGAACTCAAATTTCAAAAAGCTTTTTGTCTCGCTCTCTCTCTCTCTCTAGCTATCACCGTCTCTCTCTCTCTCTGGTCCCTTTATCCATCTCCTCCTCCTCCACTAATTATAACAGATAAAGGTTGCTCTGGCTGGCACAGACGAGTTGAACTAAAAAGGTTCTGCTGCAACAAGTCGTGTCGTCGGCTCTTCATTCTTTTTAGACTTTCTCTCTGATCCACCCACCAATGTGCCATTAAAACAGAACACGTAATTGCCATTAAAATAATCAACGATAAAAAGCCATTCAGATGACTACTTTTCCGTTTAAGACATCAGTTGTCCATTTTAAATTAAAAGTAATTATTACTATTATTAACAGAATGAGATAAAAGAATGGAAATTCTGTGTTCTAATAACAGACAATTGATAGACGACACAATTGACGGCATCATTTCTTTGAGACGGGAGAACAATGGATTATCACGGCATTTTCACAGACGGATCCGTAAATAAGAGTATTTTAAATTGTATTAATAGACAAGATTAAGAGTGGCTCGATTCTCGTGAGAGGAAAATAACAGTAATTAGAATCGTGTATCATGTTCTTTCTCCTTAATTCACTCTCTCTCACCCTCTCAGTCTCTCTCTCTCTCTCTCTCTCTCCATCCAACTGCACGGACAGGGAAGCTATAACACGCACAGGCGGTTGTAGCACATGCAATAACAACTACTCTCTCTTCCTCTCTCTCTCTCTCTCCCTTCCTTTCTCTTTACCTCTCTTTCTAGTCCAATCGCTGACTCTCTGTCTATCTTTTTTTTTCTCACCCGGACTCACTCTCTTACCCTTTCTATCCCTCTCTCTCTCCCTGTAACCAACTCTGCCGTACCATCAATAGAAATCTGAGTCTTAAGAATGTTTGTTCATTCATAAAAGTCCATTGTTATAAGAAAACGAGTGGGTGGAACAAATAAGACAGGAAAGAATAATCATATGCTCTTATCACAAAAAAAAATCAAATTTCGATGATAAAATAACGGGAAAAAATAAGATAAAGATGATTAACGTAATTAACTAAAATAAGATGCGGTATCTCAAAAGATGCAGCGCTGCATCATAATTAGCACGACAATTTTGCAATTTTCTTGCTCTATTTTCCATGATAATTATTATGCAGGCTTCGCTACAGATTATCCATATCATAATTGAGACGCTTCTATTAATAGGTTTATTACTGTACACTGTCTATGCTTACGCCTTCCACTTCATCTCTAGAAAGCACCTGCTTCGGATAAGTTGTTTGTGGTTCATCAAGAATAACACTGTTGTAAAGAGAGAGGGACAGAGAAATAGACTGACAGAGAGAGCGAGAGAGAGAGAGGGGAGAGAGAGAGAGAGAGAGGGAGGGAGGGAGAAATTGAGGGAGAGAAAGAGGAAAAAACGTAATGTTGATTAAATAAAAGAGATTATAATACAAGTGGTGCTAACGCCTTTTCCAGAATTCAGAAGGCTGAATCATAAATGAATAACATAAAATAAAATATAATACCAATCTCATAGATTTGTCATCCCAACTTGAATTAAGAGAGTAAACAAAAGGTTGGCTCCGTACAAGTGAACTCGAGGCATTTTAGCTTTCGCCCAGTTCAGCTTACTTAGCTTTCTCGCATACTCTGTCTCGGTCTCTCTCATTCTCTTTCTTTCACACTCACTCTCTCTCACTATCTCTCTCACTTTCTCTCTCGCTCTCTCTCTTATAAAAATTGAATTGGTTTCCGTTCAAAAGTAAAAAGGATGTCCTTTGCGAATGCAACTATTTGTTGTCTTTATTTTTTATCTTCCTCTCGTGCTCGCCTCATCTGAAGCGATACATAATACTCGAGCGAACGCGGCCAGAAAAGCCATATAAACCATACATACATTTAAAAAAGACGGAGCGAAAGTACAAATTCCTTTCTTGCACACTGAAATCGAAAAATAACTCGTCTTATCTATGCGTTGGAGCCTTTCATACAGATATGTACTAAATATAGAGAGGGGATAAAGGGAGGAAAGACAGGAAATAAGTGGGGAAAAAAAGAAGAATGAAGATGCTCTTCCTCCATCTCTCTCTCCCTCTCTCTCTCTCTCTCTCTCTCTCTCTCTCTCTCTCTTCCTATGAACCCCGAATGGTAGCTGCTGTCTCTGATTTTACTTTGTTCTCCTGAACCAGCCATCTCTCACTTCTCGTGTGTTCTCCTTTCCGAGGAACACACTTAATGGCCGCGCATACTTCGCGTGCTGACGGGCTCGGCCGTCATTTTCGGGAAGGAATGTAGATAGAGCCAGCGGCTGGATATAGGGGGAATAGGGAGAGGGAAGAGAGAGAATGAGAGAGAGAGAAAAGAATGAGAATGAAAAAGAATGAGATTGGAGTAACTTGTGGAACATGGCCAATAGGAGAATTTGAATGTATTAGAAATTATTTGGAGCTATGCTTACGTAATCGTATATTATTGTTGCGAAATGCATTAAAAGTATCGTGGATAAATACGCGTTTGGTTCGTTAAGTAAAGCAATGACGAAAAAACATGCCAAACTTGTCACATTAGTTATTCACTGATTATGAGATGATGTTATTCAGTTTCTCTTTCCATCCCTCTATCCCTCTTCTTCTTTCTCTCTTCCTATTTCTTTCTTCCTCTCTCTCTATCTCTCTCACTCACCAGGTTTTGCCTCCACTCCTGAATCCAAATCGGTGTCGAATTATGTTCGTGGGCCCTCTCATATCCTCACATCCCACGCCAGCGATGCCTCATCAGAGCGTGTTTGGTGCAAAAAGTGATTTATCTCAATCTCTCTCTCCATCTCTCTCTCTGTCTCTCCATCTCTCTCTATCAGCTAAATGAGAAGATTGGAAAATTATTTTGCTTCATAAGGAAATTACGGTGCAAATCTGTAGGCGAAGAGCTGCATTACGAAGCGGCTTACGTTTTGGAGATTTGGGGAAGAGGGCCTGAGAGGAAGATAGTGAGAGAGAGAGAGTAGGGAGAAGAAAGAACGAAAGTGAGAGAGAGTAGGGAGAAGAAAGAATGAAAGTGAGAGAGAGAGAAGGCAGAAGAAAGAATGAAGGTGAGAGAGAGAAGGCAGAAGAAAGAACGAAAGTGAGAGAGAGGAGATCTCCCGAATCCGCTGGCGCCCCTGAGGGGGATCTAACAAATTGGGCTTAATAAGCAATAGGGGGATACTCATGCACACACCAACACCGCACATTTCAGAGAATTGATGCACACCAATGGCCATTTGGAAGATTGCCAAGGCGGCACTTGCAGGAATGAGAGGAGGGAGCAGAAGGAGAGACAGAGAGAAGAGAGAGAGAGAGAGAAAGTACGGAAAAGAGAGATAGAGAGAAGAGAGAAAGTAAAGAAAAGAGGGATAGAGAGAAGAGAGAGAGAGAGAGAAAGTAAAGAATAGAGAGAAAGGAGTGAGAAGGAAGGGGGAGAACGAGCACGGGAGGAAAGCAGAGAGAACGAGAACAAACGCCGTTCGTTAGTATCGTACATACATATACTACCGTTCTTCTCATCGTTATTAAAAAGGATGTGATCATTTCGTTCTTGTCTTCTCTCTCTCTATCCACTACCCTTCCCGTTCTCTATCTCTTTCTCTCTTTCTCCTTTCGCTCATATGTTTTGTTTAAAGGTAAAATAAGTTTATTAATGGAGATTCCATGGAATCAAGCACATTGTTTTAATGAAACAGCCGAAGGTGTCTATTAACTCACTCGTCCATAACGACGTAACTATTGTCTTCATTCATCTTCACCTTCTCCTTCTTTTCCAATCTGTACGCTCTTCCTTCCCTCCCTCGCCGTCTCATATCTCTCTCTCCCTCTCTCTCTCCCCATCTGAGTGAAATTCTTTTACTTGCGCGTCATTATCTTCCGTTATGCGTCAGAGGATAGGCCAGTGAGAGACTATGTAAATTTCATTACCTAATGGCAAGAATATGTGAACAAAAGCGTGTGAGAGACAGAGAGAAATAAAACCAAGAGAGGTATTGTAAGTAAAACTAAGACGAGCATTAATTTTCACTACCCAAACATTTAATAATGACGATTCATGAATGTCTTGCTATGCAATATGGGACTAACAAATAGATCATTAACAGCCTTGGAACAATGACAAAAATATATATCATACGGTCATTCATTTTCCATAGTTTTCATTCCTTTCAAAGTAGATGCCAATACGAACGATTAATTTAGTAGATCACAAAAAAGTATATGCATAATGTTCGAGAATGTAGCTCCTGGACAACATCGCACAGCCAGAGCTAGAAATCGGACAGAACTTCTGGCATTCTTAAAGATTAGAGAGCTAGGTTTTTTGCGCTTACGATTAGCCGAGCCAAGACCAAATGTGCTCATCCCAATTTCCTACATACTTGAGGATGTCTGAATATTTTTCTTCTTTTTTTTCGCAAAAAAGGTAAGATAGATAGAGGATAAGCGAGGAGAGGCAGAATTGGAAGGAAAGAGAGAGAAAAGAGCGAGATAATGAGAGATGCAGAGTGAAAAAAGAATCTTGCACAGGAAAAAAAAGAGAGAAAAATAAGAAGCTCAGAACATTTGCTGATGATTGGACAACACTTAAGCGTGACACTCGGAATCTGCCTCTCTCCCTCTCACTATCTCGCTCCTCTCTTTATCTCTCTCTCACCCTCTCAACCTATCTCTCGCTCTCTCATCTCGCTCTCCCTCTCTCTCCCTCTCCTTCTGTCTCAACAGATACGTAACAGAGGCGAAAGATTGCCTTATGAAATTTGGCCAATTTATCTGAAAGTTGAAAGAGACTATGCATCGTAGAAGCGTAGATCCTCGTCTTAGTCATTCACCTTTTCGCTCTTTTCCTATTCTCTCTCTCTCTCTCTCTCTCTCTCTCTGTCTTCCTCTCTCTCTTTCTCTGTACCTCTAGCCTTTTCTATATTTCTCTTTTGATTCATTTTCCTCCACCTTTCTCCTCAACCTCTTTTGGAAGTGAGCAACAATGAGAAACATCTCATAGATAAACACCTAGGAGCATATTTCCTTGTGGTCGTCCTTCTAGATTGTTTCTAGAATACTTCCACACATGAAAGGGATGCATATAAAGAAGAAGACAATTGATAAATTGATGTTGTATATTGTGGCATAAAAAGGAGACAGTACTCAAATCCGCTTAATCATGCAAGAAAAAACTGCGAGAAGGGTGGACAGCTGCAAGGAAAGAAGAAAACAAATTCAGAATTCTACTCACCCTGAGGAGTCGTTTAATTGCCCGCCAAAAAGAGCAACAGCAATCTCACGAGAGAGGTTGCTCATGTTTTCTCACGTGTTTTCTCTACGTTGAGAGGAAACATCCGGAAAGAGCGAGAATTACTTCCAGAAAAACTCAGCATTTTGTGGGGGATGCATTTAGCATGAAATATACATGTTTACGAGCATTATCACATGAGAGGGAAGCCGTACTCTTCTTCTTGTTCTTCGAATTCGATGTCACCGTATCGACAGCGTTCTTTTTCTCTCTTCGAACGTTATCGCTGGACTCGTGACGCGCATTTTCATTGTTTGTTTTCTTAGAAGCACAATATAGCTTTGCTGGAGAGAGAGAGAGAGAGAGAGAGAGAGAGAAAGAGAGAGAGGGAGAGAGAGAAAGAAAGAGAGGAGAGAGGGAGAGAGAGAGAGAGAGAGAAAGAGAGAGAAAGAGAAAGAGAGAGAGAGAAAGAGAGAGAAAGAGAGAAAGAGAGAGATGTCGAACATATTGGCCAAGTCTAATCTGGTTAACACACACCAAAGGGCACAAATCTTGACCACAAACAAGAATCCAGTAAGATCTTCCAAGTCCAAGTCTTTTCTTGTCGCTTTTTGGAACCCTTCTTTCATGTTCTCTACTTCTCCTCGATCACTATACTCCCCTCTTTACCACCACTAATATGCTATTCATACTAGTAATTTTAATTTTTTGACCTGATATCATCAATCGTTTTTCAGAGACAAGGCGGTAATAAAAGTATGAGCAAATTCAACGATAAATTGTATTCAAGGGAGAAAGAACTCATGCCAGAAAGAGGGATAAAATCATGTATTATATAAGATTTCTAAATAATTTTTTTGTGGAAAAAATATGTAATAATTAATTAATATTATTTTTATAGACTGGTTGAAGTGCCAGCTTCTTCTCAAAAGGGCCAGAAATCGTGAGAAAAAGAAAGCGGTTTATATTTCCACCGTGGGTGGAGGAACATGAAGAAAACGTGCCGCGCGTGAACAAATCCATGACTGCTTCCTCTCCGAAACAATACTAAATTAATTAATAATGGAAACAAGTAAAGTGCACAGTAAAGGCGGTGATTTCAAACAAATTTTTTTGAAATTCAAATAGATAGATACATATGTATTTCTGGAGAGAGTGGACAGACTGAAAGAGAGAGAAAGAGAGAAATAGAGAGCAAGAGGGAAAGAGAGAAAGAGTGAAAGAGAGAAAGTGAGAAAGAGAGAGAGAGAAAGCGAGGAAGAGAGAGCGGGAGAGAGAATAA
Organism: Allodiplogaster sudhausi; assembly: GCA_945643635.1. Classification (NCBI taxonomy): domain Eukaryota; kingdom Metazoa; phylum Nematoda; class Chromadorea; order Rhabditida; family Diplogasteridae; genus Allodiplogaster; species Allodiplogaster sudhausi. The sequence continues at coordinate 535,945 of CALZFC010000049.1, forward strand.
ATGAAGCGAGGCAGAACATGTTGACTCAGGTGATATTTCGGAAGGGGGGGGGGGAATTGCCAGGTAAGTAAATGGCAGCGCTCAGAGAAGGCGACTTGGCCAAGCTCGACCAGCCTGACTTAGGAGAGGGATGGGGTATCTAGATCCTGTCAGCTATAGAGAAATCTCACTCTGGTGGATCCGATGGGGAGAGAGAGAGACGATGAAGAGATGGAGGAGTGCGAGAGGGGAGAGATAAAGTGGGAGAGAGAGGGACAGAGAGAGAGAGAGAGAGAAAGAGAGAGAAACCGTGACAGATTTAGGAAGGAGCTTGGATTTGGAGCCTGGCAGGTCATGAGCAAAGCTCTAAAGCATAAACTAACGACTTTGCGCTCGCGTATCCGCTCGGCAAAATAGAGATGCACACTGAATAATATGGAGAACGAGGGGAGAGAGAGAAAGAGAGAGAGAGAGGAGAGAGAGAGAGAGAGAAAGATGGAGAAAGAGAGAGAAAGGGAGACGGAGGGTAGAGAAAGAGAGATGGAGAGAGAGAAAGGGAGATGAAGAGAGAGATGGCGAGAGAAAGAGAGATGAAGAGACAGAGAGAGAGAAAGAGAGATGGAGAGAGAGAGAAAGAGAGAAGGAGAGAGAGAGAGAGAGATTCCTTCGGTAACATCACATCAGATCATCGCACACCTGGCCAGACTCGGATTGTGATCTCTTCACTGCTACTTCTCTCCCTTTCTCTGAATCTCTCGCCATCCCTCTCTATTTCTCTCTCTTTCTCTGAATCTCACGCTGTCCTTTCTATTTATCTCTTTCTCTGAATCTCTCGCTGTGCTCTCTATTTTTCCCTCTTCATCTCGGAATCTCTCGCTTTCTGTATCTATCTCTCTCTATCTCTCTCGGTCTCTGCTTCTCTCCTTCTCATCTGTCTTACCCTGTCTCCCTTTATCTCTCTGTTACTATCGTTCTTTACTTCGCACTCTTTGGCCTAACTAAGTCACTTCTTTTGTTCTAGAAGTGGCAAATTTCATTTCTGCAGGACGCGAGATACCTTTGGCTTTTCCTGGAAAGGGTAGCGGAGGGAATACCAATCATCTAGTATAGAGAGAGAGAGAGAGAGAGGCAGGGAAGTAGGGAGAGCAAGTGAGAAGAGAGAGAGAGAGAGAGAGAGCGAGAGAAAGAGGAGAGAGCAAGAGTAAAAAGAGATAGATGGAAAGAGAGACAGAGAGAGAGAGAGAGAGAGAGAGAGAGAGAGAGAGAGTAGAGTGGGAAAAGGGAGGAGAGCAGGAGATATGTATATTACTGATACAGCACTTCTTATCACAGTATAAATTGCCAGAGATATCCGCAGGACAAAATATATTTGCACAAAAATCCAATAAAATTCCGACAGGACAGTTCTGGTGAACAGCGGAGAATTAGGGGAAGCAGTAGAAAAAAGGCCAAGTGTGAGAGGAGCATAGAGGGCGAGAAGCAATAGAGGGAATAGAAAGAGAAAACAGCGAGAGAGAGAGAGATAGAGAGAGAAAGAGACAGAGAGGAGATGGTGGAAGAGAGAGAGGAGAGAAGAGAAGTAGGAGAGACAAGAGAAAGATAGAGAGAGCAGACGGCGAGGGTATAAGAGAGCTAACGACACAGATAATGAGAGACCATAGGGGAGGGTGAAAGAGAGGGAGCGAGAGAGAGAGGGAGAGAGAGAGATAGATAGATGAATAGAGAGAGGGATGAAGAGATTGGGAGAGATGACGAGAGAGAGATGAAGAGAGAGAGAGAGAGAGAGAGAGAGATGAATAAAGAGATTGATGAAGAGATTGAAGAGAGAGAGAGAGAGAGAGAGAGAGAGAGATGAAGAGTGAGAGAGATAATGATAGAGAAGATAAAGTAGAGCGAGAAAGAGAACGAGGCAGAAAACGAGTGAAAAGGCAAAAAAATTAGTGAAATGCACAGCTTAGAAGGCTTAGAAAATGAGTGATCTGACGAACAGCTCAAGGGCAGCTCAGAGAGTATGGTAAGCTGAAGAATTTCTGGATTCTGGACATTCCGTCCGCAGTGAAGGTAGAAACATTGAATTCCTTGAATTGCATCATCCTAGCATTCAGTTTTTTTTACTTGTAAATACTTCTTCACACACAACAGAAGATGCTGAAGTGAGAGTTTGAAAGAGAGAAATATAAACGTAAGAGAGGGAGAGAGAAGGTAAAGAGATAGGGAGAGAGAGAAAGAGAGAGAGAGAGAGTGTGGGAGGAGAGAGACGAGCAGTGAACGATACAGACACTTACAATTATAGCAAAATGCATGTAAAAATACCATACATGTTTTTCGCTACACAAAGATTAAGTGAACTAAATTCAAATTTCAAACTGCAATATAATTGGAGTTGCATGGCAAGGTCACGCGGAACATATTTTGACATTTTCATCCGAACTCTCTCATCCTTCTCCTCTATTTCAGTCTCTCACTCTCTTCTCCCTCTCTCACTCCTTCGTCACTCTCTCATCCTCTCAAGATCATCAAAAAGGCTGGCTTTATTTCTCCATCAATCAGCCTCCCGATCTGTCTCAATATCTCTCGCTCTCCCTCTCCTCTCTCTCTCTATTTCTCTTCTCTTTACTTTTCCTTCTTTCTCTCTATCTTTTTCTCACCATACCTTCCTCCTTCCTCTCTCTCTCTCTCTCTCTCTCTCTCTCTTTCTTTCTTTTTTTCGCTGTGAGGTGACGGTGAAAAGGCGGACAAACTCGAGTGGAGAGCGGTCGGCTATTGTGGAGGCTGGGGCCTTTATGGCTTCTGATTCTCTATCCCTCTCCCTCTCTCGCTCACTACTTTTATCTTTCTCCCTTCCCTCTCTTTTTCTCTCTATTTCGTACATCCCCTCTCTCGCTTGGTCTTTCTTTTGTCACGTTAGCAAGGTAAATGAAAGGGCAGAGAGACAGAGAGAGAGAGAGAGAGAGAGAGAGAAGTTAGTGATGAGGCGCATAAAAGTAAACATTAAAAGATCCACCTCGTTGAATAAATGGCAGGCAAATGGAGGAAGCCTCTTGGACAGAACAAAAGTATCGGTCGGGTATGAAAGTGCACACGAGAAAGAGCTGCTTCCGAATAGAAAATAAAGAAAGTTCAGGCACTGGCAATGTACTCTCACTCTCCCTATTTCTCTCCCTCTCTCCCCCTCTCTCTCTCTCTCTCTCTTTCACCCCCTCTCTTTCGCTTGCGCTGCCTAAAATCCACTTCTCTCTCGACTCCCCACCTCGGTTAAACCATTCTGATATCACTGTTTCAATATGCCTCAATGCCTACTAGTCTACTTGTTCGCTATTTATTTATCTGAACTTCTCTTCCTCCCTGTATCTTGCATTTGAGTCCCCCAAATCATAATAGCATATTTACATGCTTTCCAGCTGCTCTAGCGCTACCCGCAGGTCAAGGGGACACTCAACGAAGTTCCTATCCAATAAGTTCAAACGTTCCACGATTCAGAGGGCCTAGAATACACATATAAATGTTTAGATCCTGTGTGAGGTAGCAAGTCTAATAATAATGATGGAAATAACTATTTCAAATTCAGTAATACCAATTTTCCAACGTTATGGCTACATATATCATTCTCGCAGCGGTGTAATCCACCATTGAAACTCTGTCATGTATATGTATATCATTAATAAATGTTTGTTCGAAAAGATCTTGCATCTGCCCCAAGCTAAAATGAACATACAAAACAAAACAAGAGAAAACAGACTTGGAGATAAACAAATAGCACGGTTTCAGTGATGCAACAAAGAAAGATTGAATGGACTTTGAAATAGATAGAGGTGGAGCAGGATACTGAATGGGAGACAGAGAGAAAGAGAGAGAGAGGCAGAGAGAGAGAGAGAGTGAGAGACAGAGAGAGAGGCAGAGAGAGAGAGAGAGAGCGCGAGAGACAGAGAGAGAGAGATAGAGAGAGAGAAGCGATAGATTGAAGCGGAGATAATGGTCGCGACCTCTCAGATATCACTTCAGTAGAACCAATTATGCGCACTGCATAGTATATATCTCATTAGTTATCAGTAACGTAAGTGAAATCATTCAGCATAAATGCTTATATCTCACACAATAATGTCTCTTTCTTTTCTGTCCATTGTTGATGAAAGCAAAAAGGGCGCAGAATTTCCACTTCGAAAAAATGTCTGGGGACGGGTTCTTCCAAATTATAGGGTGAGATGTTAGTAGGTGTGTTTGTTTGTTAGAGTGTGCATGATTGGATGCTGCCGCTGGCATTTCTGGCCCCCGAGGTTAGCCGGGTTTATCGCCAATGTTGAGAAGCCGCGCGCTGGGTTTTCGTGTGGGATTATGCAATCCCGAGTGAGCACAAACTATGTATGTTGATATGGGACGAGTCATCGTTCAATTTTTGTAATTCAAATTATCAGAGATTATCAGTGATATCGACTCTAATTAGAACGGATTCTTATCTAATTATCCCCGACGAACTTTTATAAATTTTTTTTGAGATGTGTAAGTCTTTAGTGTTTAACAAGAAAATACGTTAAAGCCCTTGTTGCCGCACCTATAAACATCATCGAGATTAGCTGAAGAAATAGAAGGAAAAAGATAGAGAAAAGTTTCCTTCAAAATTATCGGTTTCTTATAATCTTTCCACAAAATTTTTAATTCCATATACGGTAATAACAACAAAAAAAGTGTGCTTCTTCTGTTGCAGAGTCTGTAGACCCCGTAGTTGTGAGCTGTAAATGGTCTCGCGTCCATTCCAGCGGGAGGAGAGAAGGACATAAAGAGAGACAGAGACAGATCGAGAGAGAGAGAGAGAGAGAAACTGAAGGAGAGGAACTAATGGCATAGCCCGAGCCCATTCAAACAAGACGAGCAAGCCGCCGTTGGCTGTTATCGAGAGAGAGAGAGAGAGAGAGAGAGAGAGAGAGGGAGTGGGAGAGAAAGAGAGAGAAAGAGAGAGAGAGAGAGAGAGAGAGGGAGAGAAAAGTATAGAGAGCAGGGAAGCTGAGAAAAAGGGAGAAGATTAATGACAAGTTGAGAGTAGAGATAGAGAAGAGAGCGACTTGACGAGAATATGACTGGTTGAGTGAGTATCTTACGGGCATGGTGGAAGAGGAGTCGACGAAGGAACTTGTAAAAATCCTTTAAAAAATTTTAGTAGAAAAAAATTCAATCTTGAATTCGAGCCTTTTTGCCTTATACAAGGAAGTGAGATATGTGATTTAGAGAGAAGCAGAAATGTAACGAGATTATGTAGTATCTGGATAATTCTTTGGAGTTTATATATGTATGTTAGGTAAGCAGGTTTTGTTGATATTCTAGCCGTAACATTTTACTAAATGTAACATTAGATTAGACTCGGAGGTAACGGAAGCCTAGAAGGAAGTGAAAGGGTAAAGTTTAGCATCCTGCAGAACGGATGACTGTGATTGATATCCATGCATACATATATTTATAGTATAAATAATATTCAATCTGCGCGGGAAGTTAAGTTATGGCGACACTAATCTTTCAGTCACCTTTGCGCTCGCATGAAAGTTTGCAGGATTTGAGCAAGGATTTTCTAGCTCTTCCCCTCTCACTCACTCTCTCTCTCTCTCTATCTTTCTCTTTCTCTCACTCTCGAAATTACACATGTTTGACACACGCAAACTAATACACTTATGTATGTATCGTCATACTCACTCGATACAGTACTTTGCTGAGCAAATTTAGAACATCAGAAGAAAGAGCTCGGCCACTTTCTGGTTGTCAACAATTTTCCCAACATTTTGCTCACTTTCAGCCACATATAAGAATTTTTTGACTTAACTAATAACGGAGCAATTCTTTTTGAACTGTATATCTTATAAACTGTAAGTAATTGATCTTTCGAGGGATGATTGTATGCATACATGGCATACATACTCCTCCTTATCTCTCTCTCCCTGACTTCGTATCAATCTCTATCTTACTCTCTCTCTCTCTCTTTCACACACTCTCTCGCTTGCTCTCTCTCGCTCTCCATCAATCTATCTCTCTATCAATCCCTCATTCCCTCTTACTCTCTGTTACGCTGTCTTACTCTCGGTCTCTCTTACTCACTCTCTCTCTCTCTCTCTCTCTCAATATCCCCAGGCTCTCTCTATCAATCTCTCTCTATCTTTCTCTCTATCTCTTAGTCTCTCTATCTCGTTACTCTCTCTCTCTCTCTCTCTCCCTCTCTCTCTTACTGTCCTCCTCATTAATTCGGCAGAATGCCCCAAACGTGGCGCTAATGGCTTTCTCTAGGTGTCTGCACCATTGGTTAAAAGGGCATGGCGTGGCTCTGGCACGGAATTCAATTACAGCAGAGTTCACCGGTTCGTTTATCTGGAACGGACGAAGAGGAAGAGAGAGAGAGAGAGAGAGAGAGAGAGAGGTAGAAAGAGATAAATAGAAGGAAATAGAGATTGAGAGAGAGATGGAAAAGAAATAGTGAAAAAAACGGGAGACAAGGAAAAGATGAATCAGAGTACAGCAAGGCAACAAATGAACAGAGATCTTAAGCTCACTGAAAAGGGGAAACAATTAGGACAGCATTGTCTGAAAGTAAAAAAGTATATAAATATGATCAAATATGTCTATTAATAACGCGCATATCAAATAGAAATATGAACATATTAATATAATTTTATAAAAAAAAAACTTTTTATAATAAAGTTCATCCAAAAACAAGATGCGTTAAAGATGAAGAAAAATATTGAGCAATCAAGAAGAACGAGAAACAAGATTTTGAATTAACACTTTTGTACAGGACAGAGAGTAATTCATGCTGATAGAAAAAAAACCGATTGAGTGGGGATATTTTGATCACATACGCAATTGAAAATTAATAAAGACCTACTTTAGGCAAATAATAAAATAAAATAATAAATGATAGTAATGATAATAATAAGCTTATTTTGGAGAGAACAGGAACTGAATTGGCGTAAGAAAAAAGAGCAAAAACGTTGTTATTCGACAATATTATACAAAACGAAACGAGCACAGTCGAACAGGTAGATTATGAATCAGAGTACAGCAAGGCAACAAATGAACAGAGATCTTAAGCTCACTGAAAAGGTTAAACAATTAGGACAGCATTGTCTGAAAGTAAAAAAGTATATAAATATGATCAAATATGTCTATTAATAACGCGCATATCAAATAGAAATATGAACATATTAATATAATTTTATAAAAAAAAAACTTTTTATAATAAAGTTCATCCAAAAACAAGATGCGTTAAAGATGAAGAAAAATATTGAGCAATCAAGAAGAACGAGAAACAAGATTTTGAATTAACACTTTTGTACAGGACAGAGAGTAATTCATGCTGATAGAAAAAAAAACCGATTGAGTGGGGATATTTTGATCACATACGCAATTGAAAATTAATAAAGACCTACTTTAGGCAAATAATAAAATAAAATAATAAATGATAGTAATGATAATAATAAGCTTATTTTGGAGAGAACAGGAACTGAATTGGCGTAAGAAAAAAGAGCAAAAACGTTGTTATTCGACAATATTATACAAAACGAAACGAGCACAGTCGAACAGGTAGATTAGTTGAAAAGGGGGATACATGTATGAAGAAAATACAAATGTATGAATAAAAAATAAAAAAATAAATATACATGAAAGTATGTTAGAATACAGATGGGAACCTGCTTGTCTCGTAATATATTTATGAATTGATCGACTTTCGAAAGAGTTAGGTCGTTGTAATTCATTGTAAAGGCGTATTCAGATATTGATGAAAGAAGAAATTTAAAAAAAAGAAGCAGGATTTATCACGTTAATTTTATCAAAATTATGGTATAAAAGACTAATATTGCAATAAATTGAAAGGGGCTATTCAGGAGAGCCAGCAGGGAATTTGGAGTCTTTGCAGAAAATGAAATTACGAGAAGGCCGAGAATTTGGAGTCGCGTTCGGGGCTGTGAAGAATCATAACAGAGAGGAGGCTACGGTCAGCTACGTAAGCAAGAAAAAAATCTTAAATGCACTGTCTCAGAAATTGTGTATAGGGAATAGCGTGACAAAGAGATAGAGGGAAAAGAGACCGAGATAGAGAAACAAAAAAGAGACATAGAGAGAGAAAGAGAGAGAAAAAAAGGGACATAGAGAGAGAGAGAAAGAGAGAAAGGCAGAGAGATATCAGCAGAGTGAGAGAGAAAGAAAGAAAGTGTAAAGTGGGGTCTAAATTGCAGCAGTTCAAAGACATCTTCAAGTTTAGCCATAAGAAAAGGGAGACCGGACCACCAGATGCAAGCGGCGGTCTCTATCTCTGCCTCTCGCTCTCTCCTTCCCTCTCTCTATCTCCCTCCCTCTCTTTCTGGTTCTCTCTTAATCTCTCCCCCTCTCACTGATAGGAACAGTAAACAAACGGTCTGGTCCTAACTGACAGATGAAGTAGCAGAAAACGAAGCGAGAGGGGATGGTGATGGAGGAGAAGAAAGAAAGAGATAGAGAGAGAGAGAAAACAAGAGAGCGAGAGGGAGGGTTTGACTTAGAGAGAGAGGGAGATAAAGAGAGAGGGAATTCCTGATTAACCATGCGTGGTATAAGAGACAGGCAGCCTCACAATCTGCTTTATTTCAACAACGAGAAATAATGATAACATCCATTAAAAAAGTTTTGGACATTATTTTAAAACTTAATTTAATATAAATTCCGAATAGATGAGTTCCGCCTCATGGAACTGCGTAACAATAGCAGAGTATGATACTGCTTGTATTATGGAAAGGTCAACCATCTATGGTTAGTCGCTTCCATTCTAGTAGAAATAGCGGGTGAGAACTGGAGATCGAGGGTGGGGGAATCACTGAATAGAAAAGTATACTCGAATAGTATATCCTTGGTTGGGCACAAGGAGCAACTGCTTCTCGGACGAGCCCCACTGCAATCGGAAATTAGAGGGAGAACAATCTCTCACTTTCTATCTCTCTTTCTCTTTCTCTCTCTCCCCAATCTGTCTCTCTTCTCATTATCTCTCTATCTCTCTTTTTCCTCTGTCTCTCCTCTCTGTTTGTCTCTCTATCTCTCGTTCGCTCCCTTCTTGGTATAGACAGCCTCAGGCATGATTTAGACCAGATAAGTGCTGGCTTCTATGCCAGGCGATGGTCGGTCATGGTGCAATACACCTAATGCCGTCTAAGGGTGAGCCAGGAAAGATGGGGTGAGGGGGGCGTAAAGTACTCGTCGTGGAGATAAGATTCTTTTCCTTGCTCATTGGCTACTCATGCAAGAGATAGTGCACTTGAGGGCAATCAGATACGCATCAGGCAGTCGAAGATGAGCACGGAAAAAGGTCAGTCCAAGGACAAGAGAACCAGGAGTCTCTCGGAATATCATGCGACAGAGATGACGACGGGGAGAGAAAGAGATAGTGAGAGGGTTAGAAAGAGAAAGAGAGAGAGAAAGAGAGAGAGAGAGAGAGAGAGAGAAGGAGAGAAAAGGGATCATGACACGAGATGGCATGGGAGAGATAGAGAAAGAGTTTGAGACGGATGGAGGGGGAGCACTTACAGATATTGGAGACTTGTCATTACATCGTTTGTTGAGCTAAAATTGATTTAAGATTTAAAAAACGTAGCAGCCGCTTACATAAACTTATTTAAATTTATACATCCTTCGGACAGGCAACTGGCGTTTCATCTGAATAATTTATGGATAATAAAGGCGGAAAGATGCTGGAAAGCACTGAGCAGAGAACCTTCGAATGGCCTCGATTTTAGTAGCACAGGAGCATATATAACATAAATAAACGAAAAAGGCTGACAGCGATATTTCCAAGTGGACATCAAATCGAATAAGAGATAAAGGGAGAGAGCGAGAGAGATAGAAAGAAAAAGAAAAAGAGAGGATAAGTTAAAGTTTGTTGAGGCGATTCACAGCTAATAATTATGATGAATTTAAATTCTAATAGGAGCCGAAATGCCGAATCACGAATAAAAAAACATTACTTTTTTTTAAAGAATGCATAAATCTAACGAGTGATTGCAATTGAATCGAATCTTCACGCTTTTCCGAGTAATAAGATGTGAAATTTTCTGCATTAGACGACCTTTTTTGACAATGTAAACTAATAAACGATGGATATCACTATCTAGTGGTATCCATCAGGCAAACTACTGCAAGTGATGACACAGTCTTTTTGTTTTTTTTATTGGCGCAACTATAGGAAGAAAGCCTTAATTAGAAAAAAATACCGTAGATACTTGTAAAATGCGTGTGTTTTTTTAACATAAACAAAGAATAAAAATTATCATACAAACTTATATAGATACATACATATATGTATTGTTCAAATCTAAGGAACAAGTAAATTTTCCCAGAAGATACTACTAGACTTGATTGCTCTTACATACATACATATTCCCACACGCGTTGTCCTTTCGAACAATCAGTGAGGGTGGAAAGGACGAATGACATTTGGACAAGTAGAGTTCGTTGACGCTGTAAAGGATGACGCGTCAGGATTCAGGAGAGGGGGGGAGGGGTCAGGAGAGGGGGGGGGGGTCAGGAGAGGGGGGGGGTCAGGAGAGGGGGGGAGGGGTCAGGAGAGGGGGGGAGGGGTCAGGAGAGGGGGGGGGGGTCAGGAGAGGGGGGGGGGGTCAGGAGAGGGGGGGGGGGTCAGGAGAGGGGGGGGGTCAGGAGAGGGGGGGGGGGTCAGGAGAGGGGGGGGGTCAGGAGAGGGGGGGGGGGGGTCAGGAGAGGGGGGGGAGCAGGGAGGGGGGGGGGGGGGTCAGGAGGGGGGGGGGGGGGTCAGGAGAGGGGGGGAGGGGTCAGGAGAGGGGGGGGGGGTCAGGACAGGGGGGGGGGGGGTCAGGAGAGGGGGGGGGGGGTCAGGAGAGGGGGGGGGGGGTCAGGAGAGGGGGGGGGGGGTCAGGAGAGGGGGGGGGGGGGTCAGGAGAGGGGGGGGGGGTCAGGAGAGGGGGGGGGGGGTCAGGAGAGGGGGGGGGGTCAGGAGAGGGGGGGGGGTCAGGAGAGGGGGGGGGTCAGGAGAGGGGGGGGGGGGTCAGGAGAGGGGGGGGGGGTCAGGAGAGGTCAGGAGAGGGGGGGGGGGGTCAGGAGAGGGGGGGGGGGTCAGGAGAGGGGGGGGGGGGTCAGGAGAGGGGGGGGGGTCAGGAGAGGGGGGGGGGTCAGGAGAGGGGGGGGGGTCAGGAGAGGGGGGGGGGTCAGGAGAGGGGGGGGGTCAGGAGAGGGGGGGGGGAGTCAGGAGAGGGGGGGGGTCAGGAGAGGGGGGGGGGGTAGAATGCATGAGTGTGATATTTGAAAGAGCTTGATCTGCGAGATAATGAACGACATAAAAACAGTAAAGTCGAAATCAAGTGAACTAAAGAAATAGTGAAATTAGATTCCTAGTAAACCACATTATTACGCACACATGTACTTACATGTGTATGTGAATCCTTACTCTCTCTCTCTCAAAGTTAACAAGACTTTCGCACAATCAACGTTAACAGAACAGACGAGCGTTCTCACGAGTTCCGCTATCCTTACAAAGGCAACGTGACACGCGCGTAAATGAAGACGAACATCTTCGATGACTCCCTGGAAGGATCACACGTGTTTTGACGCATTTGTATCTGTTTCTATTCTTCTTTCAGCCTCTCGTTCACAACTTCTTCCTGTCGCTCTCAATTTCCTTCTCATGCCTTCTCTCCCTCTCTTCGCTTCACTTTGCCCCATTCTCTCTCTTTCTCTCCCTCTCGCTCTCTCTCGTCTCTCTCTCTCTCAGTCATGTTATATGTGACGCTTCACGCATTCTTGCACGTGCACAAATCCATCATGTTTTAAAGATAAATATTTTAAAGTTTTTTTGTTATAAAAGAACCGTTGAATATTTAGCATTCGTTTGCCGCGAATGCACAAAAAAAATTTTGCTTGAGTGCCGCTAAGTCATTTTTAAAAGATAGCGATCTTGAGAAAACCAACCACGTAACTGATTCGTTTAGCTGTTCTTCTCACAGATTTAACTCAAGTTGGAGTTCTCTTCGCAGTCCTCTCTATTTCTTGATGGCTCTTCACGTTATTCTCTCTTCCCTCTTTCACTCTTTCTGTGCTCTCTTATCTACGCTTTCTCACTCTTACTTCATCTCTTTCGTCTAAACGAAGCTGATATCGAAGAAGGGAAGTCCTGCGGAAGCCAATTTGTCACAGTCGCGTATTTTGGTCGAGCAATTCTCTCACTCTCTCTCTTCTCTCTCTCTCTCTCTATCTCTCTCTGTTTCTCGCTCATCTTCTCTCGTTTTCTCTTTATATCGCTCTTTTGGCGCTACATTTCACACGCTCCTTATTTCGCACGGTATTTCTGTTTTGGAATCTCTCCCTGAGCCTAACTAAACTGAAATAGCGATATTGTTCGCCTTTTCCGTGCGGTAGCAACAAGATAACACGGAACTATTAGACAGTCAGGAAAGTGTCGTGAGATTCAAAGAGTTGTTCTTTTTTGTTTCTTTGTATTGAAGAAAATGAGCCAGTGAAAGAATGCTGTCTTGCACGGAGTGAGGGCTAAATAAAGAGAGTTAGAGGGAGCGAGAAATGCTAGAGGGAAAAGAGATGGAGGCAGAGAGCATAAAGATAATGGAGGAGATGAAACTACTCAACTAGTCAAAGAACCTGCATTTACAAAACTTGATATAATAATCAAAATTATAGCAGTAGGTAAAAACTTACAATTAGATTATACTCTTTGAAAAGATAAGATGTAAAATATATATTACTATATTTGATTACGGTTCAAAGTGATTAACATCTTTGTGTTTTATTTTAAGTAGAATATTTGGATAGAGAAGAGAGTAAAGAGTGCAGAGACATGTGAGCGAAGAGAGAGAGAGAGAGAGGCCGACATGTAATGAGAAGAGAGAGAGAGTGAGAACGAGAGAGAGAGAGACAGAGACAGAGAGATAGAAAGTATCTAACTGATGAGACAGTGTGATGCAGTGCGAAAAATAAGAACAAGAGACACCGCTTCTTCAGATGTTGCTTGTTCGCCGCTTCTTCACAAGCTGTGAAACACGACGTTTGAAGTCCCCTTCCAATCGCTTCTTCTCTGTTTCTCCCATTCCCATCATTCTTTCTCTCCTCTCTTCATCTCTCTCTCTCTCTCTCTCTCTCTCTCTCTCTCTCCCTCTGTTGATCTCACCTCATCTCATTGGCTCGTCCTGTAATCTATGCTTCTTGATCCTCTCCGACACTCCCGCGTGCTCATTTCTTGAACTCGTTGTTCTAGAGAAGCTTGTCCCAGCTAGCTCACTTTGTTACTTTCATTTGCATATACTACAAGAAATAACCTACCAAAGTTATTCTCCCTCCCATTCTAGCTATCGAGGAGTTGCCTTCTTCGGACTTTTCTATTAAATTCGCATTCAGTGACGCTTGTATGTAAATCATATGCCCAAGCAATTTATTTTACTAATTGAGAATATGGTAGACATTTGGCATGAATTAACATATGATATTTAATATATTTTTTCTTCCCAGAAGATGTCCTCGCCTTCGTCTTCATCCCGCCGCTCATCTGCCTCCTCCTCTCTTCTCTCCGACTACATTCAAGAGATCGTCGAGGCCGAAGAGCTCATCCATACGCTTGAGCGTGCATTGCGACGCGAGCGGCTTCGACGCGCAGCTGTGACGCGTGCCGCCACGACCGCGACGCGTGCTGCCGCTCTGCACGCGGACGCTGCCGCAGCACTCTTGGAACGTGCTGAGCGACTGGGACAGCGCGTCGCGAGGGTGCGAGAAGAGAGGAACACGGCAAGGACGCAACTCGCCACGGTAAGGGCACCTTAGCCGAAGGACGCTCAATTAGATGTTTTAAATAGTGAGATTATTAGAAATTTCGCATGAAATCCTACTTGTCTTTCAGGGAAACTTTTAAAATAAACTTCATAGCATTTCTTATAAATTTTTTATTATCAAAGATTAGTAAAGCGTGAATAATTCTTATGTCTGATATAATCGAAAACGTAACAGAATGTAGAGGGTGCTTTGTTCAAGGGAGCGCTCTACTGAAGAGGGCAAAAATATTTCTTTGTCTCAATCCAGGAATCCTATTTGGAATGGGCGCTATATAGTAGAGGCAGGATACGGTAAGATGAGGGGAGACTTATTTCGAAATTTAAGGTTTCCGCGACTGCAATAGCACTTGCCGCCGAGAACGCCGTTCTTCGACGCGAGCTTTCCGCGAATGCAGCGCTCGCGAATTCAGTTTCACACGCGGTAGCCATTGAAGAACCGGAGAAGAAGAAGACGGAGGGGCAGGACAAGAGCGCACGCCTGCGAAAGGTGCCGAATTACTGTTTTACTTACAACATGCCTCCCTATGTCACACTTTTCTCTCTCTCTCCCTCTGTCTCTCTCATATTCCTCTATTCCAGTTTCCCTCGCTTCCTTGTCTCTCTCTTTCGGAAGGCTTCCTTTCTCGACTCCTTGGCCGTCATCAATCTCAGGGGGCGGAGCTAATGAAGTCCTCTTCTTCTTCATCCACAGGAATAACAACTGCATCACAAGACCTCTACGATGACGTTTACGATGGCAGTAATTAAGAAAATTTGCTGATAAATCATGAGCCTAATTTTTTTAAAGAGTAGTATTATGATTTTCAACCACCATATACGAACTGTACGTAACAATGCCTCGTGTAATGAAAATAATGCTATCGAGTTAATTTGCATAATAAATTTTTAAAAAAACTTCTGCAATAGGTTAATAAATTTTTCGTTTTGATATATTGTTAGAAAAATATTGCTTCTCTTGCTGTTCTTCTTGTTATTATTAATGTTGTTATTGGTGTTGTTGTGTTTTGACAGAAATAAAGGTAGAGTGAACGAGTTTTTTTTACTAATGATACAATTATGTACATTCTTCTGAATGATGAACTTGTCAGCAGCGTGGCGCAGTGGAAGCGTGCTGGGCCCATAACCCAGAGGTCGGTGGATCGAAACCACTCGCTGCTATTTTCTTTTCGTTTTAATTACGACTAACGATAAAATTATGTACATTCTTCTGAAAGATGAACTTGTCAGCAGCGCGGCGCAGTGGTAGCGTGCTGGGCCCATAACCCAGGGTCGTTGGATCGAAACCACTCGCTGCTATTTTCTTTTCATTTTAATTACGACTAACGATACAATTATGTACATTCTTCTGAAAGATGAACTTGTCAGCAGCGTGGCGCAGTGGAAGCGTGCTGGGCCCATAACCCAGAGGTCGGTGGATCGAAACCACTCGCTGCTATTTTCTTTTCGTTTTAATTACGACTAACGATACAATTATGTACATTCTTCTGATAGATGAACTTGTCAGCAGCGTGGCGCAGTGGAAGCGTGCTGGGCCCATAACCCAGAGGTCGGTGGATCGAAACCGCTCGCTGCTTTTTTCTTTTCGCTTTAATTACGACTAACGATACAATTATGTACATTCTTCTGAAAGATGAGCTTGTCAGCAGCGTGGCGCAGTGGAAGCGTGCTGGGCCCATAACCCAGAGGTCGGTGGATCGAAACCACTCGCTGCTATTTTCTTTTCGTTTTAATTACGACTAACGATACAACTATGTACATTCTTCTGAAAGATGAACTTGTTAGCAGCGTGGCGCAGTGGAAGCGTGATGGGCCCATAACCCAGAGGTTGGTGGATCGAGACCACTCGCTGCTATTTTCTTTTCGTTTTAATTACGACTAACGATACAATTATGTGCATTCTTCTGAAAGATGAACTTGTCAGCAGCGTGGCGCAGTGGAAGCGTGCTGGGCCCATAACCCAGAGGTTGGTGGATCGAGACCACTCGCTGCTATTTTCTTTTCGTTTTAATTACGACTAACGATAAAATTATGTACATTCTTCTGAAAGATGAACTTGTCAGCAGCGTGGCGCAGTGGAAGCGTGCTGGGCCCACAACCAAGAAGTCGGTGGATCGAAACCTCTCGTTGCTATTTTCTTTTCGTTTTAATTACGACTAACGATAAAATTATGTACATTCTTCTGAGAGATGAACTTGTCAGCAGCGTGGCGCAGTGGAAGCGTGCTGGGCCCATAACCCAGAGGTCGGTGGATCGAAACCACTCGTTGCTATTTTCTTTTCCTTTTAATTACGACTAACGATACAATTATGTACATTCTTCTGATAGATGAACTTGTCAGCAGCGTGGCGCAGTGGAAGCGTGCTGGGCCCATAACCAAGAAGTCGGTGGATCGAAACCTCTCGCTGCTATTTTCTTTTCGTTTTAATTACGACTAACGATAAAATTATGTACATTCTTCTGAAAGATGAGCTTGTCAGCAGCGTGGCGCAGTGGAAGCGTGCTGGGCCCATAACCCAGAGGTCGGTGGATCGAAACCACTCGCTGCTATTTTCTTTTCGTTTTAATTACGACTAACGATACAACTATGTACATTCTTCTGAAAGATGAACTTGTTAGCAGCGTGGCGCAGTGGAAGCGTGATGGGCCCATAACCCAGAGGTTGGTGGATCGAGACCACTCGCTGCTATTTTCTTTTCGTTTTAATTACGACTAACGATACAATTATGTGCATTCTTCTGAAAGATGAACTTGTCAGCAGCGTGGCGCAGTGGAAGCGTGCTGGGCCCATAACCCAGAGGTTGGTGGATCGAGACCACTCGCTGCTATTTTCTTTTCGTTTTAATTACGACTAACGATAAAATTATGTACATTCTTCTGAAAGATGAACTTGTCAGCAGCGTGGCGCAGTGGAAGCGTGCTGGGCCCACAACCAAGAAGTCGGTGGATCGAAACCTCTCGTTGCTATTTTCTTTTCGTTTTAATTACGACTAACGATAAAATTATGTACATTCTTCTGAGAGATGAACTTGTCAGCAGCGTGGCGCAGTGGAAGCGTGCTGGGCCCATAACCCAGAGGTCGGTGGATCGAAACCACTCGCTGCTATTTTCTTTTCGTTTTAATTACGACTAACGATACAATTATGTACATTCTTCTGATAGATGAACTTGTCAGCAGCGTGGCGCAGTGGAAGCGTGCTGGGCCCATAACCAAGAAGTCGGTGGATCGAAACCTCTCGCTGCTATTTTCTTTTCGTTTTAATTACGACTAACGATAAAATTATGTACATTCTTCTGAAAGATGAGCTTGTCAGCAGCGTGGCGCAGTGGAAGCGTGCTGGGCCCATAACCCAGAGGTCGGTGGATCGAAACCACTCGCTGCTATTTTCTTTTCGTTTTAATTACGACTAACGATACAACTATGTACATTCTTCTGAAAGATGAACTTGTCAGCAGCGTGGCGCAGTGGAAGCATGCTGGGCCCATAACCCAGAGGTTGGTGGATCGAGACCACTCGCTGCTATTTTCTTTTCGTTTTAATTACGACTAACGATACAATTATGTGCATTCTTCTGAAAGATGAACTTGTCAGCAGCGTGGCGCAGTGGAAGCGTGCTTAGCCAAGAAGTCGGTGGATCGAGACCACTCGCTGCTATTTTCTTTTCGTTTTAATTACGACTAACGATAAAATTATGTACATTCTTCTGAAAGATGAACTTGTCAGCAGCGTGGCGCAGTGGAAGCGTGCTGGGCCCACAACCAAGAAGTCGGTGGATCGAAACCTCTCGTTGCTATTTTCTTTTCGTTTTAATTACGACTAACGATAAAATTATGTACATTCTTCTGAGAGATGAACTTGTCAGCAGCGTGGCGCAGTGGAAGCGTGCTGGGCCCATAACCCAGAGGTCGGTGGATCGAAACCACTCGTTGCTATTTTCTTTTCCTTTTAATTACGACTAACGATACAATTATGTACATTCTTCTGATAGATGAACTTGTCAGCAGCGTGGCGCAGTGGAAGCGTGCTGGGCCCATAACCAAGAAGTCGGTGGATCGAAACCTCTCGCTGCTATTTTCTTTTCGTTTTAATTACGACTAACGATAAAATTATGTACATTCTTCTGAAAGATGAGCTTGTCAGCAGCGTGGCGCAGTGGAAGCGTGCTGGGCCCATAACCCAGAGGTCGGTGGATCGAAACCACTCGCTGCTATTTTCTTTTCGTTTTAATTACGACTAACGATACAACTATGTACATTCTTCTGAAAGATGAACTTGTTAGCAGCGTGGCGCAGTGGAAGCGTGATGGGCCCATAACCCAGAGGTTGGTGGATCGAGACCACTCGCTGCTATTTTCTTTTCGTTTTAATTACGACTAACGATACAATTATGTGCATTCTTCTGAAAGATGAACTTGTCAGCAGCGTGGCGCAGTGGAAGCGTGCTGGGCCCATAACCCAGAGGTTGGTGGATCGAGACCACTCGCTGCTATTTTCTTTTCGTTTTAATTACGACTAACGATAAAATTATGTACATTCTTCTGAAAGATGAACTTGTCAGCAGCGTGGCGCAGTGGAAGCGTGCTGGGCCCACAACCAAGAAGTCGGTGGATCGAAACCTCTCGTTGCTATTTTCTTTTCGTTTTAATTACGACTAACGATAAAATTATGTACATTCTTCTGAAAGATGAGCTTGTCAGCAGCGTGGCGCAGTGGAAGCGTGCTGGGCCCATAACCCAGAGGTCGGTGGATCGAAACCACTTGCTGCTATTTTCTTTTCGTTTTAATTACGACTAACGATACAACTATGTACATTCTTCTGAAAGATGAACTTGTCAGCAGCGTGGCGCAGTGGAAGCGTGCTGGGCCCATAACCCAGAGGTTGGTGGATCGAGACCACTCGCTGCTATTTTCTTTTCGTTTTAATTACGACTAACGATACAATTATGTGCATTCTTCTGAAAGATGAACTTGTCAGCAGCGTGGCGCAGTGGAAGCGTGCTGGGCCCATAACCAAGAAGTCGGTGGATCGAAACCTCTCGCTGCTATTTTCTTTTCGTTTTAATTACGACTAACGATAAAATTATGTACATTCTTCTGAAAGATGAACTTGAAAGCAGCGTGGTGCAGTGGAAGCGTGCGGGGCCCATAACCAAGAAGTCGGTGGATCGAAACCTCTCGCTGCTATTTTCTTTTCGTTTTAATTACGACTAACGATAAAATTATGTACATTCTTCTGAAAGATGAACTTGTCAGCTGCGTGGCGCAGTGGAAGCGTGCTGGGCCCATAACCCAGAGGTCGGTGGTTCGAAACAACTCGCTGCTAGTTTCTATTCGTTTTAATTACGACTAACGATACAATTATGTACATTCTTCTGAATGATGAACTTGTCAGCAGCGTGGCGCAGTGGAAGCGTGCTGGGCCCATAACCCAGAGGTCGGTGGATCGAAACCACTCGCTGCTATTTTCTTTTCGTTTTAATTACGACTAACGATAAAATTATGTACATTCTTCTGAAAGATGAACTTGTCAGCAGCGCGGCGCAGTGGTAGCGTGCTGGGCCCATAACCCAGGGTCGTTGGATCGAAACCACTCGCTGCTATTTTCTTTTCATTTTAATTACGACTAACGATACAATTATGTACATTCTTCTGAAAGATGAACTTGTCAGCAGCGTGGCGCAGTGGAAGCGTGCTGGGCCCATAACCCAGAGGTCGGTGGATCGAAACCACTCGCTGCTATTTTCTTTTCGTTTTAATTACGACTAACGATACAATTATGTACATTCTTCTGATAGATGAACTTGTCAGCAGCGTGGCGCAGTGGAAGCGTGCTGGGCCCATAACCCAGAGGTCGGTGGTTCGAAACAACTCGCTGCTATTTTCTATTCGTTTTAATTACGACTAACGATAAAATTATGTACATTCTTCTGAAAGATGAACTTGTCAGCAGCGCGGCGCAGTGGTAGCGTGCTGGGCCCATAACCCAGAGGTCGGTGGATCGAAACCACTCGCTGCTATTTTCTTTTCGTTTTAATTACGACTAACGATACAATTATGTACATTCTTCTGAAAGATGAACTTGTCAGCAGCGTGGCGCAGTTTAAGCGTGCTGGGCTCATAACCCAGAGGTCGGTGGATCGGTGGAAATTTTTTATTATCAAAGATTAGTAAAGCGTGAATAATTCTTATGTCTGATATAATCGAAAACGTAACAGAATGTAGAGGGTGCTTTGTTCAAGGGAGCGCTCTACTGAAGAGGGCAAAAATATTTCTTTGTCTCAATCCAGGAATCCTATTTGGAATGGGCGCTATATAGTAGAGGCAGGATACGGTAAGATGAGGGGAGACTTATTTCGAAATTTAAGGTTTCCGCGACTGCAATAGCACTTGCCGCCGAGAACGCCGTTCTTCGACGCGAGCTTTCCGCGAATGCAGCGCTCGCGAATTCAGTTTCACACGCGGTAGCCATTGAAGAACCGGAGAAGAAGAAGACGGAGGGGCAGGACAAGAGCGCACGCCTGCGAAAGGTGCCGAATTACTGTTTTACTTACAACATGCCTCCCTATGTCACACTTTTCTCTCTCTCTCCCTCTGTCTCTCTCATATTCCTCTATTCCAGTTTCCCTCGCTTCCTTGTCTCTCTCTTTCGGAAGGCTTCCTTTCTCGACTCCTTGGCCGTCATCAATCTCAGGGGGCGGAGCTAATGAAGTCCTCTTCTTCTTCATCCACAGGAATAACAACTGCATCACAAGACCTCTACGATGACGTTTACGATGGCAGTAATTAAGAAAATTTGCTGATAAATCATGAGCCTAATTTTTTTAAAGAGTAGTATTATGATTTTCAACCACCATATACGAACTGTACGTAACAATGCCTCGTGTAATGAAAATAATGCTATCGAGTTAATTTGCATAATAAATTTTTAAAAAAACTTCTGCAATAGGTTAATAAATTTTTCGTTTTGATATATTGTTAGAAAAATATTGCTTCTCTTGCTGTTCTTCTTGTTATTATTAATGTTGTTATTGGTGTTGTTGTGTTTTGACAGAAATAAAGGTAGAGTGAACGAGTTTTTTTTACTAATGATACAATTATGTACATTCTTCTGAATGATGAACTTGTCAGCAGCGTGGCGCAGTGGAAGCGTGCTGGGCCCATAACCCAGAGGTCGGTGGATCGAAACCACTCGCTGCTATTTTCTTTTCGTTTTAATTACGACTAACGATAAAATTATGTACATTCTTCTGAAAGATGAACTTGTCAGCAGCGCGGCGCAGTGGTAGCGTGCTGGGCCCATAACCCAGGGTCGTTGGATCGAAACCACTCGCTGCTATTTTCTTTTCATTTTAATTACGACTAACGATACAATTATGTACATTCTTCTGAAAGATGAACTTGTCAGCAGCGTGGCGCAGTGGAAGCGTGCTGGGCCCATAACCCAGAGGTCGGTGGATCGAAACCACTCGCTGCTATTTTCTTTTCGTTTTAATTACGACTAACGATACAATTATGTACATTCTTCTGATAGATGAACTTGTCAGCAGCGTGGCGCAGTGGAAGCGTGCTGGGCCCATAACCCAGAGGTCGGTGGATCGAAACCGCTCGCTGCTTTTTTCTTTTCGCTTTAATTACGACTAACGATACAATTATGTACATTCTTCTGAAAGATGAGCTTGTCAGCAGCGTGGCGCAGTGGAAGCGTGCTGGGCCCATAACCCAGAGGTCGGTGGATCGAAACCACTCGCTGCTATTTTCTTTTCGTTTTAATTACGACTAACGATACAACTATGTACATTCTTCTGAAAGATGAACTTGTTAGCAGCGTGGCGCAGTGGAAGCGTGATGGGCCCATAACCCAGAGGCTGGTGGATCGAGACCACTCGCTGCTATTTTCTTTTCGTTTTAATTACGACTAACGATACAATTATGTGCATTCTTCTGAAAGATGAACTTGTCAGCAGCGTGGCGCAGTGGAAGCGTGCTGGGCCCATAACCCAGAGGTCGGTGGATCGAAACCACTCGCTGCTATTTTCTTTTCGTTTTAATTACGACTAACGATACAACTATGTACATTCTTCTGAAAGATGAACTTGTCAGCAGCGTGGCGCAGTGGAAGCGTGCTGGGCCCATAACCCAGAGGTTGGTGGATCGAGACCACTCGCTGCTATTTTCTTTTCGTTTTAATTACGACTAACGATACAATTATGTGCATTCTTCTGAAAGATGAACTTGTCAGCAGCGTGGCGCAGTGGAAGCGTGCTGGGCCCATAACCAAGAAGTCGGTGGATCGAAACCTCTCGCTGCTATTTTCTTTTCGTTTTAATTACGACTAACGATAAAATTATGTACATTCTTCTGAAAGATGAACTTGTCAGCAGCGTGGCGCAGTGGAAGCGTGCTGGGCCCATAACCCAGAGGTCGGTGGATCGAAACCACTCGCTGCTATTTTCTTTTCGTTTTAATTACGACTAACGATACAATTATGTACATTCTTCTGATAGATGAACTTGTCAGCAGCGTGGCGCAGTGGAAGCGTGCTGGGCCCATAACCAAGAAGTCGGTGGATCGAAACCTCTCGCTGCTATTTTCTTTTCGTTTTAATTACGACTAACGATAAAATTATGTACATTCTTCTGAAAGATGAGCTTGTCAGCAGCGTGGCGCAGTGGAAGCGTGCTGGGCCCATAACCCAGAGGTCGGTGGATCGAAACCACTCGCTGCTATTTTCTTTTCGTTTTAATTACGACTAACGATACAACTATGTACATTCTTCTGAAAGATGAACTTGTCAGCAGCGTGGCGCAGTGGAAGCGTGCTGGGCCCATAACCCAGAGGTTGGTGGATCGAGACCACTCGCTGCTATTTTCTTTTCGTTTTAATTACGACTAACGATACAATTATGTGCATTCTTCTGAAAGATGAACTTGTCAGCAGCGTGGCGCAGTGGAAGCGTGCTTAGCCAAGAAGTCGGTGGATCGAAACCTCTCGCTGCTATTTTCTTTTCGTTTTAATTACGACTAACGATAAAATTATGTACATTCTTCTGAAAGATGAACTTGAAAGCAGCGTGGCGCAGTGGAAGCGTGCGGGGCCCATAACCAAGAAGTCGGTGGATCGAAACCTCTCGCTGCTATTTTCTTTTCGTTTTAATTACGACTAACGATACAATTATGTACATTCTTCTGAAAGATGAACTTGTCAGCAGCGTGGCGCAGTGGAAGCGTGCTGGGCCCATAACCCAGAGGTCGGTGGATCGAAACCTCTCGCTGCTATTTTCTTTTCGTTTTAATTACGACTAACGATAAAATTATGTACATTCTTCTGAAAGATGAACTTGTCAGCAGCGTGGCGCAGTGGAAGCGTGCTGGGCCCATAACCAAGAAGTCGGTGGATCGAAACCTCTCGCTGCTATTTTCTTTTCGTTTTAATTACGACTAACGATAAAATTATGTACATTCTTCTGAAAGATGAACTTGTCAGCAGCGTGGCGCAGTGGAAGCGTGCGGGCCCATAACCAAGAAGTCGGTGGATCGAAACCTCTCGCTGCTATTTTCTTTTCGTTTTAATTACGACTAACGATACAATTATGTACATTCTTCTGAAAGATGAACTTGTCAGCAGCGTGGCGCAGTGGAAGCGTGCTGGGCCCATAACCCAGAGGTCGGTGGATCGAAACCACTCGCTGCTATTTTCTTTTCGTTTTAATTACGACTAACGATACAATTATGTACATTCTTCTGAAAGATGAACTTGTCAGCAGCGTGGCGCAGTGGAAGCGTGCTGGGCCCATAACCCAGAGGTCGGTGGATCGAAACCACTCGCTGCTATTTTCTTTTCGTTTTAATTACGACTAACGATACAATTATGTGCATTCTTCTGAAAGATGAACTTGTCAGCAGCGTGGCGCAGTGGAAGCGTGCTGGGCCCATAACCAAGAAGTCGGTGGATCGAAACCTCTCGCTGCTATTTTCTTTTCGTTTTAATTACGACTAACGATAAAATTATGTACATTCTTCTGAAAGATGAGCTTGTCAGCAGCGTGGCGCAGTGGAAGCGTGCTGGGCCCATAACCCAGAGGTCGGTGGATCGAAACCACTCGCTGCTATTTTCTTTTCGTTTTAATTACGACTAACGATACAACTATGTACATTCTTCTGAAAGATGAACTTGTCAGCAGCGTGGCGCAGTGGAAGCGTGCTGGGCCCATAACCCAGAGGTCGGTGGATCGAAACCACTCGCTGCTATTTTCTTTTCGTTTTAATTACGACTAACGATACAATTATGTGCATTCTTCTGAAAGATGAACTTGTCAGCAGCGTGGCGCAGTGGAAGCGTGCTGGGCCCATAACCAAGAAGTCGGTGGATCGAAACCTCTCGCTGCTATTTTCTTTTCGTTTTAATTACGACTAACGATAAAATTATGTACATTCTTCTGAAAGATGAACTTGTCAGCAGCGTGGCGCAGTGGAAGCGTGCGGGGCCCATAACCAAGAAGTCGGTGGATCGAAACCTCTCGCTGCTATTTTCTTTTCGTTTTAATTACGACTAACGATACAATTATGTACATTCTTCTGAAAGATGAGCTTGTCAGCAGCGTGGCGCAGTGGAAGCGTGCTGGGCCCATAACCCAGAGGTCGGTGGATCGAAACCTCTCGCTGCTATTTTCTTTTCGTTTTAATTACGACTAACGATAAAATTATGTACATTCTTCTGAAAGATGAACTTGTCAGCAGCGTGGCGCAGTGGAAGCGTGCTGGGCCCATAACCAAGAAGTCGGTGGATCGAAACCTCTCGCTGCTATTTTCTTTTCGTTTTAATTACGACTAACGATAAAATTATGTACATTCTTCTGAAAGATGAACTTGTCAGCAGCGTGGCGCAGTGGAAGCGTGCGGGGCCCATAACCAAGAAGTCGGTGGATCGAAACCTCTCGCTGCTATTTTCTTTTCGTTTTAATTACGACTAACGATACAATTATGTACATTCTTCTGAAAGATGAACTTGTCAGCAGCGTGGCGCAGTGGAAGCGTGCTGGGCCCATAACCCAGAGGTCGGTGGATCGAAACCACTCGCTGCTATTTTCTTTTCGTTTTAATTACGACTAACGATACAATTATGTACATTCTTCTGAAAGATGAACTTGTCAGCAGCGTGGCGCAGTGGAAGCGTGCTGGGCCCATAACCCAGAGGTCGGTGGATCGAAACCACTCGCTGCTATTTTCTTTTCGTTTTAATTACGACTAACGATACAATTATGTGCATTCTTCTGAAAGATGAACTTGTCAGCAGCGTGGCGCAGTGGAAGCGTGCTGGGCCCATAACCAAGAAGTCGGTGGATCGAAACCTCTCGCTGCTATTTTCTTTTCGTTTTAATTACGACTAACGATAAAATTATGTACATTCTTCTGAAAGATGAACTTGTCAGCAGCGTGGCGCAGTGGAAGCGTGCTGGGCCCATAACCCAGAGGTCGGTGGATCGAAACCACTCGCTGCTATTTTCTTTTCGTTTTAATTACGACTAACGATACAATTATGTACATTCTTCTGAAAGATGAACTTGTCAGCAGCGTGGCGCAGTGGAAGCGTGCTGGGCCCATAACCCAGAGGTCGGTGGATCGAAACCACTCGCTGCTATTTTCTTTTCGTTTTAATTACGACTAACGATACAATTATGTACATTCTTCTGAAAGATGAACTTGTCAGCAGCGTGGCGCAGTGGAAGCGTGCTGGGCCCATAACCAAGAAGTCGGTGGATCGAAACCTCTCGCTGCTATTTTCTTTTCGTTTTAATTACGACTAACGATAAAATTATGTACATTCTTCTGAAAGATGAACTTGTCAGCAGCGTGGCGCAGTGGAAGCGTGCTGGGCCCATAACCAAGAAGTCGGTGGATCGAAACCTCTCGCTGCTATTTTCTTTTCGTTTTAATTACGACTAACGATAAAATTATGTACATTCTTCTGAAAGATGAACTTGTCAGCAGCGTGGCGCAGTGGAAGCGTGCTGGGCCCATAACCCAGAGGTCGGTGGATCGAAACCACTCGCTGCTATTTTCTTTTCGTTTTAATTACGACTAACGATACAATTATGTACATTCTTCTGAATGATGAACTTGTCAGCAGCGTGGCGCAGTGGAAGCGTGCTGGGCCCATAACCCAGAGGTCGGTGGATCGAAACCACTCGCTGCTATTTTCTTTTCGTTTTAATTACGACTAACGATAAAATTATGTACATTCTTCTGAAAGATGAACTTGTCAGCAGCGTGGCGCAGTGGAAGCGTGCTGGGCCCATAACCCAGGGTCGGTGGATCGAAACCACTCGCTGCTATTTTCTTTTCGTTTTAATTACGACTAACGATACAATTATGTACATTCTTCTGAAAGATGAACTTGTCAGCAGCGTGGCGCAGTGGAAGCGTGCTGGGCCCATAACCCAGAGGTCGGTGGATCGAAACCACTCGCTGCTATTTTCTTTTCGTTTTAATTACGACTAACGATACAATTATGTACATTCTTCTGAAAGATGAACTTGTCAGCAGCGTGGCGCAGTGGAAGCGTGCTGGGCCCATAACCCAGAGGTCGGTGGATCGAAACCACTCGCTGCTATTTTCTTTTCGTTTTAATTACGACTAACGATAAAATTATGTACATTCTTCTGAAAGATGAACTTGTCAGCAGCGTGGCGCAGTGGAAGCGTGCTGGGCCCATAACCCAGAGGTCGGTGGATCGAAACCACTCGCTGCTATTTTCTTTTCGTTTTAATTACGACTAACGATACAATTATGTACATTCTTCTGAAAGATGAACTTGTCAGCAGCGTGGCGCAGTGGAAGCGTGCTGGGCTCATAACCCAGAGGTCGGTGGATCGAAACCGCACCCTGCGTTTTTCTTTTCGTTTTAATTACGACTAACGATACAATTATGTACATTCTTCTGAAAGATGAACTTGTCAGCAGCGTGGCGCAGTTTAAGCGTGCTGGGCCCATAACCCAGAGGTCGGTGGATCGAAACCGCACCCTGCGTTTTCTTTTCGTTTTAATTACGACTAACGATACAATTATGTACATTCTTCTGAAAGATGAACTTGTCAGCAGCGTGGCGCAGTGGAAGCGTGCTGGGCCCATAACACAGAGGTCGGTGGATCGAAACCACTCGCTGCTATTTTCTTTTCGTTTTAATTACGACTAACGATAAAATTATGTACATTCTTCTGAAAGATGAACTTGTCAGCAGCGTGGCGCAGTGGAAGCGTGCTGGGCCCATAACCCAGGGTCGGTGGATCGAAACCACTCGCTGCTATTTTCTTTTCGTTTTAATTACGACTAACGATACAATTATGTACATTCTTCTGAAAGATGAACTTGTCAGCAGCGTGGCGCAGTGGAAGCGTGCTGGGCCCATAACCCAGAGGTCGGTGGATCGAAACCACTCGCTGCTATTTTCTTTTCGTTTTAATTACGACTAACGATACAATTATGTACATTCTTCTGAAAGATGAACTTGTCAGCAGCGTGGCGCAGTGGAAGCGTGCTGGGCCCATAACCCAGAGGTCGGTGGATCGAAACCACTCGCTGCTATTTTCTTTTCGTTTTAATTACGACTAACGATACAATTATGTACATTCTTCTGAAAGATGAACTTGTCAGCAGCGTGGCGCAGTGGAAGCGTGCTGGGCCCATAACCCAGAGGTCGGTGGATCGAAACCACTCGCTGCTATTTTCTTTTCGTTTTAATTACGACTAACGATAAAATTATGTACATTCTTCTGAAAGATGAACTTGTCAGCAGCGTGGCGCAGTGGAAGCGTGCTGGGCCCATAACCAAGAGGTCGGTGGATCGAAACCTCTCGCTGCTATTTTCTTTTCGTTTTAATTACGACTAACGATAAAATTATGTACATTCTTCTGAAAGATGAACTTGTCAGCAGCGTGGCGCAGTGGAAGCGTGCGGGCCCATAACCAAGAGGTCGGTGGATCGAAACCTCTCGCTGCTATTTTCTTTTCGTTTTAATTACGACTAACGATACAATTATGTACATTCTTCTGAAAGATGAACTTGTCAGCAGCGTGGCGCAGTGGAAGCGTGCTGGGCCCATAACCCAGAGGTCGGTGGATCGAAACCACTCGCTGCTATTTTCTTTTCGTTTTAATTACGACTAACGATACAATTATGTACATTCTTCTGAAAGATGAACTTGTCAGCAGCGTGGCGCAGTGGAAGCGTGCTGGGCCCATAACCCAGAGGTCGGTGGATCGAAACCACTCGCTGCTATTTTCTTTTCGTTTTTATTACGACTAACGATACAATTATGTACATTCTTCTGAAAGATGAACTTGTCAGCAGCGTGGCGCAGTGGAAGCGTGCTGGGCCCATAACCCAGAGGTCGGTGGATCGAAACCACTCGCTGCTATTTTCTTTTCGTTTTAATTACGACTAACGATACAATTATGTACATTCTTCTGAAAGATGAACTTGTCAGCAGCGTGGCGCAGTGGAAGCGTGCTGGGCCCATAACCCAGGGTCGGTGGATCGAAACCACTCGCTGCTATTTTCTTTTCGTTTTAATTACGACTAACGATACAATTATGTACATTCTTCTGAAAGATGAACTTGTCAGCAGCGTGGCGCAGTGGAAGCGTGCTGGGCCCATAACCCAGAGGTCGGTGGATCGAAACCACTCGCTGCTATTTTCTTTTCGTTTTAATTACGACTAACGATACAATTATGTACATTCTTCTGAAAGATGAACTTGTCAGCAGCGTGGCGCAGTGGAAGCGTGCTGGGCCCATAACCCAGAGGTCGGTGGATCGAAACCACTCGCTGCTATTTTCTTTTCGTTTTAATTACGACTAACGATACAATTATGTACATTCTTCTGAAAGATGAACTTGTCAGCAGCGTGGCGCAGTGGAAGCGTGCTGGGCCCATAACCCAGAGGTCGGTGGATCGAAACCACTCGCTGCTATTTTCTTTTCGTTTTAATTACGACTAACGATAAAATTATGTACATTCTTCTGAAAGATGAACTTGTCAGCAGCGTGGCGCAGTGGAAGCGTGCTGGGCCCATAACCAAGAGGTCGGTGGATCGAAACCTCTCGCTGCTATTTTCTTTTCGTTTTAATTACGACTAACGATAAAATTATGTACATTCTTCTGAAAGATGAACTTGTCAGCAGCGTGGCGCAGTGGAAGCGTGCTGGGCCCATAACCAGAGGTCGGTGGATCGAAACCTCTCGCTGCTATTTTCTTTTCGTTTTAATTACGACTAACGATACAATTATGTACATTCTTCTGAAAGATGAACTTGTCAGCAGCGTGGCGCAGTGGAAGCGTGCTGGGCCCATAACCCAGAGGTCGGTGGATCGAAACCACTCGCTGCTATTTTCTTTTCGTTTTAATTACGACTAACGATACAATTATGTACATTCTTCTGAAAGATGAACTTGTCAGCAGCGTGGCGCAGTGGAAGCGTGCTGGGCCCATAACCCAGAGGTCGGTGGATCGAAACCACTCGCTGCTATTTTCTTTTCGTTTTAATTACGACTAACGATACAATTATGTACATTCTTCTGAAAGATGAACTTGTCAGCAGCGTGGCGCAGTGGAAGCGTGCTGGGCCCATAACCCAGAGGTCGGTGGATCGAAACCACTCGCTGCTATTTTCTTTTCGTTTTAATTACGACTAACGATACAATTATGTACATTCTTCTGAAAGATGAACTTGTCAGCAGCGTGGCGCAGTGGAAGCGTGCTGGGCCCATAACCCAGAGGTCGGTGGATCGAAACCACTCGCTGCTATTTTCTTTTCGTTTTAATTACGACTAACGATACAATTATGTACATTCTTCTGAAAGATGAACTTGTCAGCAGCGTGGCGCAGTGGAAGCGTGCTGGGCCCATAACCAAGAGTCGGTGGATCGAAACCTCTCGCTGCTATTTTCTTTTCGTTTTAATTACGACTAACGATAAAATTATGTACATTCTTCTGAAAGATGAACTTGTCAGCAGCGTGGCGCAGTGGAAGCGTGCTGGGCCCATAACCAAGAAGTCGGTGGATCGAAACCTCTCGCTGCTATTTTCTTTTCGTTTTAATTACGACTAACGATAAAATTATGTACATTCTTCTGAAAGATGAACTTGTCAGCAGCGTGGCGCAGTGGAAGCGTGCTGGGCCCATAACCCAGAGGTCGGTGGATCGAAACCACTCGCTGCTATTTTCTTTTCGTTTTAATTACGACTAACGATACAATTATGTACATTCTTCTGAAAGATGAACTTGTCAGCAGCGTGGCGCAGTGGAAGCGTGCTGGGCCCATAACCCAGAGGTCGGTGGATCGAAACCACTCGCTGCTATTTTCTTTTCGTTTTAATTACGACTAACGATACAATTATGTACATTCTTCTGAAAGATGAACTTGTCAGCAGCGTGGCGCAGTGGAAGCGTGCTGGGCCCATAACCAAGAGGTCGGTGGATCGAAACCACTCGCTGCTATTTTCTTTTCGTTTTAATTACGACTAACGATAAAATTATGTACATTCTTCTGAAAGATGAACTTGTCAGCAGCGTGGCGCAGTGGAAGCGTGCTGGGCCCATAACCAAGAGGTCGGTGGATCGAAACCTCTCGCTGCTATTTTCTTTTCGTTTTAATTACGACTAACGATAAAATTATGTACATTCTTCTGAAAGATGAACTTGTCAGCAGCGTGGCGCAGTGGAAGCGTGCTGGGCCCATAACCAGAGGTCGGTGGATCGAAACCACTCGCTGCTATTTTCTTTTCGTTTTAATTACGACTAACGATAAATTATGTACATTCTTCTGAAAGATGAACTTGTCAGCAGCGTGGCGCAGTGGAAGCGTGCTGGGCCCATAACCCAGAGGTCGGTGGATCGAAACCACTCGCTGCTATTTTCTTTTCGTTTTAATTACGACTAACGATACAATTATGTACATTCTTCTGAAAGATGAACTTGTCAGCAGCGTGGCGCAGTGGAAGCGTGCTGGGCCCATAACCCAGAGGTCGGTGGATCGAAACCACTCGCTGCTATTTTCTTTTCGTTTTAATTACGACTAACGATACAATTATGTACATTCTTCTGAAAGATGAACTTGTCAGCAGCGTGGCGCAGTGGAAGCGTGCTGGGCCCATAACCCAGAGGTCGGTGGATCGAAACCACTCGCTGCTATTTTCTTTTCGTTTTAATTACGACTAACGATACAATTATGTACATTCTTCTGAAAGATGAACTTGTCAGCAGCGTGGCGCAGTGGAAGCGTGCTGGGCCCATAACCAAGAGGTCGGTGGATCGAAACCTCTCGCTGCTATTTTCTTTTCGTTTTAATTACGACTAACGATAAAATTATGTACATTCTTCTGAAAGATGAACTTGTCAGCAGCGTGGCGCAGTGGAAGCGTGCGGGGCCCATAACCAAGAGTCGGTGGATCGAAACCTCTCGCTGCTATTTTCTTTTCGTTTTAATTACGACTAACGATAAAATTATGTACATTCTTCTGAAAGATGAACTTGTCAGCAGCGTGGCGCAGTGGAAGCGTGCTGGGCCCATAACCCAGAGGTCGGTGGATCGAAACAACTCGCTGCTATTTTCTTTTCGTTTTAATTACGACTAACGATACAATTATGTACATTCTTCTGAAAGATGAACTTGTCAGCAGCGTGGCGCAGTGGAAGCGTGCTGGGCCCATAACCCAGAGGTCGGTGGATCGAAACCACTCGCTGCTATTTTCTTTTCGTTTTAATTACGACTAACGATACAATTATGTACATTCTTCTGAAAGATGAACTTGTCAGCAGCGTGGCGCAGTGGAAGCGTGCTGGGCCCATAACCAGAGGTCGGTGGATCGAAACCACTCGCTGCTATTTTCTTTTCGTTTTAATTACGACTAACGATAAATTATGTACATTCTTCTGAAAGATGAACTTGTCAGCAGCGTGGCGCAGTGGAAGCGTGCTGGGCCCATAACCAAGAGTCGGTGGATCGAAACCACTCGCTGCTATTTTCTTTTCGTTTTAATTACGACTAACGATAAAATTATGTACATTCTTCTGAAAGATGAACTTGTCAGCAGCGTGGCGCAGTGGAAGCGTGCTGGGCCCATAACCAGAGGTCGGTGGATCGAAACCACTCGCTGCTATTTTCTTTTCGTTTTAATTACGACTAACGATAAAATTATGTACATTCTTCTGAAAGATGAACTTGTCAGCAGCGTGGCGCAGTGGAAGCGTGCTGGGCCCATAACCCAGAGGTCGGTGGATCGAAACCACTCGCTGCTATTTTCTTTTCGTTTTAATTACGACTAACGATACAATTATGTACATTCTTCTGAAAGATGAACTTGTCAGCAGCGTGGCGCAGTGGAAGCGTGCTGGGCCCATAACCCAGAGGTCGGTGGATCGAAACCACTCGCTGCTATTTTCTTTTCGTTTTAATTACGACTAACGATACAATTATGTACATTCTTCTGAAAGATGAACTTGTCAGCAGCGTGGCGCAGTGGAAGCGTGCTGGGCCCATAACCCAGAGGTCGGTGGATCGAAACCACTCGCTGCTATTTTCTTTTCGTTTTAATTACGACTAACGATAAAATTATGTACATTCTTCTGAAAGATGAACTTGTCAGCAGCGTGGCGCAGTGGAAGCGTGCTGGGCCCATAACCCAGAGGTCGGTGGATCGAAACCACTCGCTGCTATTTTCTTTTCGTTTTAATTACGACTAACGATAAAATTATGTACATTCTTCTGAAAGATGAACTTGTCAGCAGCGTGGCGCAGTGGAAGCGTGCTGGGCCCATAACCCAGAGGTCGGTGGATCGAAACCACTCGCTGCTATTTTCTTTTCGTTTTAATTACGACTAACGATAAAATTATGTACATTCTTCTGAAAGATGAACTTGTCAGCAGCGTGGCGCAGTGGAAGCGTGCTGGGCCCATAACCCAGAGGTCGGTGGATCGAAACCACTCGCTGCTATTTTCTTTTCGTTTTAATTACGACTAACGATACAATTATGTACATTCTTCTGAAAGATGAACTTGTCAGCAGCGTGGCGCAGTGGAAGCGTGCTGGGCCCATAACCCAGAGGTCGGTGGATCGAAACCACTCGCTGCTATTTTCTTTTCGTTTTAATTACGACTAACGATACAATTATGTACATTCTTCTGAAAGATGAACTTGTCAGCAGCGTGGCGCAGTGGAAGCGTGCTGGGCCCATAACCCAGAGGTCGGTGGATCGAAACCACTCGCTGCTATTTTCTTTTCGTTTTAATTACGACTAACGATACAATTATGTACATTCTTCTGAAAGATGAACTTGTCAGCAGCGTGGCGCAGTGGAAGCGTGCTGGGCCCATAACCAAGAGGTCGGTGGATCGAAACCACTCGCTGCTATTTTCTTTTCGTTTTAATTACGACTAACGATAAAATTATGTACATTCTTCTGAAAGATGAACTTGTCAGCAGCGTGGCGCAGTGGAAGCGTGCTGGGCCCATAACCAAGAGGTCGGTGGATCGAAACCACTCGCTGCTATTTTCTTTTCGTTTTAATTACGACTAACGATAAAATTATGTACATTCTTCTGAAAGATGAACTTGTCAGCAGCGTGGCGCAGTGGAAGCGTGCTGGGCCCATAACCCAGAGGTCGGTGGATCGAAACCACTCGCTGCTATTTTCTTTTCGTTTTAATTACGACTAACGATACAATTATGTACATTCTTCTGAAAGATGAACTTGTCAGCAGCGTGGCGCAGTGGAAGCGTGCTGGGCCCATAACCCAGAGGTCGGTGGATCGAAACCACTCGCTGCTATTTTCTTTTCGTTTTAATTACGACTAACGATACAATTATGTACATTCTTCTGAAAGATGAACTTGTCAGCAGCGTGGCGCAGTGGAAGCGTGCTGGGCCCATAACCCAGAGGTCGGTGGATCGAAACCACTCGCTGCTATTTTCTTTTCGTTTTAATTACGACTAACGATAAAATTATGTACATTCTTCTGAAAGATGAACTTGTCAGCAGCGTGGCGCAGTGGAAGCGTGCTGGGCCCATAACCCAGAGGTCGGTGGATCGAAACCACTCGCTGCTATTTTCTTTTCGTTTTAATTACGACTAACGATAAATTATGTACATTCTTCTGAAAGATGAACTTGTCAGCAGCGTGGCGCAGTGGAAGCGTGCTGGGCCCATAACCCAGAGGTCGGTGGATCGAAACCACTCGCTGCTATTTTCTTTTCGTTTTAATTACGACTAACGATAAAATTATGTACATTCTTCTGAAAGATGAACTTGTCAGCAGCGTGGCGCAGTGGAAGCGTGCTGGGCCCATAACCCAGAGGTCGGTGGATCGAAACCACTCGCTGCTATTTTCTTTTCGTTTTAATTACGACTAACGATACAATTATGTACATTCTTCTGAAAGATGAACTTGTCAGCAGCGTGGCGCAGTGGAAGCGTGCTGGGCCCATAACCCAGAGGTCGGTGGATCGAAACCACTCGCTGCTATTTTCTTTTCGTTTTAATTACGACTAACGATACAATTATGTACATTCTTCTGAAAGATGAACTTGTCAGCAGCGTGGCGCAGTGGAAGCGTGCTGGGCCCATAACCCAGAGGTCGGTGGATCGAAACCTCTCGCTGCTATTTTCTTTTCGTTTTAATTACGACTAACGATAAAATTATGTACATTCTTCTGAAAGATGAACTTGTCAGCAGCGTGGCGCAGTGGAAGCGTGCTGGGCCCATAACCCAGAGGTCGGTGGATCGAAACCACTCGCTGCTATTTTCTTTTCGTTTTAATTACGACTAACGATAAAATTATGTACATTCTTCTGAAAGATGAACTTGTCAGCAGCGTGGCGCAGTGGAAGCGTGCTGGGCCCATAACCCAGAGGTCGGTGGATCGAAACCACTCGCTGCTATTTTCTTTTCGTTTTAATTACGACTAACGATACAATTATGTACATTCTTCTGAAAGATGAACTTGTCAGCAGCGTGGCGCAGTGGAAGCGTGCTGGGCCCATAACCCAGAGGTCGGTGGATCGAAACCACTCGCTGCTATTTTCTTTTCGTTTTAATTACGACTAACGATACAATTATGTACATTCTTCTGAAAGATGAACTTGTCAGCAGCGTGGCGCAGTGGAAGCGTGCTGGGCCCATAACCCAGAGGTCGGTGGATCGAAACCACTCGCTGCTATTTTCTTTTCGTTTTAATTACGACTAACGATAAAATTATGTACATTCTTCTGAAAGATGAACTTGTCAGCAGCGTGGCGCAGTGGAAGCGTGCTGGGCCCATAACCCAGAGGTCGGTGGATCGAAACCACTCGCTGCTATTTTCTTTTCGTTTTAATTACGACTAACGATACAATTATGTACATTCTTCTGAAAGATGAACTTGTCAGCAGCGTGGCGCAGTGGAAGCGTGCTGGGCCCATAACCCAGAGGTCGGTGGATCGAAACCACTCGCTGCTATTTTCTTTTCGTTTTAATTACGACTAACGATACAATTATGTACATTCTTCTGAAAGATGAACTTGTCAGCAGCGTGGCGCAGTGGAAGCGTGCTGGGCCCATAACCCAGAGGTCGGTGGATCGAAACCACTCGCTGCTATTTTCTTTTCGTTTTAATTACGACTAACGATACAATTATGTACATTCTTCTGAAAGATGAACTTGTCAGCAGCGTGGCGCAGTGGAAGCGTGCTGGGCCCATAACCCAGAGGTCGGTGGATCGAAACCACTCGCTGCTATTTTCTTTTCGTTTTAATTACGACTAACGATACAATTATGTACATTCTTCTGAAAGATGAACTTGTCAGCAGCGTGGCGCAGTGGAAGCGTGCTGGGCCCATAACCCAGAGGTCGGTGGATCGAAACCACTCGCTGCTATTTTCTTTTCGTTTTAATTACGACTAACGATAAATTATGTACATTCTTCTGAAAGATGAACTTGTCAGCAGCGTGGCGCAGTGGAAGCGTGCTGGGCCCATAACCCAGAGGTCGGTGGATCGAAACCACTCGCTGCTATTTTCTTTTCGTTTTAATTACGACTAACGATAAATTATGTACATTCTTCTGAAAGATGAACTTGTCAGCAGCGTGGCGCAGTGGAAGCGTGCTGGGCCCATAACCCAGAGGTCGGTGGATCGAAACCACTCGCTGCTATTTTCTTTTCGTTTTAATTACGACTAACGATACAATTATGTACATTCTTCTGAAAGATGAACTTGTCAGCAGCGTGGCGCAGTGGAAGCGTGCTGGGCCCATAACCCAGAGGTCGGTGGATCGAAACCACTCGCTGCTATTTTCTTTTCGTTTTAATTACGACTAACGATACAATTATGTACATTCTTCTGAAAGATGAACTTGTCAGCAGCGTGGCGCAGTGGAAGCGTGCTGGGCCCATAACCCAGAGGTCGGTGGATCGAAACCACTCGCTGCTATTTTCTTTTCGTTTTAATTACGACTAACGATACAATTATGTACATTCTTCTGAAAGATGAACTTGTCAGCAGCGTGGCGCAGTGGAAGCGTGCTGGGCCCATAACCCAGAGGTCGGTGGATCGAAACCACTCGCTGCTATTTTCTTTTCGTTTTAATTACGACTAACGATACAATTATGTACATTCTTCTGAAAGATGAACTTGTCAGCAGCGTGGCGCAGTGGAAGCGTGCTGGGCCCATAACCCAGAGGTCGGTGGATCGAAACCACTCGCTGCTATTTTCTTTTCGTTTTAATTACGACTAACGATACAATTATGTACATTCTTCTGAAAGATGAACTTGTCAGCAGCGTGGCGCAGTGGAAGCGTGCTGGGCCCATAACCCAGAGGTCGGTGGATCGAAACCACTCGCTGCTATTTTCTTTTCGTTTTAATTACGACTAACGATACAATTATGTACATTCTTCTGAAAGATGAACTTGTCAGCAGCGTGGCGCAGTGGAAGCGTGCTGGGCCCATAACCCAGAGGTCGGTGGATCGAAACCACTCGCTGCTATTTTCTTTTCGTTTTAATTACGACTAACGATACAATTATGTACATTCTTCTGAAAGATGAACTTGTCAGCAGCGTGGCGCAGTGGAAGCGTGCTGGGCCCATAACCCAGAGGTCGGTGGATCGAAACCACTCGCTGCTATTTTCTTTTCGTTTTAATTACGACTAACGATACAATTATGTACATTCTTCTGAAAGATGAACTTGTCAGCAGCGTGGCGCAGTGGAAGCGTGCTGGGCCCATAACCCAGAGGTCGGTGGATCGAAACCACTCGCTGCTATTTTCTTTTCGTTTTAATTACGACTAACGATACAATTATGTACATTCTTCTGAAAGATGAACTTGTCAGCAGCGTGGCGCAGTGGAAGCGTGCTGGGCCCATAACCCAGAGGTCGGTGGATCGAAACCACTCGCTGCTATTTTCTTTTCGTTTTAATTACGACTAACGATAAAATTATGTACATTCTTCTGAAAGATGAACTTGTCAGCAGCGTGGCGCAGTGGAAGCGTGCTGGGCCCATAACCCAGAGGTCGGTGGATCGAAACCACTCGCTGCTATTTTCTTTTCGTTTTAATTACGACTAACGATACAATTATGTACATTCTTCTGAAAGATGAACTTGTCAGCAGCGTGGCGCAGTGGAAGCGTGCTGGGCCCATAACCCAGAGGTCGGTGGATCGAAACCACTCGCTGCTATTTTCTTTTCGTTTTAATTACGACTAACGATAAAATTATGTACATTCTTCTGAAAGATGAACTTGTCAGCAGCGTGGCGCAGTGGAAGCGTGCTGGGCCCATAACCCAGAGGTCGGTGGATCGAAACCACTCGCTGCTATTTTCTTTTCGTTTTAATTACGACTAACGATACAATTATGTACATTCTTCTGAAAGATGAACTTGTCAGCAGCGTGGCGCAGTGGAAGCGTGCTGGGCCCATAACCCAGAGGTCGGTGGATCGAAACCACTCGCTGCTATTTTCTTTTCGTTTTAATTACGACTAACGATACAATTATGTACATTCTTCTGAAAGATGAACTTGTCAGCAGCGTGGCGCAGTGGAAGCGTGCTGGGCCCATAACCCAGAGGTCGGTGGATCGAAACCACTCGCTGCTATTTTCTTTTCGTTTTAATTACGACTAACGATACAATTATGTACATTCTTCTGAAAGATGAACTTGTCAGCAGCGTGGCGCAGTGGAAGCGTGCTGGGCCCATAACCCAGAGGTCGGTGGATCGAAACCACTCGCTGCTATTTTCTTTTCGTTTTAATTACGA
Organism: Allodiplogaster sudhausi; assembly: GCA_945643635.1. NCBI lineage: Eukaryota > Metazoa > Nematoda > Chromadorea > Rhabditida > Diplogasteridae > Allodiplogaster > Allodiplogaster sudhausi. Next base: position 574,018 of record CALZFC010000049.1, read on the forward strand.
CTAACGATACAATTATGTACATTCTTCTGAAAGATGAACTTGTCAGCAGCGTGGCGCAGTGGAAGCGTGCTGGGCCCATAACCCAGAGGTCGGTGGATCGAAACCACTCGCTGCTATTTTCTTTTCGTTTTAATTACGACTAACGATACAATTATGTACATTCTTCTGAAAGATGAACTTGTCAGCAGCGTGGCGCAGTGGAAGCGTGCTGGGCCCATAACCCAGAGGTCGGTGGATCGAAACCACTCGCTGCTATTTTCTTTTCGTTTTAATTACGACTAACGATACAATTATGTACATTCTTCTGAAAGATGAACTTGTCAGCAGCGTGGCGCAGTGGAAGCGTGCTGGGCCCATAACCCAGAGGTCGGTGGATCGAAACCACTCGCTGCTATTTTCTTTTCGTTTTAATTACGACTAACGATACAATTATGTACATTCTTCTGAAAGATGAACTTGTCAGCAGCGTGGCGCAGTGGAAGCGTGCTGGGCCCATAACCCAGAGGTCGGTGGATCGAAACCACTCGCTGCTATTTTCTTTTCGTTTTAATTACGACTAACGATACAATTATGTACATTCTTCTGAAAGATGAACTTGTCAGCAGCGTGGCGCAGTGGAAGCGTGCTGGGCCCATAACCCAGAGGTCGGTGGATCGAAACCACTCGCTGCTATTTTCTTTTCGTTTTAATTACGACTAACGATACAATTATGTACATTCTTCTGAAAGATGAACTTGTCAGCAGCGTGGCGCAGTGGAAGCGTGCTGGGCCCATAACCCAGAGGTCGGTGGATCGAAACCACTCGCTGCTATTTTCTTTTCGTTTTAATTACGACTAACGATACAATTATGTACATTCTTCTGAAAGATGAACTTGTCAGCAGCGTGGCGCAGTGGAAGCGTGCTGGGCCCATAACCCAGAGGTCGGTGGATCGAAACCACTCGCTGCTATTTTCTTTTCGTTTTAATTACGACTAACGATACAATTATGTACATTCTTCTGAAAGATGAACTTGTCAGCAGCGTGGCGCAGTGGAAGCGTGCTGGGCCCATAACCCAGAGGTCGGTGGATCGAAACCACTCGCTGCTATTTTCTTTTCGTTTTAATTACGACTAACGATAAAATTATGTACATTCTTCTGAAAGATGAACTTGTCAGCAGCGTGGCGCAGTGGAAGCGTGCTGGGCCCATAACCCAGAGGTCGGTGGATCGAAACCACTCGCTGCTATTTTCTTTTCGTTTTAATTACGACTAACGATAAAATTATGTACATTCTTCTGAAAGATGAACTTGTCAGCAGCGTGGCGCAGTGGAAGCGTGCTGGGCCCATAACCCAGAGGTCGGTGGATCGAAACCACTCGCTGCTATTTTCTTTTCGTTTTAATTACGACTAACGATACAATTATGTACATTCTTCTGAAAGATGAACTTGTCAGCAGCGTGGCGCAGTGGAAGCGTGCTGGGCCCATAACCCAGAGGTCGGTGGATCGAAACCACTCGCTGCTATTTTCTTTTCGTTTTAATTACGACTAACGATACAATTATGTACATTCTTCTGAAAGATGAACTTGTCAGCAGCGTGGCGCAGTGGAAGCGTGCTGGGCCCATAACCCAGAGGTCGGTGGATCGAAACCACTCGCTGCTATTTTCTTTTCGTTTTAATTACGACTAACGATACAATTATGTACATTCTTCTGAAAGATGAACTTGTCAGCAGCGTGGCGCAGTGGAAGCGTGCTGGGCCCATAACCCAGAGGTCGGTGGATCGAAACCACTCGCTGCTATTTTCTTTTCGTTTTAATTACGACTAACGATACAATTATGTACATTCTTCTGAAAGATGAACTTGTCAGCAGCGTGGCGCAGTGGAAGCGTGCTGGGCCCATAACCCAGAGGTCGGTGGATCGAAACCACTCGCTGCTATTTTCTTTTCGTTTTAATTACGACTAACGATACAATTATGTACATTCTTCTGAAAGATGAACTTGTCAGCAGCGTGGCGCAGTGGAAGCGTGCTGGGCCCATAACCCAGAGGTCGGTGGATCGAAACCACTCGCTGCTATTTTCTTTTCGTTTTAATTACGACTAACGATACAATTATGTACATTCTTCTGAAAGATGAACTTGTCAGCAGCGTGGCGCAGTGGAAGCGTGCTGGGCCCATAACCCAGAGGTCGGTGGATCGAAACCACTCGCTGCTATTTTCTTTTCGTTTTAATTACGACTAACGATACAATTATGTACATTCTTCTGAAAGATGAACTTGTCAGCAGCGTGGCGCAGTGGAAGCGTGCTGGGCCCATAACCCAGAGGTCGGTGGATCGAAACCACTCGCTGCTATTTTCTTTTCGTTTTAATTACGACTAACGATACAATTATGTACATTCTTCTGAAAGATGAACTTGTCAGCAGCGTGGCGCAGTGGAAGCGTGCTGGGCCCATAACCCAGAGGTCGGTGGATCGAAACCACTCGCTGCTATTTTCTTTTCGTTTTAATTACGACTAACGATAAATTTATGTACATTCTTCTGAAAGATGAACTTGTCAGCAGCGTGGCGCAGTGGAAGCGTGCTGGGCCCATAACCCAGAGGTCGGTGGATCGAAACCACTCGCTGCTATTTTCTTTTCGTTTTAATTACGACTAACGATACAATTATGTACATTCTTCTGAAAGATGAACTTGTCAGCAGCGTGGCGCAGTGGAAGCGTGCTGGGCCCATAACCCAGAGGTCGGTGGATCGAAACCACTCGCTGCTATTTTCTTTTCGTTTTAATTACGACTAACGATACAATTATGTACATTCTTCTGAAAGATGAACTTGTCAGCAGCGTGGCGCAGTGGAAGCGTGCTGGGCCCATAACCCAGAGGTCGGTGGATCGAAACCACTCGCTGCTATTTTCTTTTCGTTTTAATTACGACTAACGATACAATTATGTACATTCTTCTGAAAGATGAACTTGTCAGCAGCGTGGCGCAGTGGAAGCGTGCTGGGCCCATAACCCAGAGGTCGGTGGATCGAAACCACTCGCTGCTATTTTCTTTTCGTTTTAATTACGACTAACGATACAATTATGTACATTCTTCTGAAAGATGAACTTGTCAGCAGCGTGGCGCAGTGGAAGCGTGCTGGGCCCATAACCCAGAGGTCGGTGGATCGAAACCACTCGCTGCTATTTTCTTTTCGTTTTAATTACGACTAACGATACAATTATGTACATTCTTCTGAAAGATGAACTTGTCAGCAGCGTGGCGCAGTGGAAGCGTGCTGGGCCCATAACCCAGAGGTCGGTGGATCGAAACCACTCGCTGCTATTTTCTTTTCGTTTTAATTACGACTAACGATAAAATTATGTACATTCTTCTGAAAGATGAACTTGTCAGCAGCGTGGCGCAGTGGAAGCGTGCTGGGCCCATAACCCAGAGGTCGGTGGATCGAAACCACTCGCTGCTATTTTCTTTTCGTTTTAATTACGACTAACGATACAATTATGTACATTCTTCTGAAAGATGAACTTGTCAGCAGCGTGGCGCAGTGGAAGCGTGCTGGGCCCATAACCCAGAGGTCGGTGGATCGAAACCACTCGCTGCTATTTTCTTTTCGTTTTAATTACGACTAACGATACAATTATGTACATTCTTCTGAAAGATGAACTTGTCAGCAGCGTGGCGCAGTGGAAGCGTGCTGGGCCCATAACCCAGAGGTCGGTGGATCGAAACCACTCGCTGCTATTTTCTTTTCGTTTTAATTACGACTAACGATACAATTATGTACATTCTTCTGAAAGATGAACTTGTCAGCAGCGTGGCGCAGTGGAAGCGTGCTGGGCCCATAACCCAGAGGTCGGTGGATCGAAACCACTCGCTGCTATTTTCTTTTCGTTTTAATTACGACTAACGATACAATTATGTACATTCTTCTGAAAGATGAACTTGTCAGCAGCGTGGCGCAGTGGAAGCGTGCTGGGCCCATAACCCAGAGGTCGGTGGATCGAAACCACTCGCTGCTATTTTCTTTTCGTTTTAATTACGACTAACGATACAATTATGTACATTCTTCTGAAAGATGAACTTGTCAGCAGCGTGGCGCAGTGGAAGCGTGCTGGGCCCATAACCCAGAGGTCGGTGGATCGAAACCACTCGCTGCTATTTTCTTTTCGTTTTAATTACGACTAACGATACAATTATGTACATTCTTCTGAAAGATGAACTTGTCAGCAGCGTGGCGCAGTGGAAGCGTGCTGGGCCCATAACCCAGAGGTCGGTGGATCGAAACCACTCGCTGCTATTTTCTTTTCGTTTTAATTACGACTAACGATACAATTATGTACATTCTTCTGAAAGATGAACTTGTCAGCAGCGTGGCGCAGTGGAAGCGTGCTGGGCCCATAACCCAGAGGTCGGTGGATCGAAACCACTCGCTGCTATTTTCTTTTCGTTTTAATTACGACTAACGATACAATTATGTACATTCTTCTGAAAGATGAACTTGTCAGCAGCGTGGCGCAGTGGAAGCGTGCTGGGCCCATAACCCAGAGGTCGGTGGATCGAAACCACTCGCTGCTATTTTCTTTTCGTTTTAATTACGACTAACGATACAATTATGTACATTCTTCTGAAAGATGAACTTGTCAGCAGCGTGGCGCAGTGGAAGCGTGCTGGGCCCATAACCCAGAGGTCGGTGGATCGAAACCACTCGCTGCTATTTTCTTTTCGTTTTAATTACGACTAACGATAAAATTATGTACATTCTTCTGAAAGATGAACTTGTCAGCAGCGTGGCGCAGTGGAAGCGTGCTGGGCCCATAACCCAGAGGTCGGTGGATCGAAACCACTCGCTGCTATTTTCTTTTCGTTTTAATTACGACTAACGATAAAATTATGTACATTCTTCTGAAAGATGAACTTGTCAGCAGCGTGGCGCAGTGGAAGCGTGCTGGGCCCATAACCCAGAGGTCGGTGGATCGAAACCACTCGCTGCTATTTTCTTTTCGTTTTAATTACGACTAACGATACAATTATGTACATTCTTCTGAAAGATGAACTTGTCAGCAGCGTGGCGCAGTGGAAGCGTGCTGGGCCCATAACCCAGAGGTCGGTGGATCGAAACCACTCGCTGCTATTTTCTTTTCGTTTTAATTACGACTAACGATACAATTATGTACATTCTTCTGAAAGATGAACTTGTCAGCAGCGTGGCGCAGTGGAAGCGTGCTGGGCCCATAACCCAGAGGTCGGTGGATCGAAACCACTCGCTGCTATTTTCTTTTCGTTTTAATTACGACTAACGATACAATTATGTACATTCTTCTGAAAGATGAACTTGTCAGCAGCGTGGCGCAGTGGAAGCGTGCTGGGCCCATAACCCAGAGGTCGGTGGATCGAAACCACTCGCTGCTATTTTCTTTTCGTTTTAATTACGACTAACGATACAATTATGTACATTCTTCTGAAAGATGAACTTGTCAGCAGCGTGGCGCAGTGGAAGCGTGCTGGGCCCATAACCCAGAGGTCGGTGGATCGAAACCACTCGCTGCTATTTTCTTTTCGTTTTAATTACGACTAACGATACAATTATGTACATTCTTCTGAAAGATGAACTTGTCAGCAGCGTGGCGCAGTGGAAGCGTGCTGGGCCCATAACCCAGAGGTCGGTGGATCGAAACCACTCGCTGCTATTTTCTTTTCGTTTTAATTACGACTAACGATACAATTATGTACATTCTTCTGAAAGATGAACTTGTCAGCAGCGTGGCGCAGTGGAAGCGTGCTGGGCCCATAACCCAGAGGTCGGTGGATCGAAACCACTCGCTGCTATTTTCTTTTCGTTTTAATTACGACTAACGATACAATTATGTACATTCTTCTGAAAGATGAACTTGTCAGCAGCGTGGCGCAGTGGAAGCGTGCTGGGCCCATAACCCAGAGGTCGGTGGATCGAAACCACTCGCTGCTATTTTCTTTTCGTTTTAATTACGACTAACGATACAATTATGTACATTCTTCTGAAAGATGAACTTGTCAGCAGCGTGGCGCAGTGGAAGCGTGCTGGGCCCATAACCCAGAGGTCGGTGGATCGAAACCACTCGCTGCTATTTTCTTTTCGTTTTAATTACGACTAACGATACAATTATGTACATTCTTCTGAAAGATGAACTTGTCAGCAGCGTGGCGCAGTGGAAGCGTGCTGGGCCCATAACCCAGAGGTCGGTGGATCGAAACCACTCGCTGCTATTTTCTTTTCGTTTTAATTACGACTAACGATACAATTATGTACATTCTTCTGAAAGATGAACTTGTCAGCAGCGTGGCGCAGTGGAAGCGTGCTGGGCCCATAACCCAGAGGTCGGTGGATCGAAACCACTCGCTGCTATTTTCTTTTCGTTTTAATTACGACTAACGATACAATTATGTACATTCTTCTGAAAGATGAACTTGTCAGCAGCGTGGCGCAGTGGAAGCGTGCTGGGCCCATAACCCAGAGGTCGGTGGATCGAAACCACTCGCTGCTATTTTCTTTTCGTTTTAATTACGACTAACGATACAATTATGTACATTCTTCTGAAAGATGAACTTGTCAGCAGCGTGGCGCAGTGGAAGCGTGCTGGGCCCATAACCCAGAGGTCGGTGGATCGAAACCACTCGCTGCTATTTTCTTTTCGTTTTAATTACGACTAACGATAAAATTATGTACATTCTTCTGAAAGATGAACTTGTCAGCAGCGTGGCGCAGTGGAAGCGTGCTGGGCCCATAACCCAGAGGTCGGTGGATCGAAACCACTCGCTGCTATTTTCTTTTCGTTTTAATTACGACTAACGATACAATTATGTACATTCTTCTGAAAGATGAACTTGTCAGCAGCGTGGCGCAGTGGAAGCGTGCTGGGCCCATAACCCAGAGGTCGGTGGATCGAAACCACTCGCTGCTATTTTCTTTTCGTTTTAATTACGACTAACGATACAATTATGTACATTCTTCTGAAAGATGAACTTGTCAGCAGCGTGGCGCAGTGGAAGCGTGCTGGGCCCATAACCCAGAGGTCGGTGGATCGAAACCACTCGCTGCTATTTTCTTTTCGTTTTAATTACGACTAACGATACAATTATGTACATTCTTCTGAAAGATGAACTTGTCAGCAGCGTGGCGCAGTGGAAGCGTGCTGGGCCCATAACCCAGAGGTCGGTGGATCGAAACCACTCGCTGCTATTTTCTTTTCGTTTTAATTACGACTAACGATACAATTATGTACATTCTTCTGAAAGATGAACTTGTCAGCAGCGTGGCGCAGTGGAAGCGTGCTGGGCCCATAACCCAGAGGTCGGTGGATCGAAACCACTCGCTGCTATTTTCTTTTCGTTTTAATTACGACTAACGATACAATTATGTACATTCTTCTGAAAGATGAACTTGTCAGCAGCGTGGCGCAGTGGAAGCGTGCTGGGCCCATAACCCAGAGGTCGGTGGATCGAAACCACTCGCTGCTATTTTCTTTTCGTTTTAATTACGACTAACGATACAATTATGTACATTCTTCTGAAAGATGAACTTGTCAGCAGCGTGGCGCAGTGGAAGCGTGCTGGGCCCATAACCCAGAGGTCGGTGGATCGAAACCACTCGCTGCTATTTTCTTTTCGTTTTAATTACGACTAACGATACAATTATGTACATTCTTCTGAAAGATGAACTTGTCAGCAGCGTGGCGCAGTGGAAGCGTGCTGGGCCCATAACCCAGAGGTCGGTGGATCGAAACCACTCGCTGCTATTTTCTTTTCGTTTTAATTACGACTAACGATACAATTATGTACATTCTTCTGAAAGATGAACTTGTCAGCAGCGTGGCGCAGTGGAAGCGTGCTGGGCCCATAACCCAGAGGTCGGTGGATCGAAACCACTCGCTGCTATTTTCTTTTCGTTTTAATTACGACTAACGATACAATTATGTACATTCTTCTGAAAGATGAACTTGTCAGCAGCGTGGCGCAGTGGAAGCGTGCTGGGCCCATAACCCAGAGGTCGGTGGATCGAAACCACTCGCTGCTATTTTCTTTTCGTTTTAATTACGACTAACGATACAATTATGTACATTCTTCTGAAAGATGAACTTGTCAGCAGCGTGGCGCAGTGGAAGCGTGCTGGGCCCATAACCCAGAGGTCGGTGGATCGAAACCACTCGCTGCTATTTTCTTTTCGTTTTAATTACGACTAACGATAAAATTATGTACATTCTTCTGAAAGATGAACTTGTCAGCAGCGTGGCGCAGTGGAAGCGTGCTGGGCCCATAACCCAGAGGTCGGTGGATCGAAACCACTCGCTGCTATTTTCTTTTCGTTTTAATTACGACTAACGATACAATTATGTACATTCTTCTGAAAGATGAACTTGTCAGCAGCGTGGCGCAGTGGAAGCGTGCTGGGCCCATAACCCAGAGGTCGGTGGATCGAAACCACTCGCTGCTATTTTCTTTTCGTTTTAATTACGACTAACGATACAATTATGTACATTCTTCTGAAAGATGAACTTGTCAGCAGCGTGGCGCAGTGGAAGCGTGCTGGGCCCATAACCCAGAGGTCGGTGGATCGAAACCACTCGCTGCTATTTTCTTTTCGTTTTAATTACGACTAACGATACAATTATGTACATTCTTCTGAAAGATGAACTTGTCAGCAGCGTGGCGCAGTGGAAGCGTGCTGGGCCCATAACCCAGAGGTCGGTGGATCGAAACCACTCGCTGCTATTTTCTTTTCGTTTTAATTACGACTAACGATACAATTATGTACATTCTTCTGAAAGATGAACTTGTCAGCAGCGTGGCGCAGTGGAAGCGTGCTGGGCCCATAACCCAGAGGTCGGTGGATCGAAACCACTCGCTGCTATTTTCTTTTCGTTTTAATTACGACTAACGATACAATTATGTACATTCTTCTGAAAGATGAACTTGTCAGCAGCGTGGCGCAGTGGAAGCGTGCTGGGCCCATAACCCAGAGGTCGGTGGATCGAAACCACTCGCTGCTATTTTCTTTTCGTTTTAATTACGACTAACGATACAATTATGTACATTCTTCTGAAAGATGAACTTGTCAGCAGCGTGGCGCAGTGGAAGCGTGCTGGGCCCATAACCCAGAGGTCGGTGGATCGAAACCACTCGCTGCTATTTTCTTTTCGTTTTAATTACGACTAACGATACAATTATGTACATTCTTCTGAAAGATGAACTTGTCAGCAGCGTGGCGCAGTGGAAGCGTGCTGGGCCCATAACCCAGAGGTCGGTGGATCGAAACCACTCGCTGCTATTTTCTTTTCGTTTTAATTACGACTAACGATACAATTATGTACATTCTTCTGAAAGATGAACTTGTCAGCAGCGTGGCGCAGTGGAAGCGTGCTGGGCCCATAACCCAGAGGTCGGTGGATCGAAACCACTCGCTGCTATTTTCTTTTCGTTTTAATTACGACTAACGATAAAATTATGTACATTCTTCTGAAAGATGAACTTGTCAGCAGCGTGGCGCAGTGGAAGCGTGCTGGGCCCATAACCCAGAGGTCGGTGGATCGAAACCACTCGCTGCTATTTTCTTTTCGTTTTAATTACGACTAACGATACAATTATGTACATTCTTCTGAAAGATGAACTTGTCAGCAGCGTGGCGCAGTGGAAGCGTGCTGGGCCCATAACCCAGAGGTCGGTGGATCGAAACCACTCGCTGCTATTTTCTTTTCGTTTTAATTACGACTAACGATACAATTATGTACATTCTTCTGAAAGATGAACTTGTCAGCAGCGTGGCGCAGTGGAAGCGTGCTGGGCCCATAACCCAGAGGTCGGTGGATCGAAACCACTCGCTGCTATTTTCTTTTCGTTTTAATTACGACTAACGATACAATTATGTACATTCTTCTGAAAGATGAACTTGTCAGCAGCGTGGCGCAGTGGAAGCGTGCTGGGCCCATAACCCAGAGGTCGGTGGATCGAAACCACTCGCTGCTATTTTCTTTTCGTTTTAATTACGACTAACGATACAATTATGTACATTCTTCTGAAAGATGAACTTGTCAGCAGCGTGGCGCAGTGGAAGCGTGCTGGGCCCATAACCCAGAGGTCGGTGGATCGAAACCACTCGCTGCTATTTTCTTTTCGTTTTAATTACGACTAACGATACAATTATGTACATTCTTCTGAAAGATGAACTTGTCAGCAGCGTGGCGCAGTGGAAGCGTGCTGGGCCCATAACCCAGAGGTCGGTGGATCGAAACCACTCGCTGCTATTTTCTTTTCGTTTTAATTACGACTAACGATAAATTATGTACATTCTTCTGAAAGATGAACTTGTCAGCAGCGTGGCGCAGTGGAAGCGTGCTGGGCCCATAACCCAGAGGTCGGTGGATCGAAACCACTCGCTGCTATTTTCTTTTCGTTTTAATTACGACTAACGATACAATTATGTACATTCTTCTGAAAGATGAACTTGTCAGCAGCGTGGCGCAGTGGAAGCGTGCTGGGCCCATAACCCAGAGGTCGGTGGATCGAAACCACTCGCTGCTATTTTCTTTTCGTTTTAATTACGACTAACGATACAATTATGTACATTCTTCTGAAAGATGAACTTGTCAGCAGCGTGGCGCAGTGGAAGCGTGCTGGGCCCATAACCCAGAGGTCGGTGGATCGAAACCACTCGCTGCTATTTTCTTTTCGTTTTAATTACGACTAACGATACAATTATGTACATTCTTCTGAAAGATGAACTTGTCAGCAGCGTGGCGCAGTGGAAGCGTGCTGGGCCCATAACCCAGAGGTCGGTGGATCGAAACCACTCGCTGCTATTTTCTTTTCGTTTTAATTACGACTAACGATAAATTATGTACATTCTTCTGAAAGATGAACTTGTCAGCAGCGTGGCGCAGTGGAAGCGTGCTGGGCCCATAACCCAGAGGTCGGTGGATCGAAACCACTCGCTGCTATTTTCTTTTCGTTTTAATTACGACTAACGATACAATTATGTACATTCTTCTGAAAGATGAACTTGTCAGCAGCGTGGCGCAGTGGAAGCGTGCTGGGCCCATAACCCAGAGGTCGGTGGATCGAAACCACTCGCTGCTATTTTCTTTTCGTTTTAATTACGACTAACGATACAATTATGTACATTCTTCTGAAAGATGAACTTGTCAGCAGCGTGGCGCAGTGGAAGCGTGCTGGGCCCATAACCCAGAGGTCGGTGGATCGAAACCACTCGCTGCTATTTTCTTTTCGTTTTAATTACGACTAACGATACAATTATGTACATTCTTCTGAAAGATGAACTTGTCAGCAGCGTGGCGCAGTGGAAGCGTGCTGGGCCCATAACCCAGAGGTCGGTGGATCGAAACCACTCGCTGCTATTTTCTTTTCGTTTTAATTACGACTAACGATACAATTATGTACATTCTTCTGAAAGATGAACTTGTCAGCAGCGTGGCGCAGTGGAAGCGTGCTGGGCCCATAACCCAGAGGTCGGTGGATCGAAACCACTCGCTGCTATTTTCTTTTCGTTTTAATTACGACTAACGATACAATTATGTACATTCTTCTGAAAGATGAACTTGTCAGCAGCGTGGCGCAGTGGAAGCGTGCTGGGCCCATAACCCAGAGGTCGGTGGATCGAAACCACTCGCTGCTATTTTCTTTTCGTTTTAATTACGACTAACGATACAATTATGTACATTCTTCTGAAAGATGAACTTGTCAGCAGCGTGGCGCAGTGGAAGCGTGCTGGGCCCATAACCCAGAGGTCGGTGGATCGAAACCACTCGCTGCTATTTTCTTTTCGTTTTAATTACGACTAACGATACAATTATGTACATTCTTCTGAAAGATGAACTTGTCAGCAGCGTGGCGCAGTGGAAGCGTGCTGGGCCCATAACCCAGAGGTCGGTGGATCGAAACCACTCGCTGCTATTTTCTTTTCGTTTTAATTACGACTAACGATACAATTATGTACATTCTTCTGAAAGATGAACTTGTCAGCAGCGTGGCGCAGTGGAAGCGTGCTGGGCCCATAACCCAGAGGTCGGTGGATCGAAACCACTCGCTGCTATTTTCTTTTCGTTTTAATTACGACTAACGATACAATTATGTACATTCTTCTGAAAGATGAACTTGTCAGCAGCGTGGCGCAGTGGAAGCGTGCTGGGCCCATAACCCAGAGGTCGGTGGATCGAAACCACTCGCTGCTATTTTCTTTTCGTTTTAATTACGACTAACGATACAATTATGTACATTCTTCTGAAAGATGAACTTGTCAGCAGCGTGGCGCAGTGGAAGCGTGCTGGGCCCATAACCCAGAGGTCGGTGGATCGAAACCACTCGCTGCTATTTTCTTTTCGTTTTAATTACGACTAACGATACAATTATGTACATTCTTCTGAAAGATGAACTTGTCAGCAGCGTGGCGCAGTGGAAGCGTGCTGGGCCCATAACCCAGAGGTCGGTGGATCGAAACCACTCGCTGCTATTTTCTTTTCGTTTTAATTACGACTAACGATAAAATTATGTACATTCTTCTGAAAGATGAACTTGTCAGCAGCGTGGCGCAGTGGAAGCGTGCTGGGCCCATAACCCAGAGGTCGGTGGATCGAAACCACTCGCTGCTATTTTCTTTTCGTTTTAATTACGACTAACGATACAATTATGTACATTCTTCTGAAAGATGAACTTGTCAGCAGCGTGGCGCAGTGGAAGCGTGCTGGGCCCATAACCCAGAGGTCGGTGGATCGAAACCACTCGCTGCTATTTTCTTTTCGTTTTAATTACGACTAACGATACAATTATGTACATTCTTCTGAAAGATGAACTTGTCAGCAGCGTGGCGCAGTGGAAGCGTGCTGGGCCCATAACCCAGAGGTCGGTGGATCGAAACCACTCGCTGCTATTTTCTTTTCGTTTTAATTACGACTAACGATAAAATTATGTACATTCTTCTGAAAGATGAACTTGTCAGCAGCGTGGCGCAGTGGAAGCGTGCTGGGCCCATAACCCAGAGGTCGGTGGATCGAAACCACTCGCTGCTATTTTCTTTTCGTTTTAATTACGACTAACGATAAAATTATGTACATTCTTCTGAAAGATGAACTTGTCAGCAGCGTGGCGCAGTGGAAGCGTGCTGGGCCCATAACCCAGAGGTCGGTGGATCGAAACCACTCGCTGCTATTTTCTTTTCGTTTTAATTACGACTAACGATACAATTATGTACATTCTTCTGAAAGATGAACTTGTCAGCAGCGTGGCGCAGTGGAAGCGTGCTGGGCCCATAACCCAGAGGTCGGTGGATCGAAACCACTCGCTGCTATTTTCTTTTCGTTTTAATTACGACTAACGATACAATTATGTACATTCTTCTGAAAGATGAACTTGTCAGCAGCGTGGCGCAGTGGAAGCGTGCTGGGCCCATAACCCAGAGGTCGGTGGATCGAAACCACTCGCTGCTATTTTCTTTTCGTTTTAATTACGACTAACGATACAATTATGTACATTCTTCTGAAAGATGAACTTGTCAGCAGCGTGGCGCAGTGGAAGCGTGCTGGGCCCATAACCCAGAGGTCGGTGGATCGAAACCACTCGCTGCTATTTTCTTTTCGTTTTAATTACGACTAACGATAAATTATGTACATTCTTCTGAAAGATGAACTTGTCAGCAGCGTGGCGCAGTGGAAGCGTGCTGGGCCCATAACCCAGAGGTCGGTGGATCGAAACCACTCGCTGCTATTTTCTTTTCGTTTTAATTACGACTAACGATACAATTATGTACATTCTTCTGAAAGATGAACTTGTCAGCAGCGTGGCGCAGTGGAAGCGTGCTGGGCCCATAACCCAGAGGTCGGTGGATCGAAACCACTCGCTGCTATTTTCTTTTCGTTTTAATTACGACTAACGATACAATTATGTACATTCTTCTGAAAGATGAACTTGTCAGCAGCGTGGCGCAGTGGAAGCGTGCTGGGCCCATAACCCAGAGGTCGGTGGATCGAAACCACTCGCTGCTATTTTCTTTTCGTTTTAATTACGACTAACGATACAATTATGTACATTCTTCTGAAAGATGAACTTGTCAGCAGCGTGGCGCAGTGGAAGCGTGCTGGGCCCATAACCCAGAGGTCGGTGGATCGAAACCACTCGCTGCTATTTTCTTTTCGTTTTAATTACGACTAACGATACAATTATGTACATTCTTCTGAAAGATGAACTTGTCAGCAGCGTGGCGCAGTGGAAGCGTGCTGGGCCCATAACCCAGAGGTCGGTGGATCGAAACCACTCGCTGCTATTTTCTTTTCGTTTTAATTACGACTAACGATAAAATTATGTACATTCTTCTGAAAGATGAACTTGTCAGCAGCGTGGCGCAGTGGAAGCGTGCTGGGCCCATAACCCAGAGGTCGGTGGATCGAAACCACTCGCTGCTATTTTCTTTTCGTTTTAATTACGACTAACGATACAATTATGTACATTCTTCTGAAAGATGAACTTGTCAGCAGCGTGGCGCAGTGGAAGCGTGCTGGGCCCATAACCCAGAGGTCGGTGGATCGAAACCACTCGCTGCTATTTTCTTTTCGTTTTAATTACGACTAACGATACAATTATGTACATTCTTCTGAAAGATGAACTTGTCAGCAGCGTGGCGCAGTGGAAGCGTGCTGGGCCCATAACCCAGAGGTCGGTGGATCGAAACCACTCGCTGCTATTTTCTTTTCGTTTTAATTACGACTAACGATACAATTATGTACATTCTTCTGAAAGATGAACTTGTCAGCAGCGTGGCGCAGTGGAAGCGTGCTGGGCCCATAACCCAGAGGTCGGTGGATCGAAACCACTCGCTGCTATTTTCTTTTCGTTTTAATTACGACTAACGATACAATTATGTACATTCTTCTGAAAGATGAACTTGTCAGCAGCGTGGCGCAGTGGAAGCGTGCTGGGCCCATAACCCAGAGGTCGGTGGATCGAAACCACTCGCTGCTATTTTCTTTTCGTTTTAATTACGACTAACGATACAATTATGTACATTCTTCTGAAAGATGAACTTGTCAGCAGCGTGGCGCAGTGGAAGCGTGCTGGGCCCATAACCCAGAGGTCGGTGGATCGAAACCACTCGCTGCTATTTTCTTTTCGTTTTAATTACGACTAACGATACAATTATGTACATTCTTCTGAAAGATGAACTTGTCAGCAGCGTGGCGCAGTGGAAGCGTGCTGGGCCCATAACCCAGAGGTCGGTGGATCGAAACCACTCGCTGCTATTTTCTTTTCGTTTTAATTACGACTAACGATACAATTATGTACATTCTTCTGAAAGATGAACTTGTCAGCAGCGTGGCGCAGTGGAAGCGTGCTGGGCCCATAACCCAGAGGTCGGTGGATCGAAACCACTCGCTGCTATTTTCTTTTCGTTTTAATTACGACTAACGATAAAATTATGTACATTCTTCTGAAAGATGAACTTGTCAGCAGCGTGGCGCAGTGGAAGCGTGCTGGGCCCATAACCCAGAGGTCGGTGGATCGAAACCACTCGCTGCTATTTTCTTTTCGTTTTAATTACGACTAACGATACAATTATGTACATTCTTCTGAAAGATGAACTTGTCAGCAGCGTGGCGCAGTGGAAGCGTGCTGGGCCCATAACCCAGAGGTCGGTGGATCGAAACCACTCGCTGCTATTTTCTTTTCGTTTTAATTACGACTAACGATACAATTATGTACATTCTTCTGAAAGATGAACTTGTCAGCAGCGTGGCGCAGTGGAAGCGTGCTGGGCCCATAACCCAGAGGTCGGTGGATCGAAACCACTCGCTGCTATTTTCTTTTCGTTTTAATTACGACTAACGATACAATTATGTACATTCTTCTGAAAGATGAACTTGTCAGCAGCGTGGCGCAGTGGAAGCGTGCTGGGCCCATAACCCAGAGGTCGGTGGATCGAAACCACTCGCTGCTATTTTCTTTTCGTTTTAATTACGACTAACGATAAAATTATGTACATTCTTCTGAAAGATGAACTTGTCAGCAGCGTGGCGCAGTGGAAGCGTGCTGGGCCCATAACCCAGAGGTCGGTGGATCGAAACCACTCGCTGCTATTTTCTTTTCGTTTTAATTACGACTAACGATACAATTATGTACATTCTTCTGAAAGATGAACTTGTCAGCAGCGTGGCGCAGTGGAAGCGTGCTGGGCCCATAACCCAGAGGTCGGTGGATCGAAACCACTCGCTGCTATTTTCTTTTCGTTTTAATTACGACTAACGATAAAATTATGTACATTCTTCTGAAAGATGAACTTGTCAGCAGCGTGGCGCAGTGGAAGCGTGCTGGGCCCATAACCCAGAGGTCGGTGGATCGAAACCACTCGCTGCTATTTTCTTTTCGTTTTAATTACGACTAACGATACAATTATGTACATTCTTCTGAAAGATGAACTTGTCAGCAGCGTGGCGCAGTGGAAGCGTGCTGGGCCCATAACCCAGAGGTCGGTGGATCGAAACCACTCGCTGCTATTTTCTTTTCGTTTTAATTACGACTAACGATACAATTATGTACATTCTTCTGAAAGATGAACTTGTCAGCAGCGTGGCGCAGTGGAAGCGTGCTGGGCCCATAACCCAGAGGTCGGTGGATCGAAACCACTCGCTGCTATTTTCTTTTCGTTTTAATTACGACTAACGATAAAATTATGTACATTCTTCTGAAAGATGAACTTGTCAGCAGCGTGGCGCAGTGGAAGCGTGCTGGGCCCATAACCCAGAGGTCGGTGGATCGAAACCACTCGCTGCTATTTTCTTTTCGTTTTAATTACGACTAACGATAAAATTATGTACATTCTTCTGAAAGATGAACTTGTCAGCAGCGTGGCGCAGTGGAAGCGTGCTGGGCCCATAACCCAGAGGTCGGTGGATCGAAACCACTCGCTGCTATTTTCTTTTCGTTTTAATTACGACTAACGATACAATTATGTACATTCTTCTGAAAGATGAACTTGTCAGCAGCGTGGCGCAGTGGAAGCGTGCTGGGCCCATAACCCAGAGGTCGGTGGATCGAAACCACTCGCTGCTATTTTCTTTTCGTTTTAATTACGACTAACGATACAATTATGTACATTCTTCTGAAAGATGAACTTGTCAGCAGCGTGGCGCAGTGGAAGCGTGCTGGGCCCATAACCCAGAGGTCGGTGGATCGAAACCACTCGCTGCTATTTTCTTTTCGTTTTAATTACGACTAACGATAAATTATGTACATTCTTCTGAAAGATGAACTTGTCAGCAGCGTGGCGCAGTGGAAGCGTGCTGGGCCCATAACCCAGAGGTCGGTGGATCGAAACCACTCGCTGCTATTTTCTTTTCGTTTTAATTACGACTAACGATAAAATTATGTACATTCTTCTGAAAGATGAACTTGTCAGCAGCGTGGCGCAGTGGAAGCGTGCTGGGCCCATAACCCAGAGGTCGGTGGATCGAAACCACTCGCTGCTATTTTCTTTTCGTTTTAATTACGACTAACGATACAATTATGTACATTCTTCTGAAAGATGAACTTGTCAGCAGCGTGGCGCAGTGGAAGCGTGCTGGGCCCATAACCCAGAGGTCGGTGGATCGAAACCACTCGCTGCTATTTTCTTTTCGTTTTAATTACGACTAACGATACAATTATGTACATTCTTCTGAAAGATGAACTTGTCAGCAGCGTGGCGCAGTGGAAGCGTGCTGGGCCCATAACCCAGAGGTCGGTGGATCGAAACCACTCGCTGCTATTTTCTTTTCGTTTTAATTACGACTAACGATACAATTATGTACATTCTTCTGAAAGATGAACTTGTCAGCAGCGTGGCGCAGTGGAAGCGTGCTGGGCCCATAACCCAGAGGTCGGTGGATCGAAACCACTCGCTGCTATTTTCTTTTCGTTTTAATTACGACTAACGATAAAATTATGTACATTCTTCTGAAAGATGAACTTGTCAGCAGCGTGGCGCAGTGGAAGCGTGCTGGGCCCATAACCCAGAGGTCGGTGGATCGAAACCACTCGCTGCTATTTTCTTTTCGTTTTAATTACGACTAACGATAAAATTATGTACATTCTTCTGAAAGATGAACTTGTCAGCAGCGTGGCGCAGTGGAAGCGTGCTGGGCCCATAACCCAGAGGTCGGTGGATCGAAACCACTCGCTGCTATTTTCTTTTCGTTTTAATTACGACTAACGATAAAATTATGTACATTCTTCTGAAAGATGAACTTGTCAGCAGCGTGGCGCAGTGGAAGCGTGCTGGGCCCATAACCCAGAGGTCGGTGGATCGAAACCACTCGCTGCTATTTTCTTTTCGTTTTAATTACGACTAACGATACAATTATGTACATTCTTCTGAAAGATGAACTTGTCAGCAGCGTGGCGCAGTGGAAGCGTGCTGGGCCCATAACCCAGAGGTCGGTGGATCGAAACCACTCGCTGCTATTTTCTTTTCGTTTTAATTACGACTAACGATACAATTATGTACATTCTTCTGAAAGATGAACTTGTCAGCAGCGTGGCGCAGTGGAAGCGTGCTGGGCCCATAACCCAGAGGTCGGTGGATCGAAACCACTCGCTGCTATTTTCTTTTCGTTTTAATTACGACTAACGATAAAATTATGTACATTCTTCTGAAAGATGAACTTGTCAGCAGCGTGGCGCAGTGGAAGCGTGCTGGGCCCATAACCCAGAGGTCGGTGGATCGAAACCACTCGCTGCTATTTTCTTTTCGTTTTAATTACGACTAACGATACAATTATGTACATTCTTCTGAAAGATGAACTTGTCAGCAGCGTGGCGCAGTGGAAGCGTGCTGGGCCCATAACCCAGAGGTCGGTGGATCGAAACCACTCGCTGCTATTTTCTTTTCGTTTTAATTACGACTAACGATACAATTATGTACATTCTTCTGAAAGATGAACTTGTCAGCAGCGTGGCGCAGTGGAAGCGTGCTGGGCCCATAACCCAGAGGTCGGTGGATCGAAACCACTCGCTGCTATTTTCTTTTCGTTTTAATTACGACTAACGATACAATTATGTACATTCTTCTGAAAGATGAACTTGTCAGCAGCGTGGCGCAGTGGAAGCGTGCTGGGCCCATAACCCAGAGGTCGGTGGATCGAAACCACTCGCTGCTATTTTCTTTTCGTTTTAATTACGACTAACGATACAATTATGTACATTCTTCTGAAAGATGAACTTGTCAGCAGCGTGGCGCAGTGGAAGCGTGCTGGGCCCATAACCCAGAGGTCGGTGGATCGAAACCACTCGCTGCTATTTTCTTTTCGTTTTAATTACGACTAACGATACAATTATGTACATTCTTCTGAAAGATGAACTTGTCAGCAGCGTGGCGCAGTGGAAGCGTGCTGGGCCCATAACCCAGAGGTCGGTGGATCGAAACCACTCGCTGCTATTTTCTTTTCGTTTTAATTACGACTAACGATAAAATTATGTACATTCTTCTGAAAGATGAACTTGTCAGCAGCGTGGCGCAGTGGAAGCGTGCTGGGCCCATAACCCAGAGGTCGGTGGATCGAAACCACTCGCTGCTATTTTCTTTTCGTTTTAATTACGACTAACGATACAATTATGTACATTCTTCTGAAAGATGAACTTGTCAGCAGCGTGGCGCAGTGGAAGCGTGCTGGGCCCATAACCCAGAGGTCGGTGGATCGAAACCACTCGCTGCTATTTTCTTTTCGTTTTAATTACGACTAACGATAAATTATGTACATTCTTCTGAAAGATGAACTTGTCAGCAGCGTGGCGCAGTGGAAGCGTGCTGGGCCCATAACCCAGAGGTCGGTGGATCGAAACCACTCGCTGCTATTTTCTTTTCGTTTTAATTACGACTAACGATACAATTATGTACATTCTTCTGAAAGATGAACTTGTCAGCAGCGTGGCGCAGTGGAAGCGTGCTGGGCCCATAACCCAGAGGTCGGTGGATCGAAACCACTCGCTGCTATTTTCTTTTCGTTTTAATTACGACTAACGATAAAATTATGTACATTCTTCTGAAAGATGAACTTGTCAGCAGCGTGGCGCAGTGGAAGCGTGCTGGGCCCATAACCCAGAGGTCGGTGGATCGAAACCACTCGCTGCTATTTTCTTTTCGTTTTAATTACGACTAACGATACAATTATGTACATTCTTCTGAAAGATGAACTTGTCAGCAGCGTGGCGCAGTGGAAGCGTGCTGGGCCCATAACCCAGAGGTCGGTGGATCGAAACCACTCGCTGCTATTTTCTTTTCGTTTTAATTACGACTAACGATAAAATTATGTACATTCTTCTGAAAGATGAACTTGTCAGCAGCGTGGCGCAGTGGAAGCGTGCTGGGCCCATAACCCAGAGGTCGGTGGATCGAAACCACTCGCTGCTATTTTCTTTTCGTTTTAATTACGACTAACGATAAAATTATGTACATTCTTCTGAAAGATGAACTTGTCAGCAGCGTGGCGCAGTGGAAGCGTGCTGGGCCCATAACCCAGAGGTCGGTGGATCGAAACCACTCGCTGCTATTTTCTTTTCGTTTTAATTACGACTAACGATACAATTATGTACATTCTTCTGAAAGATGAACTTGTCAGCAGCGTGGCGCAGTGGAAGCGTGCTGGGCCCATAACCCAGAGGTCGGTGGATCGAAACCACTCGCTGCTATTTTCTTTTCGTTTTAATTACGACTAACGATACAATTATGTACATTCTTCTGAAAGATGAACTTGTCAGCAGCGTGGCGCAGTGGAAGCGTGCTGGGCCCATAACCCAGAGGTCGGTGGATCGAAACCACTCGCTGCTATTTTCTTTTCGTTTTAATTACGACTAACGATACAATTATGTACATTCTTCTGAAAGATGAACTTGTCAGCAGCGTGGCGCAGTGGAAGCGTGCTGGGCCCATAACCCAGAGGTCGGTGGATCGAAACCACTCGCTGCTATTTTCTTTTCGTTTTAATTACGACTAACGATAAAATTATGTACATTCTTCTGAAAGATGAACTTGTCAGCAGCGTGGCGCAGTGGAAGCGTGCTGGGCCCATAACCCAGAGGTCGGTGGATCGAAACCACTCGCTGCTATTTTCTTTTCGTTTTAATTACGACTAACGATAAATTATGTACATTCTTCTGAAAGATGAACTTGTCAGCAGCGTGGCGCAGTGGAAGCGTGCTGGGCCCATAACCCAGAGGTCGGTGGATCGAAACCACTCGCTGCTATTTTCTTTTCGTTTTAATTACGACTAACGATAAAATTATGTACATTCTTCTGAAAGATGAACTTGTCAGCAGCGTGGCGCAGTGGAAGCGTGCTGGGCCCATAACCCAGAGGTCGGTGGATCGAAACCACTCGCTGCTATTTTCTTTTCGTTTTAATTACGACTAACGATAAAATTATGTACATTCTTCTGAAAGATGAACTTGTCAGCAGCGTGGCGCAGTGGAAGCGTGCTGGGCCCATAACCCAGAGGTCGGTGGATCGAAACCACTCGCTGCTATTTTCTTTTCGTTTTAATTACGACTAACGATACAATTATGTACATTCTTCTGAAAGATGAACTTGTCAGCAGCGTGGCGCAGTGGAAGCGTGCTGGGCCCATAACCCAGAGGTCGGTGGATCGAAACCACTCGCTGCTATTTTCTTTTCGTTTTAATTACGACTAACGATAAAATTATGTACATTCTTCTGAAAGATGAACTTGTCAGCAGCGTGGCGCAGTGGAAGCGTGCTGGGCCCATAACCCAGAGGTCGGTGGATCGAAACCACTCGCTGCTATTTTCTTTTCGTTTTAATTACGACTAACGATAAAATTATGTACATTCTTCTGAAAGATGAACTTGTCAGCAGCGTGGCGCAGTGGAAGCGTGCTGGGCCCATAACCCAGAGGTCGGTGGATCGAAACCACTCGCTGCTATTTTCTTTTCGTTTTAATTACGACTAACGATAAAATTATGTACATTCTTCTGAAAGATGAACTTGTCAGCAGCGTGGCGCAGTGGAAGCGTGCTGGGCCCATAACCCAGAGGTCGGTGGATCGAAACCACTCGCTGCTATTTTCTTTTCGTTTTAATTACGACTAACGATACAATTATGTACATTCTTCTGAAAGATGAACTTGTCAGCAGCGTGGCGCAGTGGAAGCGTGCTGGGCCCATAACCCAGAGGTCGGTGGATCGAAACCACTCGCTGCTATTTTCTTTTCGTTTTAATTACGACTAACGATAAAATTATGTACATTCTTCTGAAAGATGAACTTGTCAGCAGCGTGGCGCAGTGGAAGCGTGCTGGGCCCATAACCCAGAGGTCGGTGGATCGAAACCACTCGCTGCTATTTTCTTTTCGTTTTAATTACGACTAACGATACAATTATGTACATTCTTCTGAAAGATGAACTTGTCAGCAGCGTGGCGCAGTGGAAGCGTGCTGGGCCCATAACCCAGAGGTCGGTGGATCGAAACCACTCGCTGCTATTTTCTTTTCGTTTTAATTACGACTAACGATACAATTATGTACATTCTTCTGAAAGATGAACTTGTCAGCAGCGTGGCGCAGTGGAAGCGTGCTGGGCCCATAACCCAGAGGTCGGTGGATCGAAACCACTCGCTGCTATTTTCTTTTCGTTTTAATTACGACTAACGATACAATTATGTACATTCTTCTGAAAGATGAACTTGTCAGCAGCGTGGCGCAGTGGAAGCGTGCTGGGCCCATAACCCAGAGGTCGGTGGATCGAAACCACTCGCTGCTATTTTCTTTTCGTTTTAATTACGACTAACGATACAATTATGTACATTCTTCTGAAAGATGAACTTGTCAGCAGCGTGGCGCAGTGGAAGCGTGCTGGGCCCATAACCCAGAGGTCGGTGGATCGAAACCACTCGCTGCTATTTTCTTTTCGTTTTAATTACGACTAACGATAAAATTATGTACATTCTTCTGAAAGATGAACTTGTCAGCAGCGTGGCGCAGTGGAAGCGTGCTGGGCCCATAACCCAGAGGTCGGTGGATCGAAACCACTCGCTGCTATTTTCTTTTCGTTTTAATTACGACTAACGATAAAATTATGTACATTCTTCTGAAAGATGAACTTGTCAGCAGCGTGGCGCAGTGGAAGCGTGCTGGGCCCATAACCCAGAGGTCGGTGGATCGAAACCACTCGCTGCTATTTTCTTTTCGTTTTAATTACGACTAACGATAAAATTATGTACATTCTTCTGAAAGATGAACTTGTCAGCAGCGTGGCGCAGTGGAAGCGTGCTGGGCCCATAACCCAGAGGTCGGTGGATCGAAACCACTCGCTGCTATTTTCTTTTCGTTTTAATTACGACTAACGATACAATTATGTACATTCTTCTGAAAGATGAACTTGTCAGCAGCGTGGCGCAGTGGAAGCGTGCTGGGCCCATAACCCAGAGGTCGGTGGATCGAAACCACTCGCTGCTATTTTCTTTTCGTTTTAATTACGACTAACGATACAATTATGTACATTCTTCTGAAAGATGAACTTGTCAGCAGCGTGGCGCAGTGGAAGCGTGCTGGGCCCATAACCCAGAGGTCGGTGGATCGAAACCACTCGCTGCTATTTTCTTTTCGTTTTAATTACGACTAACGATAAAATTATGTACATTCTTCTGAAAGATGAACTTGTCAGCAGCGTGGCGCAGTGGAAGCGTGCTGGGCCCATAACCCAGAGGTCGGTGGATCGAAACCACTCGCTGCTATTTTCTTTTCGTTTTAATTACGACTAACGATAAAATTATGTACATTCTTCTGAAAGATGAACTTGTCAGCAGCGTGGCGCAGTGGAAGCGTGCTGGGCCCATAACCCAGAGGTCGGTGGATCGAAACCACTCGCTGCTATTTTCTTTTCGTTTTAATTACGACTAACGATACAATTATGTACATTCTTCTGAAAGATGAACTTGTCAGCAGCGTGGCGCAGTGGAAGCGTGCTGGGCCCATAACCCAGAGGTCGGTGGATCGAAACCACTCGCTGCTATTTTCTTTTCGTTTTAATTACGACTAACGATAAAATTATGTACATTCTTCTGAAAGATGAACTTGTCAGCAGCGTGGCGCAGTGGAAGCGTGCTGGGCCCATAACCCAGAGGTCGGTGGATCGAAACCACTCGCTGCTATTTTCTTTTCGTTTTAATTACGACTAACGATAAAATTATGTACATTCTTCTGAAAGATGAACTTGTCAGCAGCGTGGCGCAGTGGAAGCGTGCTGGGCCCATAACCCAGAGGTCGGTGGATCGAAACCACTCGCTGCTATTTTCTTTTCGTTTTAATTACGACTAACGATAAATTATGTACATTCTTCTGAAAGATGAACTTGTCAGCAGCGTGGCGCAGTGGAAGCGTGCTGGGCCCATAACCCAGAGGTCGGTGGATCGAAACCACTCGCTGCTATTTTCTTTTCGTTTTAATTACGACTAACGATACAATTATGTACATTCTTCTGAAAGATGAACTTGTCAGCAGCGTGGCGCAGTGGAAGCGTGCTGGGCCCATAACCCAGAGGTCGGTGGATCGAAACCACTCGCTGCTATTTTCTTTTCGTTTTAATTACGACTAACGATACAATTATGTACATTCTTCTGAAAGATGAACTTGTCAGCAGCGTGGCGCAGTGGAAGCGTGCTGGGCCCATAACCCAGAGGTCGGTGGATCGAAACCACTCGCTGCTATTTTCTTTTCGTTTTAATTACGACTAACGATACAATTATGTACATTCTTCTGAAAGATGAACTTGTCAGCAGCGTGGCGCAGTGGAAGCGTGCTGGGCCCATAACCCAGAGGTCGGTGGATCGAAACCACTCGCTGCTATTTTCTTTTCGTTTTAATTACGACTAACGATAAAATTATGTACATTCTTCTGAAAGATGAACTTGTCAGCAGCGTGGCGCAGTGGAAGCGTGCTGGGCCCATAACCCAGAGGTCGGTGGATCGAAACCACTCGCTGCTATTTTCTTTTCGTTTTAATTACGACTAACGATAAAATTATGTACATTCTTCTGAAAGATGAACTTGTCAGCAGCGTGGCGCAGTGGAAGCGTGCTGGGCCCATAACCCAGAGGTCGGTGGATCGAAACCACTCGCTGCTATTTTCTTTTCGTTTTAATTACGACTAACGATAAAATTATGTACATTCTTCTGAAAGATGAACTTGTCAGCAGCGTGGCGCAGTGGAAGCGTGCTGGGCCCATAACCCAGAGGTCGGTGGATCGAAACCACTCGCTGCTATTTTCTTTTCGTTTTAATTACGACTAACGATACAATTATGTACATTCTTCTGAAAGATGAACTTGTCAGCAGCGTGGCGCAGTGGAAGCGTGCTGGGCCCATAACCCAGAGGTCGGTGGATCGAAACCACTCGCTGCTATTTTCTTTTCGTTTTAATTACGACTAACGATAAAATTATGTACATTCTTCTGAAAGATGAACTTGTCAGCAGCGTGGCGCAGTGGAAGCGTGCTGGGCCCATAACCCAGAGGTCGGTGGATCGAAACCACTCGCTGCTATTTTCTTTTCGTTTTAATTACGACTAACGATAAAATTATGTACATTCTTCTGAAAGATGAACTTGTCAGCAGCGTGGCGCAGTGGAAGCGTGCTGGGCCCATAACCCAGAGGTCGGTGGATCGAAACCACTCGCTGCTATTTTCTTTTCGTTTTAATTACGACTAACGATAAAATTATGTACATTCTTCTGAAAGATGAACTTGTCAGCAGCGTGGCGCAGTGGAAGCGTGCTGGGCCCATAACCCAGAGGTCGGTGGATCGAAACCACTCGCTGCTATTTTCTTTTCGTTTTAATTACGACTAACGATACAATTATGTACATTCTTCTGAAAGATGAACTTGTCAGCAGCGTGGCGCAGTGGAAGCGTGCTGGGCCCATAACCCAGAGGTCGGTGGATCGAAACCACTCGCTGCTATTTTCTTTTCGTTTTAATTACGACTAACGATAAAATTATGTACATTCTTCTGAAAGATGAACTTGTCAGCAGCGTGGCGCAGTGGAAGCGTGCTGGGCCCATAACCCAGAGGTCGGTGGATCGAAACCACTCGCTGCTATTTTCTTTTCGTTTTAATTACGACTAACGATAAAATTATGTACATTCTTCTGAAAGATGAACTTGTCAGCAGCGTGGCGCAGTGGAAGCGTGCTGGGCCCATAACCCAGAGGTCGGTGGATCGAAACCACTCGCTGCTATTTTCTTTTCGTTTTAATTACGACTAACGATAAAATTATGTACATTCTTCTGAAAGATGAACTTGTCAGCAGCGTGGCGCAGTGGAAGCGTGCTGGGCCCATAACCCAGAGGTCGGTGGATCGAAACCACTCGCTGCTATTTTCTTTTCGTTTTAATTACGACTAACGATACAATTATGTACATTCTTCTGAAAGATGAACTTGTCAGCAGCGTGGCGCAGTGGAAGCGTGCTGGGCCCATAACCCAGAGGTCGGTGGATCGAAACCACTCGCTGCTATTTTCTTTTCGTTTTAATTACGACTAACGATACAATTATGTACATTCTTCTGAAAGATGAACTTGTCAGCAGCGTGGCGCAGTGGAAGCGTGCTGGGCCCATAACCCAGAGGTCGGTGGATCGAAACCACTCGCTGCTATTTTCTTTTCGTTTTAATTACGACTAACGATACAATTATGTACATTCTTCTGAAAGATGAACTTGTCAGCAGCGTGGCGCAGTGGAAGCGTGCTGGGCCCATAACCCAGAGGTCGGTGGATCGAAACCACTCGCTGCTATTTTCTTTTCGTTTTAATTACGACTAACGATAAAATTATGTACATTCTTCTGAAAGATGAACTTGTCAGCAGCGTGGCGCAGTGGAAGCGTGCTGGGCCCATAACCCAGAGGTCGGTGGATCGAAACCACTCGCTGCTATTTTCTTTTCGTTTTAATTACGACTAACGATAAAATTATGTACATTCTTCTGAAAGATGAACTTGTCAGCAGCGTGGCGCAGTGGAAGCGTGCTGGGCCCATAACCCAGAGGTCGGTGGATCGAAACCACTCGCTGCTATTTTCTTTTCGTTTTAATTACGACTAACGATAAAATTATGTACATTCTTCTGAAAGATGAACTTGTCAGCAGCGTGGCGCAGTGGAAGCGTGCTGGGCCCATAACCCAGAGGTCGGTGGATCGAAACCACTCGCTGCTATTTTCTTTTCGTTTTAATTACGACTAACGATACAATTATGTACATTCTTCTGAAAGATGAACTTGTCAGCAGCGTGGCGCAGTGGAAGCGTGCTGGGCCCATAACCCAGAGGTCGGTGGATCGAAACCACTCGCTGCTATTTTCTTTTCGTTTTAATTACGACTAACGATAAAATTATGTACATTCTTCTGAAAGATGAACTTGTCAGCAGCGTGGCGCAGTGGAAGCGTGCTGGGCCCATAACCCAGAGGTCGGTGGATCGAAACCACTCGCTGCTATTTTCTTTTCGTTTTAATTACGACTAACGATAAAATTATGTACATTCTTCTGAAAGATGAACTTGTCAGCAGCGTGGCGCAGTGGAAGCGTGCTGGGCCCATAACCCAGAGGTCGGTGGATCGAAACCACTCGCTGCTATTTTCTTTTCGTTTTAATTACGACTAACGATAAATTATGTACATTCTTCTGAAAGATGAACTTGTCAGCAGCGTGGCGCAGTGGAAGCGTGCTGGGCCCATAACCCAGAGGTCGGTGGATCGAAACCACTCGCTGCTATTTTCTTTTCGTTTTAATTACGACTAACGATACAATTATGTACATTCTTCTGAAAGATGAACTTGTCAGCAGCGTGGCGCAGTGGAAGCGTGCTGGGCCCATAACCCAGAGGTCGGTGGATCGAAACCACTCGCTGCTATTTTCTTTTCGTTTTAATTACGACTAACGATAAAATTATGTACATTCTTCTGAAAGATGAACTTGTCAGCAGCGTGGCGCAGTGGAAGCGTGCTGGGCCCATAACCCAGAGGTCGGTGGATCGAAACCACTCGCTGCTATTTTCTTTTCGTTTTAATTACGACTAACGATAAAATTATGTACATTCTTCTGAAAGATGAACTTGTCAGCAGCGTGGCGCAGTGGAAGCGTGCTGGGCCCATAACCCAGAGGTCGGTGGATCGAAACCACTCGCTGCTATTTTCTTTTCGTTTTAATTACGACTAACGATAAAATTATGTACATTCTTCTGAAAGATGAACTTGTCAGCAGCGTGGCGCAGTGGAAGCGTGCTGGGCCCATAACCCAGAGGTCGGTGGATCGAAACCACTCGCTGCTATTTTCTTTTCGTTTTAATTACGACTAACGATAAAATTATGTACATTCTTCTGAAAGATGAACTTGTCAGCAGCGTGGCGCAGTGGAAGCGTGCTGGGCCCATAACCCAGAGGTCGGTGGATCGAAACCACTCGCTGCTATTTTCTTTTCGTTTTAATTACGACTAACGATACAATTATGTACATTCTTCTGAAAGATGAACTTGTCAGCAGCGTGGCGCAGTGGAAGCGTGCTGGGCCCATAACCCAGAGGTCGGTGGATCGAAACCACTCGCTGCTATTTTCTTTTCGTTTTAATTACGACTAACGATAAAATTATGTACATTCTTCTGAAAGATGAACTTGTCAGCAGCGTGGCGCAGTGGAAGCGTGCTGGGCCCATAACCCAGAGGTCGGTGGATCGAAACCACTCGCTGCTATTTTCTTTTCGTTTTAATTACGACTAACGATAAAATTATGTACATTCTTCTGAAAGATGAACTTGTCAGCAGCGTGGCGCAGTGGAAGCGTGCTGGGCCCATAACCCAGAGGTCGGTGGATCGAAACCACTCGCTGCTATTTTCTTTTCGTTTTAATTACGACTAACGATAAAATTATGTACATTCTTCTGAAAGATGAACTTGTCAGCAGCGTGGCGCAGTGGAAGCGTGCTGGGCCCATAACCCAGAGGTCGGTGGATCGAAACCACTCGCTGCTATTTTCTTTTCGTTTTAATTACGACTAACGATAAAATTATGTACATTCTTCTGAAAGATGAACTTGTCAGCAGCGTGGCGCAGTGGAAGCGTGCTGGGCCCATAACCCAGAGGTCGGTGGATCGAAACCACTCGCTGCTATTTTCTTTTCGTTTTAATTACGACTAACGATAAAATTATGTACATTCTTCTGAAAGATGAACTTGTCAGCAGCGTGGCGCAGTGGAAGCGTGCTGGGCCCATAACCCAGAGGTCGGTGGATCGAAACCACTCGCTGCTATTTTCTTTTCGTTTTAATTACGACTAACGATACAATTATGTACATTCTTCTGAAAGATGAACTTGTCAGCAGCGTGGCGCAGTGGAAGCGTGCTGGGCCCATAACCCAGAGGTCGGTGGATCGAAACCACTCGCTGCTATTTTCTTTTCGTTTTAATTACGACTAACGATAAAATTATGTACATTCTTCTGAAAGATGAACTTGTCAGCAGCGTGGCGCAGTGGAAGCGTGCTGGGCCCATAACCCAGAGGTCGGTGGATCGAAACCACTCGCTGCTATTTTCTTTTCGTTTTAATTACGACTAACGATAAAATTATGTACATTCTTCTGAAAGATGAACTTGTCAGCAGCGTGGCGCAGTGGAAGCGTGCTGGGCCCATAACCCAGAGGTCGGTGGATCGAAACCACTCGCTGCTATTTTCTTTTCGTTTTAATTACGACTAACGATAAAATTATGTACATTCTTCTGAAAGATGAACTTGTCAGCAGCGTGGCGCAGTGGAAGCGTGCTGGGCCCATAACCCAGAGGTCGGTGGATCGAAACCACTCGCTGCTATTTTCTTTTCGTTTTAATTACGACTAACGATAAAATTATGTACATTCTTCTGAAAGATGAACTTGTCAGCAGCGTGGCGCAGTGGAAGCGTGCTGGGCCCATAACCCAGAGGTCGGTGGATCGAAACCACTCGCTGCTATTTTCTTTTCGTTTTAATTACGACTAACGATAAAATTATGTACATTCTTCTGAAAGATGAACTTGTCAGCAGCGTGGCGCAGTGGAAGCGTGCTGGGCCCATAACCCAGAGGTCGGTGGATCGAAACCACTCGCTGCTATTTTCTTTTCGTTTTAATTACGACTAACGATAAAATTATGTACATTCTTCTGAAAGATGAACTTGTCAGCAGCGTGGCGCAGTGGAAGCGTGCTGGGCCCATAACCCAGAGGTCGGTGGATCGAAACCACTCGCTGCTATTTTCTTTTCGTTTTAATTACGACTAACGATAAATTATGTACATTCTTCTGAAAGATGAACTTGTCAGCAGCGTGGCGCAGTGGAAGCGTGCTGGGCCCATAACCCAGAGGTCGGTGGATCGAAACCACTCGCTGCTATTTTCTTTTCGTTTTAATTACGACTAACGATACAATTATGTACATTCTTCTGAAAGATGAACTTGTCAGCAGCGTGGCGCAGTGGAAGCGTGCTGGGCCCATAACCCAGAGGTCGGTGGATCGAAACCACTCGCTGCTATTTTCTTTTCGTTTTAATTACGACTAACGATAAAATTATGTACATTCTTCTGAAAGATGAACTTGTCAGCAGCGTGGCGCAGTGGAAGCGTGCTGGGCCCATAACCCAGAGGTCGGTGGATCGAAACCACTCGCTGCTATTTTCTTTTCGTTTTAATTACGACTAACGATAAAATTATGTACATTCTTCTGAAAGATGAACTTGTCAGCAGCGTGGCGCAGTGGAAGCGTGCTGGGCCCATAACCCAGAGGTCGGTGGATCGAAACCACTCGCTGCTATTTTCTTTTCGTTTTAATTACGACTAACGATAAAATTATGTACATTCTTCTGAAAGATGAACTTGTCAGCAGCGTGGCGCAGTGGAAGCGTGCTGGGCCCATAACCCAGAGGTCGGTGGATCGAAACCACTCGCTGCTATTTTCTTTTCGTTTTAATTACGACTAACGATACAATTATGTACATTCTTCTGAAAGATGAACTTGTCAGCAGCGTGGCGCAGTGGAAGCGTGCTGGGCCCATAACCCAGAGGTCGGTGGATCGAAACCACTCGCTGCTATTTTCTTTTCGTTTTAATTACGACTAACGATAAAATTATGTACATTCTTCTGAAAGATGAACTTGTCAGCAGCGTGGCGCAGTGGAAGCGTGCTGGGCCCATAACCCAGAGGTCGGTGGATCGAAACCACTCGCTGCTATTTTCTTTTCGTTTTAATTACGACTAACGATAAAATTATGTACATTCTTCTGAAAGATGAACTTGTCAGCAGCGTGGCGCAGTGGAAGCGTGCTGGGCCCATAACCCAGAGGTCGGTGGATCGAAACCACTCGCTGCTATTTTCTTTTCGTTTTAATTACGACTAACGATAAAATTATGTACATTCTTCTGAAAGATGAACTTGTCAGCAGCGTGGCGCAGTGGAAGCGTGCTGGGCCCATAACCCAGAGGTCGGTGGATCGAAACCACTCGCTGCTATTTTCTTTTCGTTTTAATTACGACTAACGATACAATTATGTACATTCTTCTGAAAGATGAACTTGTCAGCAGCGTGGCGCAGTGGAAGCGTGCTGGGCCCATAACCCAGAGGTCGGTGGATCGAAACCACTCGCTGCTATTTTCTTTTCGTTTTAATTACGACTAACGATACAATTATGTACATTCTTCTGAAAGATGAACTTGTCAGCAGCGTGGCGCAGTGGAAGCGTGCTGGGCCCATAACCCAGAGGTCGGTGGATCGAAACCACTCGCTGCTATTTTCTTTTCGTTTTAATTACGACTAACGATACAATTATGTACATTCTTCTGAAAGATGAACTTGTCAGCAGCGTGGCGCAGTGGAAGCGTGCTGGGCCCATAACCCAGAGGTCGGTGGATCGAAACCACTCGCTGCTATTTTCTTTTCGTTTTAATTACGACTAACGATACAATTATGTACATTCTTCTGAAAGATGAACTTGTCAGCAGCGTGGCGCAGTGGAAGCGTGCTGGGCCCATAACCCAGAGGTCGGTGGATCGAAACCACTCGCTGCTATTTTCTTTTCGTTTTAATTACGACTAACGATACAATTATGTACATTCTTCTGAAAGATGAACTTGTCAGCAGCGTGGCGCAGTGGAAGCGTGCTGGGCCCATAACCCAGAGGTCGGTGGATCGAAACCACTCGCTGCTATTTTCTTTTCGTTTTAATTACGACTAACGATAAAATTATGTACATTCTTCTGAAAGATGAACTTGTCAGCAGCGTGGCGCAGTGGAAGCGTGCTGGGCCCATAACCCAGAGGTCGGTGGATCGAAACCACTCGCTGCTATTTTCTTTTCGTTTTAATTACGACTAACGATAAATTATGTACATTCTTCTGAAAGATGAACTTGTCAGCAGCGTGGCGCAGTGGAAGCGTGCTGGGCCCATAACCCAGAGGTCGGTGGATCGAAACCACTCGCTGCTATTTTCTTTTCGTTTTAATTACGACTAACGATAAAATTATGTACATTCTTCTGAAAGATGAACTTGTCAGCAGCGTGGCGCAGTGGAAGCGTGCTGGGCCCATAACCCAGAGGTCGGTGGATCGAAACCACTCGCTGCTATTTTCTTTTCGTTTTAATTACGACTAACGATAAAATTATGTACATTCTTCTGAAAGATGAACTTGTCAGCAGCGTGGCGCAGTGGAAGCGTGCTGGGCCCATAACCCAGAGGTCGGTGGATCGAAACCACTCGCTGCTATTTTCTTTTCGTTTTAATTACGACTAACGATACAATTATGTACATTCTTCTGAAAGATGAACTTGTCAGCAGCGTGGCGCAGTGGAAGCGTGCTGGGCCCATAACCCAGAGGTCGGTGGATCGAAACCACTCGCTGCTATTTTCTTTTCGTTTTAATTACGACTAACGATAAAATTATGTACATTCTTCTGAAAGATGAACTTGTCAGCAGCGTGGCGCAGTGGAAGCGTGCTGGGCCCATAACCCAGAGGTCGGTGGATCGAAACCACTCGCTGCTATTTTCTTTTCGTTTTAATTACGACTAACGATAAAATTATGTACATTCTTCTGAAAGATGAACTTGTCAGCAGCGTGGCGCAGTGGAAGCGTGCTGGGCCCATAACCCAGAGGTCGGTGGATCGAAACCACTCGCTGCTATTTTCTTTTCGTTTTAATTACGACTAACGATAAAATTATGTACATTCTTCTGAAAGATGAACTTGTCAGCAGCGTGGCGCAGTGGAAGCGTGCTGGGCCCATAACCCAGAGGTCGGTGGATCGAAACCACTCGCTGCTATTTTCTTTTCGTTTTAATTACGACTAACGATAAAATTATGTACATTCTTCTGAAAGATGAACTTGTCAGCAGCGTGGCGCAGTGGAAGCGTGCTGGGCCCATAACCCAGAGGTCGGTGGATCGAAACCACTCGCTGCTATTTTCTTTTCGTTTTAATTACGACTAACGATACAATTATGTACATTCTTCTGAAAGATGAACTTGTCAGCAGCGTGGCGCAGTGGAAGCGTGCTGGGCCCATAACCCAGAGGTCGGTGGATCGAAACCACTCGCTGCTATTTTCTTTTCGTTTTAATTACGACTAACGATAAAATTATGTACATTCTTCTGAAAGATGAACTTGTCAGCAGCGTGGCGCAGTGGAAGCGTGCTGGGCCCATAACCCAGAGGTCGGTGGATCGAAACCACTCGCTGCTATTTTCTTTTCGTTTTAATTACGACTAACGATACAATTATGTACATTCTTCTGAAAGATGAACTTGTCAGCAGCGTGGCGCAGTGGAAGCGTGCTGGGCCCATAACCCAGAGGTCGGTGGATCGAAACCACTCGCTGCTATTTTCTTTTCGTTTTAATTACGACTAACGATAAAATTATGTACATTCTTCTGAAAGATGAACTTGTCAGCAGCGTGGCGCAGTGGAAGCGTGCTGGGCCCATAACCCAGAGGTCGGTGGATCGAAACCACTCGCTGCTATTTTCTTTTCGTTTTAATTACGACTAACGATAAAATTATGTACATTCTTCTGAAAGATGAACTTGTCAGCAGCGTGGCGCAGTGGAAGCGTGCTGGGCCCATAACCCAGAGGTCGGTGGATCGAAACCACTCGCTGCTATTTTCTTTTCGTTTTAATTACGACTAACGATAAAATTATGTACATTCTTCTGAAAGATGAACTTGTCAGCAGCGTGGCGCAGTGGAAGCGTGCTGGGCCCATAACCCAGAGGTCGGTGGATCGAAACCACTCGCTGCTATTTTCTTTTCGTTTTAATTACGACTAACGATAAAATTATGTACATTCTTCTGAAAGATGAACTTGTCAGCAGCGTGGCGCAGTGGAAGCGTGCTGGGCCCATAACCCAGAGGTCGGTGGATCGAAACCACTCGCTGCTATTTTCTTTTCGTTTTAATTACGACTAACGATACAATTATGTACATTCTTCTGAAAGATGAACTTGTCAGCAGCGTGGCGCAGTGGAAGCGTGCTGGGCCCATAACCCAGAGGTCGGTGGATCGAAACCACTCGCTGCTATTTTCTTTTCGTTTTAATTACGACTAACGATAAAATTATGTACATTCTTCTGAAAGATGAACTTGTCAGCAGCGTGGCGCAGTGGAAGCGTGCTGGGCCCATAACCCAGAGGTCGGTGGATCGAAACCACTCGCTGCTATTTTCTTTTCGTTTTAATTACGACTAACGATAAAATTATGTACATTCTTCTGAAAGATGAACTTGTCAGCAGCGTGGCGCAGTGGAAGCGTGCTGGGCCCATAACCCAGAGGTCGGTGGATCGAAACCACTCGCTGCTATTTTCTTTTCGTTTTAATTACGACTAACGATAAAATTATGTACATTCTTCTGAAAGATGAACTTGTCAGCAGCGTGGCGCAGTGGAAGCGTGCTGGGCCCATAACCCAGAGGTCGGTGGATCGAAACCACTCGCTGCTATTTTCTTTTCGTTTTAATTACGACTAACGATACAATTATGTACATTCTTCTGAAAGATGAACTTGTCAGCAGCGTGGCGCAGTGGAAGCGTGCTGGGCCCATAACCCAGAGGTCGGTGGATCGAAACCACTCGCTGCTATTTTCTTTTCGTTTTAATTACGACTAACGATACAATTATGTACATTCTTCTGAAAGATGAACTTGTCAGCAGCGTGGCGCAGTGGAAGCGTGCTGGGCCCATAACCCAGAGGTCGGTGGATCGAAACCACTCGCTGCTATTTTCTTTTCGTTTTAATTACGACTAACGATACAATTATGTACATTCTTCTGAAAGATGAACTTGTCAGCAGCGTGGCGCAGTGGAAGCGTGCTGGGCCCATAACCCAGAGGTCGGTGGATCGAAACCACTCGCTGCTATTTTCTTTTCGTTTTAATTACGACTAACGATACAATTATGTACATTCTTCTGAAAGATGAACTTGTCAGCAGCGTGGCGCAGTGGAAGCGTGCTGGGCCCATAACCCAGAGGTCGGTGGATCGAAACCACTCGCTGCTATTTTCTTTTCGTTTTAATTACGACTAACGATAAAATTATGTACATTCTTCTGAAAGATGAACTTGTCAGCAGCGTGGCGCAGTGGAAGCGTGCTGGGCCCATAACCCAGAGGTCGGTGGATCGAAACCACTCGCTGCTATTTTCTTTTCGTTTTAATTACGACTAACGATACAATTATGTACATTCTTCTGAAAGATGAACTTGTCAGCAGCGTGGCGCAGTGGAAGCGTGCTGGGCCCATAACCCAGAGGTCGGTGGATCGAAACCACTCGCTGCTATTTTCTTTTCGTTTTAATTACGACTAACGATAAAATTATGTACATTCTTCTGAAAGATGAACTTGTCAGCAGCGTGGCGCAGTGGAAGCGTGCTGGGCCCATAACCCAGAGGTCGGTGGATCGAAACCACTCGCTGCTATTTTCTTTTCGTTTTAATTACGACTAACGATACAATTATGTACATTCTTCTGAAAGATGAACTTGTCAGCAGCGTGGCGCAGTGGAAGCGTGCTGGGCCCATAACCCAGAGGTCGGTGGATCGAAACCACTCGCTGCTATTTTCTTTTCGTTTTAATTACGACTAACGATACAATTATGTACATTCTTCTGAAAGATGAACTTGTCAGCAGCGTGGCGCAGTGGAAGCGTGCTGGGCCCATAACCCAGAGGTCGGTGGATCGAAACCACTCGCTGCTATTTTCTTTTCGTTTTAATTACGACTAACGATACAATTATGTACATTCTTCTGAAAGATGAACTTGTCAGCAGCGTGGCGCAGTGGAAGCGTGCTGGGCCCATAACCCAGAGGTCGGTGGATCGAAACCACTCGCTGCTATTTTCTTTTCGTTTTAATTACGACTAACGATAAAATTATGTACATTCTTCTGAAAGATGAACTTGTCAGCAGCGTGGCGCAGTGGAAGCGTGCTGGGCCCATAACCCAGAGGTCGGTGGATCGAAACCACTCGCTGCTATTTTCTTTTCGTTTTAATTACGACTAACGATACAATTATGTACATTCTTCTGAAAGATGAACTTGTCAGCAGCGTGGCGCAGTGGAAGCGTGCTGGGCCCATAACCCAGAGGTCGGTGGATCGAAACCACTCGCTGCTATTTTCTTTTCGTTTTAATTACGACTAACGATAAAATTATGTACATTCTTCTGAAAGATGAACTTGTCAGCAGCGTGGCGCAGTGGAAGCGTGCTGGGCCCATAACCCAGAGGTCGGTGGATCGAAACCACTCGCTGCTATTTTCTTTTCGTTTTAATTACGACTAACGATACAATTATGTACATTCTTCTGAAAGATGAACTTGTCAGCAGCGTGGCGCAGTGGAAGCGTGCTGGGCCCATAACCCAGAGGTCGGTGGATCGAAACCACTCGCTGCTATTTTCTTTTCGTTTTAATTACGACTAACGATACAATTATGTACATTCTTCTGAAAGATGAACTTGTCAGCAGCGTGGCGCAGTGGAAGCGTGCTGGGCCCATAACCCAGAGGTCGGTGGATCGAAACCACTCGCTGCTATTTTCTTTTCGTTTTAATTACGACTAACGATACAATTATGTACATTCTTCTGAAAGATGAACTTGTCAGCAGCGTGGCGCAGTGGAAGCGTGCTGGGCCCATAACCCAGAGGTCGGTGGATCGAAACCACTCGCTGCTATTTTCTTTTCGTTTTAATTACGACTAACGATACAATTATGTACATTCTTCTGAAAGATGAACTTGTCAGCAGCGTGGCGCAGTGGAAGCGTGCTGGGCCCATAACCCAGAGGTCGGTGGATCGAAACCACTCGCTGCTATTTTCTTTTCGTTTTAATTACGACTAACGATACAATTATGTACATTCTTCTGAAAGATGAACTTGTCAGCAGCGTGGCGCAGTGGAAGCGTGCTGGGCCCATAACCCAGAGGTCGGTGGATCGAAACCACTCGCTGCTATTTTCTTTTCGTTTTAATTACGACTAACGATACAATTATGTACATTCTTCTGAAAGATGAACTTGTCAGCAGCGTGGCGCAGTGGAAGCGTGCTGGGCCCATAACCCAGAGGTCGGTGGATCGAAACCACTCGCTGCTATTTTCTTTTCGTTTTAATTACGACTAACGATACAATTATGTACATTCTTCTGAAAGATGAACTTGTCAGCAGCGTGGCGCAGTGGAAGCGTGCTGGGCCCATAACCCAGAGGTCGGTGGATCGAAACCACTCGCTGCTATTTTCTTTTCGTTTTAATTACGACTAACGATAAAATTATGTACATTCTTCTGAAAGATGAACTTGTCAGCAGCGTGGCGCAGTGGAAGCGTGCTGGGCCCATAACCCAGAGGTCGGTGGATCGAAACCACTCGCTGCTATTTTCTTTTCGTTTTAATTACGACTAACGATAAAATTATGTACATTCTTCTGAAAGATGAACTTGTCAGCAGCGTGGCGCAGTGGAAGCGTGCTGGGCCCATAACCCAGAGGTCGGTGGATCGAAACCACTCGCTGCTATTTTCTTTTCGTTTTAATTACGACTAACGATACAATTATGTACATTCTTCTGAAAGATGAACTTGTCAGCAGCGTGGCGCAGTGGAAGCGTGCTGGGCCCATAACCCAGAGGTCGGTGGATCGAAACCACTCGCTGCTATTTTCTTTTCGTTTTAATTACGACTAACGATACAATTATGTACATTCTTCTGAAAGATGAACTTGTCAGCAGCGTGGCGCAGTGGAAGCGTGCTGGGCCCATAACCCAGAGGTCGGTGGATCGAAACCACTCGCTGCTATTTTCTTTTCGTTTTAATTACGACTAACGATACAATTATGTACATTCTTCTGAAAGATGAACTTGTCAGCAGCGTGGCGCAGTGGAAGCGTGCTGGGCCCATAACCCAGAGGTCGGTGGATCGAAACCACTCGCTGCTATTTTCTTTCGTTTTAATTACGACTAACGATACAATTATGTACATTCTTCTGAAAGATGAACTTGTCAGCAGCGTGGCGCAGTGGAAGCGTGCTGGGCCCATAACCCAGAGGTCGGTGGATCGAAACCACTCGCTGCTATTTTCTTTTCGTTTTAATTACGACTAACGATACAATTATGTACATTCTTCTGAAAGATGAACTTGTCAGCAGCGTGGCGCAGTGGAAGCGTGCTGGGCCCATAACCCAGAGGTCGGTGGATCGAAACCACTCGCTGCTATTTTCTTTTCGTTTTAATTACGACTAACGATACAATTATGTACATTCTTCTGAAAGATGAACTTGTCAGCAGCGTGGCGCAGTGGAAGCGTGCTGGGCCCATAACCCAGAGGTCGGTGGATCGAAACCACTCGCTGCTATTTTCTTTTCGTTTTAATTACGACTAACGATACAATTATGTACATTCTTCTGAAAGATGAACTTGTCAGCAGCGTGGCGCAGTGGAAGCGTGCTGGGCCCATAACCCAGAGGTCGGTGGATCGAAACCACTCGCTGCTATTTTCTTTTCGTTTTAATTACGACTAACGATAAAATTATGTACATTCTTCTGAAAGATGAACTTGTCAGCAGCGTGGCGCAGTGGAAGCGTGCTGGGCCCATAACCCAGAGGTCGGTGGATCGAAACCACTCGCTGCTATTTTCTTTTCGTTTTAATTACGACTAACGATAAAATTATGTACATTCTTCTGAAAGATGAACTTGTCAGCAGCGTGGCGCAGTGGAAGCGTGCTGGGCCCATAACCCAGAGGTCGGTGGATCGAAACTGCTCGCTGCTATTTTCTTTTCGTTTTAATTACGACTAACGATAAAATTATGTACATTCTTCTGAAAGATGAACTTGTCAGCAGCGTGGCGCAGTGGAAGCGTGCTGGGCCCATAACCCAGAGGTCGGTGGATCGAAACCACTCGCTGCTATTTTCTTTTCGTTTTAATTACGACTAACGATACAATTATGTACATTCTTCTGAAAGATGAACTTGTCAGCAGCGTGGCGCAGTGGAAGCGTGCTGGGCCCATAACCCAGAGGTCGGTGGATCGAAACCACTCGCTGCTATTTTCTTTTCGTTTTAATTACGACTAACGATAAAATTATGTACATTCTTCTGAAAGATGAACTTGTCAGCAGCGTGGCGCAGTGGAAGCGTGCTGGGCCCATAACCCAGAGGTCGGTGGATCGAAACTGCTCGCTGCTATTTTCTTTTCGTTTTAATTACGACTAACGATACAATTATGTACATTCTTCTGAAAGATGAACTTGTCAGCAGCGTGGCGCAGTGGAAGCGTGCTGGGCCCATAACCCAGAGGTCGGTGGATCGAAACCACTCGCTGCTATTTTCTTTTCGTTTTAATTACGACTAACGATAAAATTATGTACATTCTTCTGAAAGATGAACTTGTCAGCAGCGTGGCGCAGTGGAAGCGTGCTGGGCCCATAACCCAGAGGTCGGTGGATCGAAACCACTCGCTGCTATTTTCTTTTCGTTTTAATTACGACTAACGATAAAATTATGTACATTCTTCTGAAAGATGAACTTGTCAGCAGCGTGGCGCAGTGGAAGCGTGCTGGGCCCATAACCCAGAGGTCGGTGGATCGAAACTGCTCGCTGCTATTTTCTTTTCGTTTTAATTACGACTAACGATACAATTATGTACATTCTTCTGAAAGATGAACTTGTCAGCAGCGTGGCGCAGTGGAAGCGTGCTGGGCCCATAACCCAGAGGTCGGTGGATCGAAACCACTCGCTGCTATTTTCTTTTCGTTTTAATTACGACTAACGATAAAATTATGTACATTCTTCTGAAAGATGAACTTGTCAGCAGCGTGGCGCAGTGGAAGCGTGCTGGGCCCATAACCCAGAGGTCGGTGGATCGAAACTGCTCGCTGCTATTTTCTTTTCGTTTTAATTACGACTAACGATACAATTATGTACATTCTTCTGAAAGATGAACTTGTCAGCAGCGTGGCGCAGTGGAAGCGTGCTGGGCCCATAACCCAGAGGTCGGTGGATCGAAACCACTCGCTGCTATTTTCTTTTCGTTTTAATTACGACTAACGATAAAATTATGTACATTCTTCTGAAAGATGAACTTGTCAGCAGCGTGGCGCAGTGGAAGCGTGCTGGGCCCATAACCCAGAGGTCGGTGGATCGAAACTGCTCGCTGCTATTTTCTTTTCGTTTTAATTACGACTAACGATACAATTATGTACATTCTTCTGAAAGATGAACTTGTCAGCAGCGTGGCGCAGTGGAAGCGTGCTGGGCCCATAA
Source organism: Allodiplogaster sudhausi (assembly GCA_945643635.1). NCBI lineage: Eukaryota > Metazoa > Nematoda > Chromadorea > Rhabditida > Diplogasteridae > Allodiplogaster > Allodiplogaster sudhausi. The sequence goes on from CALZFC010000049.1 coordinate 614,815, forward strand.
CCCAGAGGTCGGTGGATCGAAACCACTCGCTGTTATTTTCTTTTCGTTTTAATTACGACTAACGATAAAATTATGTACATTCTTCTGAAAGATGAACTTGTCAGCAGCGTGGCGCAGTGGAAGCGTGCTGGGCCCATAACCCAGAGGTCGGTGGATCGAAACCACTCGCTGCTATTTTCTTTTCGTTTTAATTACGACTAACGATAAAATTATGTACATTCTTCTGAAAGATGAACTTGTCAGCAGCGTGGCGCAGTGGAAGCGTGCTGGGCCCATAACCCAGAGGTCGGTGGATCGAAACCACTCGCTGCTATTTTCTTTTCGTTTTAATTACGACTAACGATAAAATTATGTACATTCTTCTGAAAGATGAACTTGTCAGCAGCGTGGCGCAGTGGAAGCGTGCTGGGCCCATAACCAAGAGGTCGGTGGATCGAAACCACTCGCTGCTATTTTCTTTTCGTTTTAATTACGACTAACGATAAAATTATGTACATTCTTCTGAAAGATGAACTTGTCAGCAGCGTGGCGCAGTGGAAGCGTGCTGGGCCATAACCCAGAGGTCGGTGGATCGAAACTGCTCGCTGCTATTTTCTTTTCGTTTTAATTACGACTAACGATACAATTATGTACATTCTTCTGAAAGATGAACTTGTCAGCAGCGTGGCGCAGTGGAAGCGTGCTGGGCCCATAACCCAGAGGTCGGTGGATCGAAACCACTCGCTGTTATTTTCTTTTCGTTTTAATTACGACTAACGATAAAATTATGTACATTCTTCTGAAAGATGAACTTGTCAGCAGCGTGGCGCAGTGGAAGCGTGCTGCTCCCATAACCCAGAGGTCGGTGGATCGAAACCACTCGCTGCTATTTTCTTTTCGTTTTAATTACGACTAACGATAAAATTATGTACATTCTTCTGAAAGATGAACTTGTCAGCAGCGTGGCGCAGTGGAAGCGTGCTGGGCCCATAACCAAGAGGTCGGTGGATCGAAACCACTCGCTGCTATTTTCTTTTCGTTTTAATTACGACTAACGATAAAATTATGTACATTCTTCTGAAAGATGAACTTGTCAGCAGCGTGGCGCAGTGGAAGCGTGCTGGGCCCATAACCCAGAGGTCGGTGGATCGAAACTGCTCGCTGCTATTTTCTTTTCGTTTTAATTACGACTAACGATACAATTATGTACATTCTTCTGAAAGATGAACTTGTCAGCAGCGTGGCGCAGTGGAAGCGTGCTGGGCCCATAACCCAGATCGGTGGATCGAAACCACTCGCTGCTATTTTCTTTTCGTTTTAATTACGACTAACGATACAATTATGTACATTCTTCTGAAAGATGAACTTGTCAGCAGCGTGGCGCAGTGGAAGCGTGCTGGGCCCATAACCCAGAGGTCGGTGGATCGAAACCACTCGCTGCTATTTTTCTTTCGTTTTAATTACGACTAACGATACAATTATGTACATTCTTCTGAAAGATGAACTTGTCAGCAGCGTGGCGCAGTGGAAGCGTGCTGGGCCCATAACCCAGAGGTCGGTGGATCGAAACCACTCGCTGCTATTTTCTTTTCGTTTTAATTACGACTAACGATACAATTATGTACATTCTTCTGAAAGATGAACTTGTCAGCAGCGTGGCGCAGTGGAAGCGTGCTGGGCCCATAACCCAGAGGTCGGTGGATCGAAACCACTCGCTGCTATTTTCTTTTCGTTTTAATTACGACTAACGATACAATTATGTACATTCTTCTGAAAGATGAACTTGTCAGCAGCGTGGCGCAGTGGAAGCGTGCTGGGCCCATAACCCAGAGGTCGGTGGATCGAAACCACTCGCTGCTATTTTCTTTTCGTTTTAATTACGACTAACGATACAATTATGTACATTCTTCTGAAAGATGAACTTGTCAGCAGCGTGGCGCAGTGGAAGCGTGCTGGGCCCATAACCCAGAGGTCGGTGGATCGAAACCACTCGCTGCTATTTTCTTTTCGTTTTAATTACGACTAACGATAAAATTATGTACATTCTTCTGAAAGATGAACTTGTCAGCAGCGTGGCGCAGTGGAAGCGTGCTGGGCCCATAACCCAGAGGTCGGTGGATCGAAACCACTCGCTGCTATTTTCTTTTCGTTTTAATTACGACTAACGATACAATTATGTACATTCTTCTGAAAGATGAACTTGTCAGCAGCGTGGCGCAGTGGAAGCGTGCTGGCCCATAACCCAGAGGTCGGTGGATCGAAACTGCTCGCTGCTATTTTCTTTTCGTTTTAATTACGACTAACGATAAAATTATGTACATTCTTCTGAAATATGAACTTGTCAGCAGCGTGGCGCAGTGGAAGCGTGCTGGGCCCATAACCAGAGGTCGGTGGATCGAAACCACTCGCTGCTATTTTCTTTTCGTTTTAATTACGACTAACGATACAATTATGTACATTCTTCTGAAAGATGAACTTGTCAGCAGCGTGGCGCAGTGGAAGCGTGCTGGGCCCATAACCAAGAAGTCGGTGAATCGAAACCTCTCGCTGCTATTTTCTTTTCGTTTTAATTACGACTAACGATACAATTATGTACATTCTTCTGAAAGATGAACTTGTCAGCAGCGTGGCGCAGTGGAAGCGTGCTGGGCCCATAACCCAGATCGGTGGATCGAAACCACTCGCTGCTATTTTCTTTTCGTTTTAATTACGACTAACGATACAATTATGTACATTCTTCTGAAAGATGAACTTGTCAGCAGCGTGGCGCAGTGGAAGCGTGCTGGGCCCATAACCCAGAGGTCGGTGGATCGAAACCACTCGCTGCTATTTTTCTTTCGTTTTAATTACGACTAACGATACAATTATGTACATTCTTCTGAAAGTTGAACTTGTCAGCAGCGTGGCGCAGTGGAAGCGTGCTGGGCCCATAACCCAGAGGTCGGTGGATCGAAACCACTCGCTGCTATTTTCTTTTCGTTTTAATTACGACTAACGATACAATTATGTACATTCTTCTGAAAGATGAACTTGTCAGCAGCGTGGCGCAGTGGAAGCGTGCTGGGCCCATAACCCAGAGGTCGGTGGATCGAAACCACTCGCTGCTATTTTCTTTTCGTTTTAATTACGACTAACGATACAATTATGTACATTCTTCTGAAAGATGAACTTGTCAGCAGCGTGGCGCAGTGGAAGCGTGCTGGGCCCATAACCCATAGGTCGGTGGATCGAAACTGCTCGCTGCTATTTTCTTTTCGTTTTAATTACGACTAACGATACAATTATGTACATTCTTCTGAAAGATGAACTTGTCAGCAGCGTGGCGCAGTGGAAGCGTGCTGGGCCCATAACCCAGAGGTCGGTGGATCGAAACGACTCGCTGCTATTTTCTTTTCGTTTTAATTACGACTAACGATAAAATTATGTACATTCTTCTGAAAGATGAACTTGTCAGCAGCGTGGCGCAGTGGAAGCGTGCTGGGCCCATAACCCAGAGGTCGGTGGATCGAAACCGCTCGCTGCTATTTGCTTTTCGTTTTAATTACGACTAACGATACAATTATGTACATTCTTCTGAAAGATGAACTTGTCAGCAGCGTGGCGCAGTGGAAGCGTGCTGGGCCCATAACCCAGAGGTCGGTGGATCGAAACCACTCGCTGCTATTTTATTTTCGTTTTAATTACGACTAACGATACAATTATGTACATTCTTCTGAAAGATGAACTTGTCAGCAGCGTGGCGCAGTGGAAGCGTGCTGGGCCCATAACCCAGAGGTCGGTGGATCGAAACCACTCGCTGCTATTTTCTTTTCGTTTTAATTACGACTAACGATACAATTATGTACATTCTTCTGAAAGATGAACTTGTCAGCAGCGTGGCGCAGTGGAAGCGTGCTGGGCCCATAACCAAGAAGTCGGTGGATCGAAACCTCTCGCTGCTATTTTCTTTTCGTTTTAATTACGACTAACGATAAAATTATGTACATTCTTCTGAAAGATGAACTTGTCAGCAGCGTGGCGCAGTGGAAGCGTGCTGCTCCCATAACCCAGAGGTCGGTGGATCGAAACCACTTGCTGCTATTTTCTTTTCGTTTTAATTACGACTAACGATAAAATTATGTACATTCTTCTGAAAGATGAACTTGTCAGCAGCGTGGTGCAGTGGAAGCGTGCTGGACCCATAACCCAGAGGTCGGTGGATCGAAACCGCTCGCTGCTATTTTCTTTTCATTTTAATTACGACTAACGATAAAATTATGTACATTCTTCTGAAAGATGAACTTGTCAGCAGCGTGGCGCAGTGGAAGCGTGCTGTTCCCATAACCCAGAGGTCGGCGGATCGAAACGACTCGCTGCTATTTTCTTTTCGTTTTAATTACGACTAACGATAAAATAATGTACATTCTTCTGAATGATGAACTTGTCAGCAGCGTGGCGCAGTGGAAGCGTGCTGTTCCCATAACCCAGAGGTCGGCGGATCGAAACGACTCGCTGCTATTTTCTTTTCGTTTTAATTACGACTAACGATAAAATTATGTACATTCTTCTGAATGATGAACTTGTCAGCAGCGTGGCGCAGTGGAAGCGTGCTGTTCCCATAACCCAGAGGTCGGTCTATCGAAACCACTTGCTGCTATTTTCTTTTCGTTTTAATTACGAGTAACGATAAAATTATGTACATTCTTCTGAATGATGAACTTGTCAGCAGCGTGGCGCAGTGGAAGCGTGCTGTTCCCATAACCCAGAGGTCGGTGGATCGAAACCACTTGCTGCTATTTTCTTTTCGTTTTAATTACGACTAACGATAAAATTATGTACATTCTTCTGAACGATGAACTTGTCAGCAGCGTGGCGCAGTGGAAGCGTGCTGGGCCCATAACCCAGAGGTCGGTGGATCGAAACCACTCGCTGCTATTTTCTTTTCGTTTTAATTACGACTAACGATAAAATTATGTACATTCTTCTGAACGATGAACTTGTCAGCAGCGTGGCGCAGTGGAAGCGTGCTGGGCCCATAACCCAGAGGTCGGTGGATCGAAACCACTTGCTGCTATTTTCTTTTCGTTTTAATTACGACTAACGATAAAATTATGTACATTCTTCTGAAAGATGAACTTGTCAGCAGCGTGGCGCAGTGGAAGCGTGCTGCTCCCATAACCCAGAGGTCGGTGGATCGAAACCACTCGCTGCTATTTTCTTTTCGTTTTAATTACGACTAACGATAAAATTATGTACATTCTTCTGAACGATGAACTTGTCAGCAGCGTGGCGCAGTGGAAGCGTGCTGGGCCCATAACCCAGAGGTCGGTGGATCGAAACCACTCGCTGCTATTTTATTTTCGTTTTAATTACGACTAACGATACAATTATGTACATTCTTCTGAAAGATGAACTTGTCAGCAGCGTGGCGCAGTGGAAGCGTGCTGGGCCCATAACCAAGAGGTCGGTGGATCGAAACCACTCGCTGCTATTTTCTTTTCGTTTTAATTACGACTAACGATACAATTATGTGCATTCTTCTGAAAGATGAACTTGTCAGCAGCGTGGCGCAGTGGAAGCGTGCCGGGCCCATAACCCAGAGGTCGGTGGATCGAAACCACTCGCTGTTATTTTCTTTTCGTTTTAATTACGACTAACGATAAAATTATGTACATTCTTCTGAAAGATGAACTTGTCAGCAGCGTGGCGCAGTGGAAGCGTGCTGGGCCCATAACCAAGAGGTCGGTGGATCGAAACCACTCGCTGCTATTTTCTTTTCGTTTTAATTACGACTAACGATAAAATTATGTACATTCTTCTGAAAGATGAACTTGTCAGCAGCGTGGCGCAGTGGAAGCGTGCTGGGCCCATAACCCAGAGGTCGATGGATCGAAACCGCTCGCTGCTATTTTCTTTTCGTTTTAATTACGACTAACGATACAATTATGTACATTCTTCTGAAAGATGAACATGTCAGCAGCGTGGCGCAGTGGAAGCGTGCCGGGCCCATAACCCAGAGGTCGGTGGATCGAAACCACTCGCTGTTATTTTCTTTTCGTTTTAATTACGACTAACGATAAAATTATGTACCTTCTTCTGAAAGATGAACTTGTCAGCAGCGTGGCGCAGTGGAAGCGTGCTGGGCCCATAACCAAGAGGTCGGTGGATCGAAACCACTCGCTGCTATTTTCTTTTCGTTTTAATTACGACTAACGATAAAATTATGTACATTCTTCTGAAAGATGAACTTGTCAGCAGCGTGTCGCAGTGGAAGCGTGCTGGGCCCATAACCAAGAAGTCGGTGGATCGAAACCTCTCGCTGCTATTTTCTTTTCGTTTTAATTACGACTAACGATAAAATTATGTACATTCTTCTGAAAGATGAACTTGTCAGCAGCGTGGCGCAGGGAAGTGTGCTGGGCCCATAACCCAGAGGTCGGTGGATCGAAACCACTCGCTGCTATTTTCTTTTCGTTTTAATTACGACTAACGATACAATTATGTACATTCTTCTGAAAGATGAACTTGTCAGCAGCGTGGCACAGTGGAAGCGTGCTGGGCCCATAACCAAGAGGTCGGTGGATCGAAACCACTCGCTGCTATTTTCTTTTCGTTTTTATTACGACTAACGATAAAATTATGTACATTCTTCTGAAAGATGAACTTGTCAGCAGCGTGGCGCAGTGGAAGCGTGCTGGGCCCATAACCCAGAGGTCGATGGATCGAAACCGCTCGCTGCTATTTTCTTTTCGTTTTAATTACGACTAACGATACAATTATGTACATTCTTCTGAAAGATGAACTTGTCAGCAGCGTGGTGCAGTGGAAGCGTGCTGGACCCATAACCCAGAGGTCGATGGATCGAAACCGCTCGCTGCTATTTTCTTTTCGTTTTAATTACGACTAACGATACAATTATGTACATTCTTCTGAAAGATGAGCTAGTCAGCAGCGTGGCGCAGTGGAAGCGTGCTGCGCCCATTACCGGGCAGTGGCAATAATAAGTAATAGGCATAACACATTTATTACTGTTAATTTTTTAAATGAGAACTTTATTCGGAACAGCATGAGCATCACTGGGAAGATTCGTTCGACAATTGTGCACAGAAGTCCAAAATAGCATCTGCTAAAGCTGTTCTTCTCAATGCGTGACGACGTGGATTTTTTAGCGCCGATAATCAATGAAATCTCTAATTGTAATTGTAAGAAATGAGACATTCAAGGAAAACCTAACACTACAAAATAAGCAAGCGACGGCAAAGTATAGAAATAAATAAGTATGTCGGGAAGAATTTAGTATAAAAATTAAAACTACTTGTCTTCGTCAAAGTCGGATGACCAGATCGTCAGTGTGGTCCTGCCGCGGAGAAGCAACAGCCGTGGCTGGATTACCGAACACCTTTAAGAAACATGTTACGCAGGGTCAGCAGCTGGGCCAGTGGATGTGGGCCCGGCCCATAAGACAAAGCGGGAGAATCAAATCTTATCGTTACTACAACTTTTGTATTGAACTTTTTTTTCTGCATTATTTCAACTTAGGTAAAATGAAAAATAAAGCCGTTGTGCGCACTTGCTGCAAAAGAAGCTCGCCTCCCGAGTCGGAGGAAAAGCGTCGATGTTTTGCCGCAATCACTCCGCCCCCTTCTCCCTCGACTCCTCCCCCTTCTCGCTCTGCTCCGCCCTCTTCACGCTCGATGACGTCACCTGTCCCCTCTTCAGAGTTACCGAAGAGCTTGGCGAGCATATCGCGACACTGAAATATTTAATTAATTAGCAAAAAGAATGCCAAATGACGCAATACTACAGTCAAATCTGTATGAAATGCAATCAAAATTTTTCTTATATATTTTCTGAATATCGAAGTCGAATCTCTCGCGATAACCGCTCGTGCGGCTCGAGTCCTACGAGCCAAGTTAAATTTAAAATCGGAGAAAAAAATTCAAAGGATATATTGTAAGTAATTTTGATTTCAGTACAGTCTCTCGAATCTTTATTAGTCAAAAATTCTGAAAATACTGCGTAGTTGCGAATAGATCAATATCTCAACAAATTCAGAGGCTCGTAAGGGGTTGAGCGGTTATGAAAAGCTAGAACCGCAAAGAGCCCAGCAGTTAAAACTCTATTTTTGCATCAGCAACTATGCAGTTTCCTCATTGTCAGTACTTTTTGACTTCAACCGATACGAGAGAGAGTGATAACAATAACGTCAAGAATACTTACAACATTCTACGAATAATTTTTTTCCGATTTTTGACTTGGATCGCACGGATCGAGCTGCTCGGAGTCGCCGTAACCCCTGACTCGTGGACGGTAAACATGTTTCTCACCTTTTAATCAAGCGAAATGGCGCGAATTCAAACAAGAGTTTTCGCTTGCCTTAAAGAATGAGATAAAAACTTGGCGAACTACGATATAATCCGTATCCGCGCGTGGTCGCTCTGTGGATGAACCGCTCGCTGTCTCCTGCTCATACAGTGCTCGGTCTTTGCCGGTACGACGAACTGCTTTGAGCAGCAGGCCGCAAGCCTCGTCGAAAGCTTCGTCTGAAGTGTTTATTTTTTTATTTACTTATTTATTTATCACCTTAGCCTAGGTACATATTATCAAAAGAAATCCTTATAGTAGAAAAAATGAAATATACAATTTTTTTGAAAACCTGTCGTCAAGTCGGCGTCTTCTGCCGCTTTCAATGCTCGCGACAGTCGATCGAGCCTTCTAAGCGACTGGAGGTGGAAAGGCCGGAAGGCGAAGAGAGCGGCCTAAGAAAGATATCAAAATGGTTTTTTTATTCGATTTTGAATTCCCGCCCTCTTCTCATTCCTCAAAACGTTGACAACAATACGGTTACGACGAGAGAAAGTAGGTCCTAATTGTTAGTAAAGTACTGGAAGCTGTTTGCTTGAGTGGGTTTTCGGTGGCTATTGGAAAAAACAATAAATGCATGCCTTGTACGCGTCGCTCGCGGCACGAATCCAACGCGTAGCGGATGCGTCGCGGTCGGCAGGCGTGGATAGAAAGGCGCGAGCTTCGGCAGCGTCCGCACGCGCGTCCGCCAGTTCGAGTCGTTCCAGCTGGAGATGCTGGGTGTCGGCGACACTGCCTGAGAGAGAAGAAGAGAGTCAAGAGAGAGGGAGTGCGAACGAGAAGGTTCAGAAATAACAGAGCGAAAAAATGAATTTACCTACAAAGTCGCACCAGTATCCCGCGAGCTTGCGGCGATGCGTGATTACGTCATCAGTGATTGATGATGACGTCATCGAAGAGAAGATGGCATCATCGATCGACGAAGATGCAGAAGAGGAAGCAGCGACGTCGCCGCTGCTGCTCATCACTATGTGATCATAGGCAGTGTGAGCGAGACGGAATGCCAGTCTGTTAAAGGAGTTCAAATTACCGTCGCTTTTCTGCCAGCGAAATAGCATGCGAGAATGAGAGCGTCACTACACGCCTTGTGAAGGCGGCAACTAATGCACAAAGAAAGAAAAAAGTGATCGCCTTGCCTAAACGCGTCGTCATCCAGGCTGCTCGGCTCGGTTGAAGCTCGCCGAAAGACGGCTTCGATAATCTGGACGCAGCGCGCGTATCTTAAGGGAATGAGAGAAAGAGAACGAGAGAGAGAGAGGCAGATGTTTATCTCCATATTGAACTTGAACAAATAATCTAATTAAGAGAGCCTCTCCCTAAGACTCGACCACGGCTGCATTAAGGCCTGCCCTGGGAATTTTTTTATTTTTTAAAAACATAGAAATCACATATCTTATACAACTCGATGAGCTCTTCAAAATGAGCCTAAATTCATTTCTGTATGTCGTTTTCCCAATGAGATACGCTACCGAAACCCCAAAATTTCATTGGACTGTATTTCCTTCAAAAGATGGTTTGCAAAGATAACGAAAGTACCATTCAAAAGCTCTTTTTAAGCCCCCCATCAAATTTTATCTAGAGAAGTTTTTTGTGAAAATTTGTTTTTGACCAAAAAAATTCACTTGAAATATTTCGACGAGGCATATTGACACTTTACGGTCATTTCCACAGAATGGCTCTCAGATAGGAAGAAAGAGCATTAAATTTGCTACAAAATAAGGTACTTTCAAAAAAATTAAAGCGTACGATGTTTTCGATATCAGGCGAAAAATGCACGCGAGTCGGTCAAAATGGTGCATTTTAGGTCGCCGAGTCACATTGCAAGCGCATTCATTGATCCATAACTACGCTCAATCTTAACCTTTCAAAATCGTAAGTATATCATCTTAGAGCTCTCACGGAGATCTTTAAATGTTAAATACATACTTTTATTGAAAAGTTTCGATTTATATGAGAAATTTCGTTTTGTATGATAAGAAGGCTTAAAAAACTACTTCAGAAACATATCCACACTCCCAATCATACATCATAAGAAAGAGGATGAAATTTGGTACAAGATGAACCCCTTTAAATTAAATTCTATGTGTACGATCTTTTGTTATAAGCCATAAGAGTAGGGCCAGTAGCGTCACTGTCATTTCGCAAAAGTATTCGTAGTTTAGTTTACTCGAATTAGAATATTCCAATCCTTTTTTTTTTACACATTTTCCATAAGGCCTTGTTATCCTACTCTTATGGCTTATAACAAAAGAACGTACGCATGCAATTTCATTTAAAGGGGTTTATCTTGTACCAAATTTCACCCTCTTTCTTATGATGTACAGTCCCGCCCAGGATCTTGCTACCAAGGAGGGGTCGGAGGGGTCCGAGGGGTCCAAATGCATCCTCGGTAATAACTATTTTCCAAGCAAAGACTAAAATATTTTAACTGGTACATTAGTTTGCTTATAGAGAACGGATGCTACTGATAAAAAAATCGATAATTTCTAATCATTTGAGAAGAAGTTATCAGTTTTTGCTTATAAAAAATTAAATTTCTAATATTTTTTAATGAAATTTCTCCTGTACCATTATTTTGTCTCTACCCACATCCCCAAATAATAAAATTGGAGATTGTAACATTGATAACGGAAATCTATAAATCAGACCTTATCACGCATGTTCATTAGCTGAGAAGAATCGCCTAACGATTCTGAATCTAATTATGTAATCTGTTTCACAATAAAGTGCCGGTGAACAATATATTTTTGATTGTGTATACTTTTCATGACTTTTTTCAGAAGGAATAGGGCAGGCAGGCCGAGGGGGCGGGGCCTAACCCTTTTTTCTCTGCCTGTGCTATTTCGCTACCTCAAACTTGGGTAATTAAACCGGCGACGAAAAGGACGCGCGTTACATCTCTAACCAGGGAATGGTCAGAAACCCTGGAAACCAAAAATTCTAATTTTTGGTACATCCATAGAAGAGGTCGAAAGAAGTTTCGGAATACAAAAATAAACAGCTGAATCGATATACAAAAAAAGTATCAAGCTTTTAAAGTTTTGTTAAAATTGCACCGCTTGTGAAGTGACAATGTTAGCAACTGGTTTGGGCTTATGTTCAGTGATTTCTGGCCTAGTGGATAAGCGCTAGGCTTGAGATTTTTGTTCACGAGTTCGATCCCCATTCGGTGCATTTTTTTTTGCCCTTTTTATTAGTACATTTTCGAATGTTTAAAGTACATATAACCGTCTTCTGGGCTTATCAAGAATATTGTACTTTGCGCGTAAACCATTTTAATGTTTTTGCATTCATTGTTTTAAATATTATGTTTGCATGTACATATCAAGGTTTGTATGTATGTTGCCGTGTTTTTTTTTACGTTACTGCTTGTTTCCAGGCATGGACCATCGCCCAAGAGTTATACTCGGACTATTGGAAGAAAAATTAGGAACGAAGTTGTCAACTCATGCCGCCACAGAAGAGGAACGAAAGATGGCAAGCAGTCTTGCTGAACTGCTAATTGATTTTTCTTTGGGAATGACAGAAGTTGCAGTGGAAGACGATTTGAATGAGGAGTTAGATTGTGATAACGGAGACTGGGACTTCGAAGATTTTGACGACCAAATGCTTAAAAAAATGCTGATGGCAGCAATTGCTTGCGTTTTGGAAACGTCCACATCCCCACTGAACAGGTCATAAAATTTTTACTGTTGATATGAACAAAGTCAATGTTATACATATGTCAACAAGGCCATCGACTACTGTTTTAATGTTACTACGAAGTCTAGAAGAAATCTGGAGTCAATGAAGTCGAAATTTAAGCGGATCACAACTCAATGGCACCTTGACCACCTGCTGAACTACAGGTGAGACAGTAAAGACAAATAGGTATATTGAGAGAGCGAATGAAAGAGATAGTCAGACGTGGAAAGAACTAGACAGCGTAAGGGTGTGAAAAAATATAGTACGGATACTCGCCCTCCTCCATACGAAACCAATCTCCAGGTCTGATTCCCCCGCTCCCTTTCATCTACTTGCAAGGACTGCACAAAGCTGGCACTCCTTGTTTGCTCCAAGTGCAACAGTCCGTTATGCATCCTCCATTTCTGCATAGAAACAATTCACACATGTTGATAAATGTTGAAGGTTGTTGGCTTTTCGTTTAATTAATTTTTTAAACTCTTAATTTTAAAAATACGACGAGAATACATGCACACACTTATATGCATACATATATCAATTCGGTCAATTAAAATTTTAACGATAATTCTATTCGCGACGTACAATATTTTCTGATAAGCCCATAAGAAGATTGTGAACGAAATATGTACTTTAAACATTCGAAAATATTCTAATAAAAAGGGCAAAAAAAAATGCACCGAATGGGGATCGAACTCGTGAACAAAAATCTCAAGCCTAGCGCTTATCCACTAGGCCAGAAATCACTGAACTTAAGCCCAAACCAGTTGCTAACATTGTCACTTCACAAGCGGTGCAATTTTAACAAAACTTTAAAAGCTTGATACTTTTTTTGTATATCGATTCAGCTGTTTATTTTTGTATTCCGAAACTTCTTTCGACCTCTTCTATGGATGTACCAAAAATTAGAATTTTTGGTTTCCAGGGTTTCTGACCATTCCCTGGTAAGGTTCAATGCTAGTGCAGCAACCTAGATTTGAAGCATCATACCGGGCCAAAATTTTGACAAAGACCAAGACAACGGGGAATCCTGAAGAAAGTCATGAAAAGTATACACAATCAAAAATATATTGTTAACCGGCACTTTATTGTGAAACTGATTACATAATTAGATTCAGAATCGTTAGGATTTCCGTTATCAATGTTACAATCTCCAATTTTATTATTTGGGGATGTGGGTAGAGACAAAATAATGGTACAGGAGAAATTTCATTAAAAAATATTAGAAATTAAATTTTTTATAAGCAAAAACTGATAACTTCTTCTCAAATGATTAGAAATTATCGATTTTTTATCAGTAGCATCCGTTCTCTATAAGCAAACTAATGTACCAGTTAAAATATTTTAGTCTTTGCTTGGAAAATAGTTATTACCGAGGATGCATTTGGACCCCTCGGACCCCTCCGACCCCTCCTTGGTACCAAGATCCTGGGCGGGACTGTACATCATAAGAAAGAGGATGAAATTTGGTACAAGATAAACCCCTTTAAATGAAATTGCATGCGTACGTTCTTTTGTTATAAGCCATAAGAGTAGGATAACAAGGCCTTATGGAAAATGTGTAAAAAAAAGGATTGGAATATTCTAATTCGAATAAACTAAACTACGAATACTTTTGCGAAATGACAGTGACGCTACTGGCCCTACTCTTATGGCTTATAACAAAAGATCGTACGCATAGAATTTAATTTAAAGGGGTTCATCTTGTACCTAATTTCATCCTCTTTCTTATGATGTACGATTGGGAGTGTGGAAATGTTTCTGAAGTAGTTTTTTAAGCCTCCTTATCATACAAAACGAAATTTTTCATATAAATCCAAACTTTTCCATAAAGGTATGTATTTAACATTTGAAGATCTCCGTGAGAGCTCTAAGATGATATACTTACGATTTTGAAAGATTAAGATTGAGCGTAGTTATGGATCAATGAATGCGCGTGCACTGTGACTCGGCGACCTAAAATGCGCCATTTTGACCGACTCGCGCGCATTTTTCGCCTGATATCGAAAACATCGTACGCTTTAATTTTTTTTGAAAGTACCTTATTTTGTAGCAAATTTAATGCTCTTTCTTCCTATCTGAGAGCCATTCTGTGGAAATGACCGTAAAGTGTCAATATGCCTCGTCGAAATATTTCAAGTGAATTTTTGGTCAAAAACAAATTTTCACAAAAAACTTCTCTGGATGAAATTTGAAGGGCTTAAAAAGAGCTGTCGAATGGTTCCTTCGTTATCTTTGAAAACCATCTTTTGAAGGAAATACAGTCCAATGAAATTTTGGGGTTACGGTAGCGTATCTCATTGGGAAAACGACATACAGAAATGAATTTAGGCTCATTTTGAAGAGCTCATCGAGTTGTATAAGATATGTGATTTCTATGTTTTTAAAAAATAAAAAAATTCCCAGAGCAGGCCATGATTGAACCTTAAAAATATATAGGTAATCTGAAAATAAATAAGTATGTAGGTAAAGACAAACTGTTGCCGGTCGAATGCAGCTTGCGCTGTCGCCACGGGGTCGTGGCTGTAGAGTGAGCCGAAATAGAGGCTGCCACCGCTGCTGCTGCACGGGACGTCGACTGAATAAGAAGGAGGCGGGCTAAAGATAGGCTTTGCGTTTGAAGCTAATGGTTAAGGAGTATGAAACTCAACCTGTACTTGCGTCTCTCTAAATTGCGAATTCAATATTGAGTTCCAGAGTTTGATAATTTTGCTGTCAATAATATATGTGGTTTACAGAGTGTTTAATTATTTACTCGCAAGAAAAGCATCGTACCCGTGTGGGAGCAGAAGGAGCCAGTGGTGGAGGAGGCCGAGTGCTCGGCCGCCGACGAAGTTGACGAGGCTGAGAGCGGGCGCGGCGGTGGTGATCTGAGGGGATGATGAGAGTGCTCTGCCATTCAAGCCCCTCCCCCCTTTCGTTACATCTTCCACCAGCATCATCGAGGGCATACTTATTTCAGCTTTTCGTATATACTATTTTCCTTTTAAAAGATGCGTTAGCCGAAAACGTATTCCTTCTAACTGAATCGTAATACAAACGTCGTGTGTGCCTTCCGGCGAAATACTCCATATTGGATGTTGATGGGTATCTCTCTATCTCTCTCTCGCTCTCTCTCTTTATCTATCTCACGCTCTCTCTCAACCTCTATCTCTCGTGCTCTCTCTCAATCTCTGCTGACCTTGGCGACGGTGTGGCTGGCGCGTTCCTTGTAAATTGTGCTCGTAGTTGACCGGACGACGAAGTGGAGGAGCCAGCTGACGAAGAGGACCATGCGGTCGACGAAGAGGCCGAGGAGGAGGGCGAGTGGGGCGACACTCGAGGAAGCACGCGACAACGGAGATGCAGAAGCTTCTGAAAGAGACAGAGAGAGAGAGAGAGAAAGAGGGAGAGAGAGCGAGAGAGAGACAGCGCGAGAGAGAGTAAGAGCGAGAGAGAGAGAGCGCGCGAGAGAGAGAGAGCGAGAGAGAGAGAGAGAGAGATAGATAGAGAGAGAGAGAGAGAGAGAGAGAGAGAGAGAGAAAGAGATGAGGGTATGATGAGTAATGGATGAGAGCGAGAGAAGGATATGTGTATGTATAAATAAAGAAAGTGGGAGAAAGAGAGCAACAGAGAGAAAGAATAAACTTCACGAATTTGTTTCTATGTATATAGACGAAAAGGTGAAGAAAGAGGGAGAGTAAGAGGAAGAGAGGAAGAAATAGTGCAGATAATAGTGAGAGGAGAGTTTGAGCAAAACGTAGAGGAAGAAATCAAGCAGCGCTGACTCACTTGAATGCAGCCCCTCTAACGGAATACTAGGCTAATTTCTTGAGAACTGCACCTTCGAGTAGGCTGGGAATGGGAAGTAGTGGAAAGAGACAGAGAGAGAGAGAGAGAGAGAGAGAGAGAGAGAGAAGTTACAAGAGAAGGTCTCTATGCAGGCGAAGAAGTAGCGACTGATGAAGAAAGAGGCAAAACATATAAACCAGAAATACAGCGAAGAACAAAGGTCATTCTTTCTATTTATTCACCTTATTCTCGTCACTCTCTTTCCTACGCTTTTTAGGAAATCGACGAATGCCGTGAGGCGTGATCTAAATACTAAAGATGGAAACACTTGTTATTTATTCAAATTTGATTTGAAAGTGGTATAAAGTTTGAATTGAAGCTAATGTAAGAGGCTGAAAGATTATACATAAATTTCCCTCCCATGAGACTAACTACTAACAACTTACATTCTCCCGCCAAGAATGTAGACAATTCGATTAGCGCCAATTAGAGTGCCCTTTTGAATTTCCGCCAATGACAATGGCCATTCGAAGTTCCCGCCAAGTACCTTGTAGGCGTCCTCCGCGAGATCGCCGTACTCTCTGCATGCAACGAGCGCGGACTCATCGCACTCGAGCAGCTCGTCCACTAACGCGTGGATCTCCACGAGACGACGCATCTTCAGAGCGTTCCTGGAGACGGAGAGAGAGAGACGATTCAATTAATTCAAACTATAAAAAGAGTATAGCAAACAGCAATGATTACCATGGAATGAATAAAATGTTAATTAGGCGGTCAAGAAGAAATGAATTTCCGAAGAAGAATGAAGCAAATAGTGACAATATCATTGTTTTGTTCGGCAACGAAAAAAAAACAGTGGAGGCGCGTGTTGCGAAAACTATATACTGTGACAGTTGGGGGAGAGAACGGAAGATCGTGAGAGAGAGAAAGACAGCGGGAGAGAGGGAAAAGAGAGGGAAAGAGAGGAACAGAGAGAAAGATATAAAGTGCTAAAGAGAGGCGAAAGAAGGTAGAGAAGTGGATGAACTGGATTTGATTTGCTTATCTCTCTCTCTCTCTCCCTCTAGCATGCTCTACCGTTGACTGATGGTATGGGCTGCTAGAGAGGGCCATGACGAGCATGATTAGGATTCGTTTGAGGAGAGAGAATGAGAAGGGCAGAAGGAGTAGAGAAGGAGCTCAGAATGGCTCTGACACTCTGTATGGAACAGTACATCCATATAATGAATGACCTGCAACACTCATTTGCTTTGTCTTTAACCCGCTATCAATCTCTCCTGTCCATTTCTCCCCTCACTCTCCTCCTCCTTCTCTCTCTCTCTCTCTCTCTCTCTCTCTCTCGCTCTCTCTCTCTGTCTCTGTCTCTCACCCACTCTCCCTTTCGTTCTAATACTCTCTCCCTTTCATTCAAGCTGGACTGGATGGCTCCCTCCTACCGCTCATTTTACCTATCTTTGTACATCACTTCTTATCTATCTCATTACCTGTGCCTTAACTTTAGAGCGCACCAAATGTCGTCTTAGTCAAGCTCAGTATACTTATCATTCTGGAATGCGTTTCGTATCTGTATCTTTCTCTACTATCTCTCCCTCTCTCACTCCATCTCTCTTTCTCCTTCTTCTTCTCTTTCCTTTCCTCTTTCTCCTTCTCTTTCTCTCTCTCTCTCTCTCTCTCTCTCTCTCTCTCTGTCGCTGTCTTTCTCTGTCTTCTTCTTCTGGCTGATAATCAGCACCGGCAGGGGGAGCTGCATGTCATCCATTCGCAAAAGGACGCATGCCATGGTGCATGGTGATATGTGTTACGCATTCTAGCAAATGTCCTCATAAAGTTGGAAAGTCAGGGACGAGAGAGGGGCAAAATGGAGAGAGAGAGAGGGAGAGAGAGAGAGAAAGAGTGAGAGAGAGGGAGAGAGCGAGGGAAAGAGAAGGAGCGAGAGAGTGACAATCAGAGGCGACAGTGATGAAAAGATTCAGAGAGTGAAAATGATTACGGAAGAAGGCCAAGAGAAGAAGAAGCATTCAACTTATATTGTTGATGACTCTAAACAACCGCTATCTCTCTGTCTCATTCTCTCTTACTCTCACTCTCTCTTTCTTTATCACTCTATCACTCTCAGTCTCTCGTTATCTCTCTCTTGACTGTCAAGGATACTCCCGCTAACATGTTCCCTTGCGTCAATGTTCTGTACGCTTACTGCCCCAACCCACTTAGAAAGTGAGAGAAGCGAAGAAGAGGGAGAAAGAGAGTATGGCATAGAAGAGAGTGCAAAGAAAAATAAATAAACAGGGTGCCGCAAGGATTACAGATATATGCATACGCTTGTTGGTAGCACATTCCAACAACCGGTGAGTGAGGCACAGGGAGAGAGAGAGAGAGAGAGAGAGAGAGAGAGAGAAAACGGGAGAAGAGCGAGGAAGAGAGAGAAAGGACAGAGGAGAGCTAGAGGGACACTGAACAACGGGTTTCAGACTGAAAGGAAGCCAGGGAACCTCAATTCAGATTCTATAGGAGAGCGAGAGTGCGAGGAAGATAACGAAAAGAAAAAAATAAAGGAGACAAAGAGTGAGTGAAGGAGACAAAAAAACCACGAACAAGTAACGTTCAAAAGAGAAAAGAGGATTTCGTGACAATACAAAGCGACAAGACAATTTTAAAAACATTGTGAACGTGTCACAAGAATTCAATGCTGGCGGGAGGAGTCGTGGAGAGAAGGAGATTAACAGAATCGAGGGAGTACGAGGGAGAGAATGGAGAGAGAGAGAGAGGAGAGAGAGAGAGAGAGAGAGAGAGAGAGAGAGAGAGAGAGAGAAGGGTGGAGAGGGAGAGAATGGGGAGAGAGAGAGGAAGGGTAGAGAGGGAGAGAATGGAGAGAGAGAGGAAGGGTAGAGAGGGAGAGAATGGAGAGAGAGAGGAAGGGTAGAGAGGGAGAGAGTGGAGAGAGAGAGGAAGGGTAGAGAGGGAGAGCATGGAGAGAGAGAGACAAATAAATGTAGCAAAGCATAAAGACGTTTACGATGCACATCCAGAAAGGCGACAACAACCTCTTGTGATGAATGAGAAAGGATGGGCTAGAGAGAGAATGAGCGAGATAGAGAGAGAGATAAATAGATAGAGAATGAGAGAGCGAGAGAGATAGGAACGACTGAACAACACACACAAACACGCGTCATAAGCAAAGCACATTTCGAGAGGAACGGGGCTGGATGAGAGCCATTCACTGTTGTTCTTTATCCTGAATCCTTCCACTTCAACTCTCTCTCTCTCTCTCTCTCTCTCTCTCTCTCTATCTCGACCTCTCTTTCTCTCTGTTTCATTCTTACATCTCTCTCATTCCTGGTCTCTCTTTCCCTCCCTTTCTCTCTCCATCATTTATCCCTTCATGATCTCAAGCCTTTGTTCCTTCGCTTACGACTGTATCGAGAGTTTGTAGGCGGGGCAAAGTGTGACCGATCAACTCGTATGGCAAACAAAAATGGATGCAGAGGGATAGAGAGAGATAGATAGAGAGCGAGAGAGAGATAGAGAGTGAGAGAGAGAGAGTAGAGAGAGGGGGCGAGAGAAAGAGAGACATGTTATATGTAAATACAGAAAATAGAGTGGAATGTAAAAGCGGAATAAGAAAATTACAAATATATGTATGTAAAAAGAAAGCATAGCGTAAATAGCGTAAAGGCACGGAGCATTTAGAGAGACTCAGAAGGTGAGAGAGAAAGAGAGACAGCGAGAATGATAAACGAAGAGGAGATAATATGATGCAAGAGATGAAGGTACGAATGATAAAACTATCTTGGAACTCTTAGGCCATGAGTCATGCAGAGTCGGCGCAAAATTTGCAGACTTTTCGCAGAGTGAAACCAATACAAACACTTGGGAGTATTGCTGTACAAGGCAGTGGGTGAGAGAAGATGGAAGAGTGAGAGAGACTGTAGAAGAGAACTTGAGAAAAGAAGCAGAGTGAGTTAGAGAGGCAGACTATCTGAGCATTAGAAATGTTTAGAGGATCTTACTCATGAAGGGCAGAGAGAGAATTAAAGCTCGAGAAGATTGGAAGGGAGCGAGAGCAAGGGGGTGAGAGAGAGAGGGAGAGAAGAAAGAGAAGAGAGAGGTGAGAGAGAGAGGAGAAAGAGAAGCAAAGAGAGACAGAGAGAAAGATATGGAGAAAGAGGGGGAAGAATTTGAAGAGCAGGTCATCCAAGAGGAGAACAGCTTTGCTTGCAAGCGCGCACTGTGAGACCACGCACAGTTAGAAGACTTCTCATCCTCTCTCTTTCCCCTCCCGCTCCCTCGTCATTCTCGTTCTCTGCTTATGGGATGCATACTTTCTCACTATTCTCATCCCTCTTATTGTTAGCTGTTGTGAGAATTTCGAAGGCTTCCCACAATTATGGAAGTTTAATCCAGCACCTTTCTCTCTTTCTCTTTCTCGCTCACTCTCTCTCTCTCTCTCTCTTTCTCGCACTCATCTCGCTGTTTCACGCTCTCTCGACTTTAGCGGGGATTTTCAAAGCCTGTTATCGTGGCTCAAACGGATCAGGCGCAGTGGAGATCATTTTGGATAGGTCTCGTTCGTCTCACAGGCTGTCAAACATCATGGAGTCTTGCCTCATGTTCTTGCTCACTCTTCTCTCTCACACGTTTTCTATCTCTCTTTCTCTTAATACCACTCTATCAATTTCTAATTCTCCTTAACTTTGTTTTCTTTAAATTCCACTATCTCACAAGTCATTGAATATGGTCCCTCCAAGTGTCATTATTCAGAATGTGAGAAGGAGTACACGGCGCACATGTATCATTACACCACGGATTAAGTATCGCATGGTATTTTGCACAACGGAAATTGCCCACAATGGATTTTGTTCACAGCACTCTCTCGTTCCCTCTCTCTCTCCCTCTCTCTCTCCCTCCCTCTCTCTCTCTCCCTCTCTCTCCCTCTCTCTCTCTCTCCCTCTCTCTCGCTAGTGTCTCGCCTTCAACCATCTCGAAAGTGAGACCAGCTACGAAATTATTATGAGATGGTTCCCTAAGCTTGCTACTTCTCTCAAAATACAACACCAACAGTCACAACAGCATATAAGACATTTAGAGAAAAAAAGATTATGAGTTTTAAAATAATTATTATTTTTTCTTCAGATAGCAAGCAAAATATAAAACAAAATTGCGCAGGTATGTATGTATATTCATTAAAAAAAACTAACTTTTCACAAGACTAGTGTTATGCTACTTGACGTAATATTACCGGGAAATTGTTAAAATAAAGAAAATTAACAACGAAGAAAAGACAAAAAATTCAAACTTCCGCCACCTTCTCATCTCTCATTTCCTCATGCTGTTTCGAATTCAACAGAAAGCGGAAAAATAGCACGAGAAAACGAGAATTTTGATGGCGACGGGAATTTAAATTTGCTATAATATTTTATATAGTGACTGTCCTCCTGTAATAGCCAGCATTGTTAAGAAGTTAAAAATTGCAAGAAGCGGGTTAGTAATTGTTTCCGGTCACGTTATACCTCTGCCAGCATTGTCACATCTTAAGCGATGAAGATAAATAAATAAATAAAATAAAATAAATAGGTGAGATATATGTAGATGGAGAATGAATGGCACGGCTGCTGATTGTGGCATCGAGAGCAGAGACGAACAGATGGAATATCGTAGCGAGCTGCTACGAATCGCCGTTGCATTGCACGCATTGAGGCAACTATGTGGGTGGAAGAGAGAAGAGAGAGAAAGAGAGGGAGAGAGAGAGTAGAAGGAAAGGGAGAGATGGAGAGAATGAGTGAGAGAGAAAGGGAGAGATAGAGAAAGAGTTAGAGAGCTCAAACGTCATAGAGAATAGACTTATCGTTAGATCGAGTGAACTGGACACTAGGATCAGTTGCAAGCTTCCGTTCTCGCGCGCGCGAAAGCTGCCAGCTGTTATAATAGATGAATGGGGAAGAGGTGAGAGAGAGAGAGTGAGAGAGAGAGGGAGGAAGAGAGAGAGAGACAGACAGGAAAAGCATTCGAAAGGCAAAAGGTGGAAGAGTAGCCATTGATGCCAGGCATGAAATAAATTCCGGATACGGAGAGACGCCTGACAGTCAACTTTCCTCACCCTTGCAGGGAGAAGAGAGCAGAAAGGGGACACGCTATTCAGCTGAGGAGATCAGGACGAGAAGGAGTGTGGGCTAAAGAGAGAGGGAACGTTAGGAGAGGGAATGTTGAGAGAACGAATGGTGAGAGAGGAAGAAAGATACCTAGAAAAAGAGAGAGAGATAAAGAGAAAAGAGATGGAGAAGGGAGAGTAAGACACCCCTATCGATACAGAGAGAGAGGGAAAGAGAGATAACGGTAGAGAAAGAGAGAGCGAGAGAGAAATAAAGATACATAAAGGGACAGAGGGAGAAAGAAAGATCCACTGAAGACGACGGCCTAAGAGAAGTTCCTGGGGCGTAGTCTGGAAGTGGACTGTATGTATGTTTAACGCATACAAACACGCAAGAGATTTCGGCTTCCTCTCTGTCCCTCCCCCTCTCTCTTTCTTTCTGTTTCTTCTTTCATCTTCTCCCTCTCTCTCACTCTTCTCTCTTTCTCTTTCACTACTAACCTATTCATTCCTCCTCGCAATCAGCCTGAGCAATTACCCTCTAGCAGTCAGCACTTCATTACCAGACCAAATCAGCTTTCATGCACTTCTCTCGCCCTCTCGAACTTTCGCTCTCACAATCGGATCCAATTTTGTGACAGTTTCAGTCAATCTGTCTTTTGATTTCACTTCTCTCCCTCTTTTCTCTCCTTCTATCTCCATCTCCCTCTCTCTATATTTCTCTCGTCTTGAAGAGTCGACGACACTCAAAGGAAAGCCGCGGAAAGGAGAGGAGCTCTTAGTAGAGATAGGATGGTGGTCGGGAGAACTGCTCAGGGGCATCCTGAGGGGATATCTCGCAGAGATTACCAAATGACGACTACCTTGAATCATGGATGCAACGCAAACACAGAACATATCTCCGTCTGTTCTTTTTGAACAAGAATGATGAGGTTGTAGCAATGAGATATGAGAGTGAGGGGAGAGAGCGAAAGCGAAAGAGAGAGAGAGAGAGAGAGAGAAAGATAAAGAGAGAGAGAGAAACGAGAGATAAAGAGCGAGGTCGTAAGAGAGAGAGAGAGAGAGAGAGAGAGAGAGAGAGAGGGCGCGAGCGAAAGGGCGAGATAAAGATGTTTCTTTTTTCAAATCGCTCTAAATGGGCTTTTTAATTAAAAAGTCACTTATATTGGAGATCTACATTTTCTATCTGTTAAAAAATTAAATGTAAAAGAAAAAAAATCAACCACAGAGGAGCTCAGAAAGAACTATGCAGATTTAAACGGATGACATTCTAGTTATAAATCTAAATCTTTCGTTCCCATACAAATCGAAATAGTTTCACGAGTAAAAACGACTCTGAGGCAATTATTTATTTCATTATTTACATATGTATTTTCTTCTTTTGTACATAAATACTGTATAAAGTTATATTTCGAAAATAGCTATAATTGAAAGACAACGACAATGACCTTTACAGGGATGGCGAAGTCTTACGGAACTAAAATTCCCTTTTATCCTTTGTGAAATAAGTTTTAAAAAATTATATATACTAGACGGATTTTATATCGAAGCAAGCGGTATAGTATATCGAATAAAATAATTAAAAAATAAGTATAGATGCGCATTCTTTAATGGTTTTGAATCGATCTAGTAAACTGGTGAGCGAGCAGAGTTGAATGGAATTTAGCAAGTAGACCACTTTCACTTATGGACAGAATGGAAGTGTCGCGCGATAAATGCGACCTTTGACACTAATGCGAGGAAACCACTCAGTATCTCTCTCTCTCTCTCTCTCTCTCTCTCTCTCTCTCCCTTTCTCTCGCTCTCTCTCTCTCTCTCTCTTTCTCTCTCGCTCTAAATGTCTCTTTCTCCTCTCTCCCTCTCTCTCACTCTGTCTCCTTCTCCTCTCTCCCTCTCTCTCATTCTGTCTCTTTCTCTCTCTTTTCTCTCTCTCCCTTTTCTCACCATCAGTCACGCTCCCTCTTCCTTGCTGCCTCCAAATAACTCAGCATCCATGAGACTTCACAACTCCCCCAAATCGAAGCCCATTTAGGGAAGGCGATGCTTATTAAAAGGAAAAGCGGAAAGCGACAAATGCGTGCGAAGGACCGGAACGATTATTAAGAAGGAGAAAAACAGATTGAATGAACGAGCGTGAGAGTCGTGAGTGGTGGCAGAACGGGAGAGGGGGCCGGGGATTTAGTGAGATCTATGATTGGGAAAGCGCGGATTTAGCTGAAGGGAGAGAGAGACAGGGAAAGACGCACGTAGAGAGATAGAGATAGAAACAGGAAAGATATAGAGAAGCGGATACACTATAAAAGAAGATCTTACACTCATGGTCAGAAGATTGTAAAAGGGAATCCGTCAATCACAATGTCGTAAATGTTCAAACCATCGCGTTTCTACGGAACCATGAGTTCAGCGTCTTCTTCTAGCAATATATCAAAAATTAAAAGGCCGTTTCAACCATTTAGACAACTCAGTAAAAAACATTTCGCTTTTCATTTCGAGTCCCTTTCTGGGGCTCAATATATTTGACGATATTTTAGCACGACATAAACTTTTTTAGCTCTGAAGAAACGAGTTTCATGTCTATTCTTCTTATTGTATCAAACATTTGGCATTCATTTGAAGCTTTTTGTTGGATGATACATCGGTTTAGTGTTCATTCATTTTCCCAATATTGCTCATTTCCAACCAATAGAATTGAAAATATTTTTTTTGAACCATTTTTTCCGTAGATTTCGAATATCTTCTAATGTACATATATTTGAATAGTAGGGCTGCGTGAGTCTCGCCTTTCCATAAGTATACCGTATTTTCTCTCTTAGTACCCCACCCTTATTACAACCCCCTTTCTAATAATACCCATTGAAAATTAGAAGCCCTCCCCTAGTAGATTTTCTTCGGAAAATAAACTATATATAATGTAGTTAAGTTTTGAGAGAGAGGGAGGAATGGGGTTTAGAGACGGAGAGAGGCAGAGAGACAGGAGAAAGAGAGAGAGAGAGAGAGAGAGAGAGGGTGTGGAGAGAGACAGAGTAAGAGAGAAAGATAGAGACAGAGATAGAGTTGAGAGAGAGAGACAGAGATGGAGACAGAAACAGAGACAGAGTCGGAGAGACAGAGAGACAGAGAGATAGAGAGCAGAGAGAAAGAGAGCCAATAGACAGAAAAAAAAGGACTGATTGTGAGACCATGATCTTTTGTTAGTGATATCTATGAACAACAGTAGGATGGAGAGAGAGGGAGGAGGAAGAGAAAGAAAGCGAGCAAGAGAAGCAGAGACAGAGAAAGCTACTTGATAAGAGGGAGTGGGACATTGAGACAAGTAGAGAGAGGTAAAATCCAAATAGATTGCGAAGATTTAATTGAAGGTATGAAAAGAAATCAAGATCTCGGTATAAAGGAAATTAATAAAAATTCAACTGATTTCAATGACTTTTGATTAAAAACAGTGTGTCTGTGGTGTATATGGCGAAATCCGTAAATTAGAATCTTCATATTATGGTGTGTTTCTGATACCGTACTTCGCAATATAGAATCTCTGATACTTGCCCGGGACTTTCGACAGTTGTCTTCCCTCGAGTACTCTTTTTTTGTTGTTGATGATATTTTCGCTTTTTCTTGCAGTTAGCTAACTTCTTTCGTGCCTTTTGCTTTTGGGCCGTGTTCACAAGTGTAATACGTTTGCGCTGCTTGAATGTTTTTACTTACAAATGTTGATTTTAATTGCTTTTTGATATGAAATTTTGCTGATTTTCTTTCATTCTTTGATTCTCCACCTTTCTGAAGCTGATTGCTTTTGTGTTGTTGAACCGTTCATTGTTTGGATCTTAAGAAAGTAGGAGTATTCGCCCCCGTTCCTAGCACGGCGTTCTTTCAAGGTTTATTTTTTAAATGTCCTTTCCGCCTATTCTGTTTTTTTCCAGCATATATCCTGATTTTAAATGTAGGTTCTTTAAAAACAACAATAAATTAATGTCGAAGTTAATCAAATTGGAAAATCGCTATTTCATACGCTTTTCGCATTTTTAAAAGTAGTTAATCTCTGTGCACTTTGCCAGAAGAAGAAGAAGCGATGTCCACCACTCCTTCCACCTCTCCCGACAAGATGTCCTCTTCCGTGTCGGCGGGATCCACGCCACAGAAGACTCCTCACCGGCGCCAACGCATGCGCACCATCTCCACTGGTATGCTTTCATCATTTGCTCCACCCCCTTCTCCCTGTTAAATTTCGAGGGTAAGGCTTTCAGATAAGGCCATTAATACTCTTTATTCCGTAACAATTTAAATTAATAATAATTTAAGACGCCGGCGAGAGCGTGCGCATTTTACGCGAGTACATTGGCGATGACATGGACGAGTTCCTCCAGGCACGCGGTCTGGTCAAGAAGAACGTGCCAGCTGATGGGTCCAGCATCTACCGCGCAGTCTGCGAGCAGGTCTGGAGGAAACGGACGATTCTGGATGAAGGAGAACTGACCCTGACTACGGGGGAACAGACCCTGATTCGGGGTGTGGATACGGTGAAATAGAGAAAATTGACCTTGATTCAGTAAGAAGTGATCCGGATTATTTTAAGGGAGACTGACCCTGTCTCAGGGAGTGAATACCCTGATTTAGGGAGAGGTGGCCTTGTTTGCCCTTTGTTATGTGAGGTAACAAACATATTTCCGCTGCATTCGTTTTGTGTTTTATGCTTACGAAAAGAACCCCTGAAATTAGCTCTGCATGCTCATCCAAACTTTGCAAAAGCCTCGATCAAGATGAGATCGAACAGACTCTTGAAGCTTGCCATCGATCTCGTTTTTGAATATGAATCTTTACCTAACCATAAAGTTGGTTTAATTTCTTTCATGGATGGGAGCTGTTACTTATTTTTTTTGATCCTATTTTTGAGCTTCATAGTTCTTTTACCTGCGATTTGTTTTTACAAGTTTAGTTGTCCTGCAGAATCATCGAGGACAATATATTTTCCATCGAAATGATGAAAGAACCTTTCAGATCTCGGGTGTTCAAACGGATCACGAGGGACTTCGCCGTCTCGTTGAATTTCTTCTCTACGCCAGTTACCAGAGACTCCGCGCCCAGCAGGCATCGTCGCCTGTCAAAAGTGGTCAGCATTTTATTGCTGTGTTCTATTCTGACGTGGGAAGCCGTGGTAGTACGATAATAACAATACTGTTTGTAACACCAGGACGTTTGCATAAAGCAAGTTAATTGCATAGAGCCCATTTGTTTCACTAGGTATCACTTGGTAGAATGAAATGTTTGCTTCAAGTAGAATTTAAATGTGTTTTTTTTCATTTATAAAATAGAAGAAGAATATATCTATTTTCAGTAGTAAGTAGCTCGAATGCTCCGGTTGTTCGTCTTGCACTCCGCGTCGATAGAGACAAGGACGCCTTCGAGCTGCTGGCCAAGCTTACGGGGTCACAGAACTATATTATATTTTTTTGTAGAATAAAAAATTATGTAACCTTATTAAAATAGTCATTCGTTTTTTTTTCAGAGCATGTAATACCCTATCTACTTCTCTAGAACGAGCGCAAATGTTGTGGCTAATAAAAGATTCATTAATGATGAAAAAACTTATTTGTAAACCTATAAGGAAATACTTGTAGATACCGCATAGTGATCTATCGATCACCCACTGAGGAAGTCGTCTACGAGACAGATGAGGAGGATACGTCGCCAGAACGACAAGTATCAAGCATTGTTTTTATCCCCGCCCCCGCTACAACCGTAATCCCCCTTCACCGATGACGAATTCCTTGAATGCGCTCAGTTTTTTTTTCTTCTCATAATCAGTCCTCACGAAATATTATGCTTTTACCGGGCTCTCAAACATTCTCATGAAGCCTTTATTAACATCAGGCCTGCTAAAACAATTCTTGAATTAGGTCCAGTTACAAAGACTTAACAAAACCTGAGTATATAGATTGTATCGATGAGATGCTTGAATTCTGCTTGAGATAACCTTTTGTGCCACGACGTCGCCGTCCATATTCGAGCCAGTCTACACTGAGAAGATGCATGAAGCGCTGGCTATTTCGCAAGGTAAGGTTGGGAGTGAGTGCTGGAAAAGGTACCAAGGGCCCTTCCTTAAACCCCTCCGGATGTACTCGACTCGTGCTGTGCAACCCCCCCCCCCCCCCCCCCCCCTCCCAATCAACAGACCGAACCTTTTTTTCAGCACTACTCAGAATTAGACAGCGATTGGATACATTCCTGTCTGTATTCTTAAACCCTTAATATAGGCATCCATTTTAGCTATCGTATACCGCGTTCTGTACGAGAATGTCTTTGGCAATTCTGCGAAGGTGATCGATGAGGCAATTGAGATGATTCGAAAGGACACCGAGGAGAGCTATCTGTCAGTTCCAATCTTGCTTTTTCGTATGACAAACTTTAAGATTTTGAGGCACAATCAACATTGAATGAATCACGATGCGTTTGTTATGTGACTGTCACAAAATAAGTTTTCTATATTGTTTTTCTTTCTGTAGTCGGGAGCGTATTTTCTTGCATATATTGTTGTTATGTGTTGAAGCTAACATTTGTAGTGTATAATGAGGAAATAATGAATAAGTAAGATTCTCATTGTAATTCGTTGAGCATGACGACCGTGGCTTGTGATCAGTCGGCCGTGTCGAAGAGTGAAGGAAGGGAGAAGGCGAATGGCGTCAAGCGAAAGAGAGTGCCCTTTCCCTTTAGTGCATGCAAGGTATTTCATTTTATTTTTTAAATTAAATATTTTACGTGAAAAAAATTTTTCCACGCCCTTGATGAAAAGGCTAAAAATTGTGGCTGGATAAAAATAAGGGTTGGAGTACTAGTTTATGGTTGTTGTAACTTCTGTTTGTCATATTTGGTTTTTGGCTTTTCAAAATGTTGTTGTCATAATTTTGCCGTTTTTGCTCCTATCTAACGTTAACAATAACATACATTTCAGTCTCTCGATCCGTCCATCTATCGTAACGTTGAATTCGACATTCATCGGGAGAAACGAAAGCAGGAGAAGACAATGCAAGGCAAGATCGTGGGATCCATTATGAACGAAAAAAGAAGGGGGGATGTAGAATTCGGGTTGGTAAGGCGGAAGAAAAGTCGCAGAGGTCAGTGTGAAGGGAGAGAGAGAGAGACAGAGAGAGAGAGAGAGAGAGAGAGAGAGAGAGAGAGAGAATGAGGATGTTGTGTGGTACAAGAGGTGGACCCTCACTTGAAAAGTAACTATATCTGCAGAATTGGCAGAGCGGAACAGCCTTCTCGTCAAGTTTGGCCCCGGCACTCTCTGCATGGCACGAGATGGCGGGAGGGTCAAGACTGCGAGGGTTATGGAGGTAAGAGAAACATTGAAAGAGAGAGAGAAAGAGAGGGGATGTAGAGGGGGAGAGCGAAATGGAGAGAGAGAGAGAGGGGAAAGACAGAGAGCGATTAAGGGAAAGAGAGAGTAGCAAAATGAATCTGAAAGGTATAAAAAAAAAGTCGGTTAATTATTTTCTCACAGAATGTTGATCTCTCTACTCGACTCATCAAATTCGAAGATGGATTTGGAATGTTAGTTGAATTTAGTTTTGGTTAACTCTTTCAAATAAATAAATAATGACATCAGGCGCCATATGGCTGTCTCGGATCTCCGCCCGCTTCTTCAGCCAACCAAGGGGAGCCAGCAGATTCGGGGAGGAAACGGTGGAGAGAATGGGGCGGGAAGGCCCGCCTGCGACTCTACTCTCTCAGTGCCCAGGCAAGGAATTATTGATTTTGCTGTTAAAAAGAAACGGCTTGCTCTTTGGTATTAAAATTTATTTTATTTTATGACATGTGATATAATAAGAAAAGAAACCAAATAGTTTGGCTTAAAAATTGAATTTTTGTAAACGCTCTCTCTGATTGCCTTTACGGATTTACGGACTTTTCCCAGAATTTTTATGTTGTTTCTCCTCTGTGTATTTTAAGACTTTCAAAGTCTCTACTTTTTTTATGTGTCTTTAGATTATAAAAAAATAATCATGCTTATATAAATGTCATATGAGACTGCCTCCGAATGTAGTAATTAATTTTTTTGAAAAAAAAAAATTACAGAACAACGATTCAATGTCCATACCACCGCCTCCCATCTCCTCAGCGAGCTTCTCGGGAGTTATCGAGCAAGGAGTTTACCAGCCACAGTATCGCCCCGCCCTCCTGCCCACTCCATATTCCCTGCCTCCTCCGTATCCTTCCCCGATGCCGCCGTTCCAATCTGGATACGGGTAAGGAGATGTTCTTGGTGTGTCCAAGCTGAGTATCACTGCTCGTTTGTTTCTAATTAATTAACTTGAAATTTGCTTTGTCCAATGGAATTATGTCGTAAGTTATTGTGCTTTTCCCTCAGTTCTTTATAGGTATATTTGGTTCTTTTATTTAAAAAAAATCTTCCTTTTTCTACTTCTAAATTCAGAAAGAAGATGATTTAGAATGGAATGGGGAAACATTGTTGGGGAAAAAAGAGAACCCATTAATTTGAGTGTCCCTGGTCTGATTGCGTCGTTGAGTGATACGAATGGAGGCAATGGAACAAGAACGACAGGAGGGGGAGGGGGAGGAGGCATGCTCCAGCCTCTGCCACTCATGTCCACTCTCCTCTCGCCCCCGCCTCAGGCCTTCCCGGCAAGTCACCAGACCACGCTGCCGCCCGCTGTCACTCCCCACACACCCGGCATGCCAACCACGCCAGGATACTACATGGCGAGGGGTGGAGAAGCCGCGTGAGTTACTGTCATTACACATATATATTATATATACTAGAGTTACGCAGCCACGCTACGGGCCTTTGGCCCGGTCAATGGCCACCGGGGCTATCGCCCCGGAGGCCATTTCCCGATAAAAAGATAGTAAGTTGGGTCGTTAGTTGGCTTTAAGGGTTAAAATTTGGCTCTAAAAGGTCAAAAGTCTGTTCTAGCGTCGCAATTGGACTATTTCGGCCATTGAATTTAAGCTCATTAGAAAGCTTGGAGTCTTTACTATATGATATCACTCTTTTAACATACTCAGGAGTCATACAAAAGCGCGCAAAAGAGTTTGCGCGCGCGCGGATTCGAACCTGCGACCCATGTGTTTCGAAGTGCAGAGAAAATAGCCCAAAAAGCCACAAAATAATTCATATCTCGAATATGCCTGGATCAAATGCGACCATCGACATATCATTCGATAGCTAATTTTTGGGTCTACAATAAAAAAAAATGTGCGCCAAAAAGTGTCAGTTATAGGTAAGGCCGAAATAGTGGCCTGAACCTTCTGACCCCAAAAGTAGATCAAAAATGTCAAAATATGAATACCTTTTGTATGAGAAAGTTGTTCTACTTCTCGAGAGCTACAGAATGGTATATAATATGTGGCATAACCTTTAACTACCGAGAAGAAACGGAGGCCCAAAATGCGATCCAAAAATTTTACACTTCACGGCCCTGGCAGGGCACTTTAATGAAGAGCCAGACTAACCCAAGTATACTCATATTGAAGCTCTCGTGAAATTCTGTATGATTCTGAAACTCTCATCCCTCTACCTTCCCTATTCATAAAGATATGAATTTTAGAAGGTTCGCTCCTAACAAAAAAATTTGACCCTTCAATCGATAATATCTCATAGACCAAGTGCCCAAAAGTCGATAGGTCTACTATTAAAAGAAAGCCCGTCAAAAACTCTACAATACATCAAAAGCGGAATTTGTAGATTTCGAGAAAATGAGATGAATGAGCCTAAAAAAGTACCCCAAAAACGTACGGTTTGCGCGCCGGCCTCGTACTGATCTACCAAAACTCGGAATGATCTCAACTCCAGGAATCATATTCATTTTTGAACGATCTATCTACCAGTATTTTTTTCATCCCCATATCTCAACCAGAAAAAAAGACACAACCTCTCAAAGTCGGCAAAGTGCCCAAATCAGAGTCGCCACCGACCAAAGTTTGCGCGGCCGCGCCGGCGCCGGCGCCAACGCTAAATTTTTGAAACCAACATATGCTTGTAGCCCAGACACTATTAAACAATCCCCAAAAAACCGCTTCCCCATATCTCACTCCCACCGCCCGTAATACCTCTCGGCGCTATACCAGTAAGTAAATTACAGTCGACTTTTAGATAACTCTAGACTAGCGTGACTTTGTCACGCTACGGGCCTTTGGCCCGGTCAATGGCCACCGGGGCTATCGCCCCGGAGGCCATTTCCCGATATAAAATTCAGCTAAGGCTAGGTTAGTTGGCTCTAAGGGTTAAAATTTGGCTCTAAAGGGTCAAAAGTCTATTCTAGCGGCGCTACTGGACTATTTCGGCCATTGAATTTAAGCTCATTAGAAAGCTTGGAGTCTTTACTATATGATATCACTCTTTTAACATACTCAGGAGTCATACAAAAGCGCGCAAAAGAGTTTGCGCGCGCGCGGATTCGAACCTGCGACCCATGAGTTTCGATGTGCAGAGAAAATAGCCCAAAAAGCCACAAAATAATTCATATCTCGAATATGCCCTGATCAAATCCCATGACCTACCTATCATTCGATAGCTAATTTTAGGCTCTACAATAAACAAAATATGCGCCAAAAAGTGTCAGTGATAGCTAAGTCCGAAATAGTGGCCTGAACATTCTGACCCCAAAAGTAGATCAAAAATGACAAAATATGAAAACATTTTGTATGAGAAAGTTGTTCGCCTTCTCGAGAGCAACAGAATGGTATATAATAGGTGGCAAAAGCTTTCACCACCGAAGAAAAACGGAGGCTCAAAGTGTCTTCCAAAAATTTTCCGCTTCATAGCACCCTCAGGGCACTTTATTGATAACCTATCGGAATGCAAGTATAATCATTTTGAAGCTGACTCCATGCCCTTCAATATTCTGCAAGTCCCACCGCTCTACGATCCCTACAATTAAATAGGTGAATTTTTGAAAATTGCTCCTAACAAAAAAATTTGGAACTTCAATCGATAATATCTACAATGCGCAGTGCCCAAAAGTTGATAAGAATAGTATTAAAAGATGCGCCGTCAAAAACTCTACAATCTGAGTCAGACAATCAAAAAGCGGAATTTGTAGATTCCGAGAAAAGTTGAAACTACATGCCGAAAAAGGGCCAAAAAAACGGGTCAAAACGCGCCGGGCTCGTACCGATCTACCAAAGCTCCAATCGATCTCAACTTCAGGAATCATATTCATTTTTGGATTATCTATCAAACACTATTTTTTTCATCGCCATATCTCTATCCGAAAAAAAGATACAACCCCTCAAAGTCGCCAAAGTGCCCAAATCGAAGTCACCTCGGACCAAAGTTTGGCCGCCCGCGCCGGCGCCAATATCGAACCCAATTTTTTGAAACCCACATATTCTTGTAGTCCGGAAACTTTTACATGTTTCCCAAAAAACCGCTTCCCCATATCTCACTCCCACCGCCCGTAATACCTCTCGGCGCTATACCGGCCTATAAATTACAGTCGACTTGTATATAATAAGAGACTAGCGTGACTTTGTCACGCTACGGGCCTTTGGCCCGGTCAATGGCCACCGGGGCTATCGCCCCGGAGGCCATTTCCCGATAAAAAGATAGTAAGTTGGGTCGTTAGTTGGCTCTAAGGGTTAAAATTTGGCTCTAAAGGGTCAAAAGTCTATTCTAGCGGCGCTACTGGACTATTTCGGCCATTGAATTTAAGCTCATTAGAAAGCTTGGAGTCTTTACTATATGATATCACTCTTTTAACATACTCAGGAGTCATACAAAAGCGCGCAAAAGAGTTTGCGCGCGCGCGGATTCGAACCTGCGACCCATGTGTTTCGAAGTGCAGAGAAAATAGCCCAAAAAGCCACAAAATAATTCATATCTCGAATATGCCTGGATCAAATCCCATGATCTACCTATCATTCGATAGCTAATTTTTGGCTCTACAATAAAAAAAATATGCGCCAAAACGTGTCAGTGATAGCTATGGCCGAAATAGTGGCCTAAACATTCTGACCCCAAAAGTAGATCAAAAATGACACAATATGAAAATCTGTTGTATGAGAAAGTTGTTCTTCTTCTCGAGAGCTACAGAATGGTATATAATATGTGGCATAACCTTTAACTACCGAGAAGAAACGGAGGCCCAAAATGCGTTCCAAAAATTTTCCACTTTACGGCCCTGGCAGGGCACTTTAATGAAGAGCCAGCCTATCCTATGTATACTCATATTGAAGCTCTCGTGAAATTCTGTATGATTCTGAAACTCTCATCCCTCTACCTTCCCTATTCATAAAGATATGAATTTTAGAAAGTTCGCTCCTAACAAAAAAATTTGACCCTTCAATCGATAATATCTAATACACCTAGTGTCCAAAAGTCGATAAGTCTACTATTAAAAGAAAGCCCGTCAAAAACTCTACAATCGGAGTCAGTTAGATCAAAAAGCGAATTTGTAGATTTCGAGAAAATGAGAAGAATGAGCCTAAAAAAGTACCCCAAAAACGTATGGTTTGCGCGCCGGTCTCGTACTGATCTATCAAAACTCGAATCAATCTCAACTTCTGGAATCATATTCATTTTTGGACGGGCTATCTTCCAGTATTTTGTTCATTCTCATATCTGTACCGGAAAAAAAGATACAACCCCTCAAAGTCGCCAAAGAGCCCAAATCCAACTCGCCTCCGCGCCAACTTCCGACGCCCGCGCCGGCGCCAATATGGAACCCAATTTTTTGAAACCCATATATTCTTGTAGTCCGGAAACTTTTACATAATCTCCAAAAAACCGCTCCCCGATATCTCCACCCCACCGCCCGCTACACCTCTCCGCGCTATACCGGTCAATAAATTACAGTCGACTTTTAGATAATAATAGACTAGCGTGACTTTGTCACGCTACGGGCCTTTGGCCTGGGGGTTAGTTCGGGTTGTTGTTATTTTTGGCTCTAAGGGTTGTTAGTTGGGGTCTGAGGGTTGTTAGTTGGGGTCTAAGGGTTGTTTGTTGGCTCTAAAGGGGGAAAAGTCTGCTCTAGCGGTGATTACGGGACGATCTGGGGCTTTCAAATTCATCCTATTAGAAAGCTTGGAGTCTTTAGTATATGCTAACATACTTTTTATTTAATGAGAAGTCATATTAAAACGCGCAAAAGACTTTGCCCGCGCGCGACTCCGAACCTGGGTCGGTAGTTTATCTGGGTGCCCTGAAAATGTACCAAAAAGCCACAAAATATTTTTTTCTCGAATATGCCTGAACCGATTTCCACGATTGGCACACCATTCGATAGCTAATTTTAGGCTCTACAATAAAAAAAAATATGCGCCAAAAAGTGTCAGTGGGCTATCGCCCCGGAGGCCATTTCCCGATAAAAAGTTGGCTCTAAGGGTTCGAAGTTGGCTCTAAGGGTTAAAATTTGGCTCTAAAGGGTCAAAAGTCTGTTCTAGCGGCGCTACTGGACTATCCGGGCCTTTGAATTTAAGCTCATTAGAAAGCTTGGAGTCTTTACTATATGATATCACTATTTTAGCATACTCAGGAGTCATACAAAAGCGCGCAAAAGAGTTTGCGCGCCCGCGGATTCGAACCTGCGACCCATGACTTTCGATGTGCACTGAAAATAGCCCAAAAAGCCACAAAATAATTCATATCTCGAATATGCCTGGATCAAATCCAATGATCTACCTATCATTCGATAGCTAATTTTTGGCTCTACAATAAAAAAAATATGCGCCAAAAAGTGTCAGTGATAGCTAAGGCCGAAAAAGTGGCCTGAACATTCTGACCCCAAAAGTAGATCAAAAATGACAAAATATGAAAACGTTTTGTATGAGAAAGTTGTTCGCCTTCTCGAGAGCTACAAAATGATGTATAATATGTGGCAAAACCTTTAACTACCGAGAAGAAACGGAGGCTCAAAATGAATTCCAAAAATTTCCCACTTTACGGCCCTGGCAGGGCACTTTAATGACAACCCAGCCAAACCAAACTATACTCATATTGAAGCTCTCTTGAAACTCTGCATGATTCTGAAACTCTCATCCCTTTATCTTCCCTATTCATAAAGATATGAATTTTAGAAGGTTCGCTCCTAACAAAACAATTTGACCCTTCAATCCATAATATCTCATACGCCAAGTGTCCAAAAGTCGATAAGTCTACTATTAAAAGAAAGCCCGTCAAAAACTCTACAATCGGAGTCAGTTAGATCAAAAAGCGAATTTGTAGATTTCGAGAAAATGAGAAGAATGAGCCTAAAAAAGTACCCCAAAAACGTATGGTTTGCGCGCCGGGCTCGTACTGATCTACCAAAGCTCGAAATGATCTCAACTCCAGGAATCATATTCATTTTTGAACGATCTATCTACCATTATTTTTTTCATCCCCATATCTCAACCAGAAAAAAAGATACAGCCGCTCAAAGTCGCCAAAGAGCCCAAATCAGAGTCGCCTCCGACCAAAGTTTGGGCGCCCGCGCCGGCGCCAATATCGAACCCAATTTTTTGAATCACATATATTCTTGTAGTCCGGAAACTTTTACATAATCCGCAAAAAACCGCTTCCCCGTATCTCAATCCCCTCGCCCGCTACACCTCTCCGCGCTATACCGGTCAATAAATTACAGTCGACTTTTAGATAATAATAGACTAGCGTGACTTTGTCACGCTACGGGCCTTTGGCCCGGTCAATGGCCACCGGGGCTATCGCCCCGGAGGCCATTTCCCGATAAAAAGATAGTAAGTTGGGTTGTTAGTTGGCTCTAAGGGTTAAAATTTGGCTCTAAAGGGTCAAAAGTCTATTCTAGCGGCGCTACTGGACTATCTGGGCCTTTGAATTTAAGCTCATTAGAAAGCTTGGAGTCTTTTGTCCATATTTTCACTCTTTTAATTTCATCAGGAGTCATATAAAAGCGCGCAAAAGAGTTTACGCGCGCGCGGATTCGAACCTGCGACTCATGACTTTCGACGTGCACTGAAAATGTACCAAAAAGCCACAAAATAATTCATATCTCGAATATGCCTGGATCAAATCCCATGATCTACCTATCATTCGATAGCTAATGTTAGGCTCTACAATAAAAAAAATATGCGCCAAAAAGTGTTAGTGATAGCTAAGGCCGAAATAGTGACCTGAACCTTCTGACCCCAAAAGTAGATCAAAAACATCGAAATATCAAAATGTTTTGTATGAGAAAGTTGTTCGCCTTCACGAGAGCTACCGATTGATATATAATGTTTGGCCTAACCCTTAACTACCGAGAAGAAACGGAGGCTCAAAGTGCGCTCCAAAAATTTGACACTTCACGGCCCTGGCAGGGCACTTTAATGAAAAGCCAGCCAAACACAGGTACACTCATATTGAAGCTCTCGTGAAACTCTGCATGATTCTGAAACTCTCATCCCTCTAACTTCCCTATTCATAAAGATATGTATTTTAGAAGGTTCGTTCCTAACAAAAAAATTTGACCCTTCAATCGATAATATCTACAACTTCTAGTGTCCAAAAGTTGATAATTCTACTATTAAAAGAAAGCCCGTCAAAAACTCTACAATCGCAGTCAGTTTAATCAAAAGCGGACTTTGTAGATTCCGAGAAAAGGGGCAAATACCCTCTCAAAAAGTACCCCAAAAAGGTATGCTTTGCGCGGCGGCCTCCCACTGATCTACGAAAACTCGAAATGATCTCAACTCCAGGAATCATATTCATTTTTGAACGGGCTACCCGACACTATTTTTTTCATCGCCATAGCTTTCCTACAAAAAAAGTTGCAACCCCTCAAAGTCGCCAAAGTGCCCAAATCAGAGTCGCCTCCGACCAAAGTTTGGGCGCCGGCGCCGACGCCAATATCGAACCCAATTTTTTGAAACCAACGTATTCTTGTAGTCCGGAAACTTTTACATGTTCCCCAAAAAACTGCTTCCCGATATCTCAATCCCCCCGCCCGCTACACCGCTCCGCGCTATACCAGTAAATAAATTACAGTCGACTTTTATATAATAATAGACTAGCGTGACTTTGTCACGCTACGGGCCTTTGGCCATTGTCAGTAGGCTCCAAGGGTTGTTGGTTTTCTTTTATTTTACTTTAAGAGAAGTTTAGTTGGCTCTAAGGGTATTTTAGTTGGCTCAAAGGGTCGTTAGTTGGCTTAAAAAGGACAAAAGTCTGTTCTAGCGGCACTACTGAACGACATAGGCCTTTGAATTTCAGTCCATTAGAAAGCTTGGAGTCTTTAGTCTATGTTAGCACTCTTATAATTTCATCAGGAGTCATACAAAAACGCGCAAAAGGGTTTGCGCGCGCGCGACTCCGAACCTGGGACCCATGACTTTCGACGTGCACTGAAAATGTACCAAATAGCCACAAAACAATTCATATCTCGAATATGCCTGAATCGTTTTGCACATTTGACCTATCATTCGATAGCAAATTTTTGGCTCTACAATAAAAAAAATATGCGCCAAAAAGTGTCAGTGATAGCTAAGGCCGAAATAGTGGCCTGAACCTTCTGACACCAAAAGTAGATCAAAAACATCGATATTTCAAAATGGTTTGTATGAGAAAGTTGTTCGCCTTCGCGAGAGCTACCGATTGATATATAATGTTTGGCATATCCCTTAACTATCGAGAAGAAACTAAGGCCCCAAATGCGTTCCAAAAATTTGCCACTTCACGGCCCTGGCAGGGCACTTTAATGACAACCCAGCCAAACCCAACTATACTCATATTGAAGCTCTCGTGAAACTCTGCATGATTCTGAAACACTCATCCCTCTGCCTTCCCTATTCATAAAGATATGAATTTTAGAATGTTCGCTCCTAACAAAAAAGTTTGACCATTCAATCGATAATATCTACAACTTCTAGTGCCCAAAAGTCGATATATCTACTATTAAAAGAAAGCCCGTCAAAAACTCTACAATCGCAGTCAGTTTAATCAAAAGCGGACTTTGTAGATTCCGAGAAAAGGGGCAAATACCCTCTCAAAAAGTACCCCAAAAAGGTATGCTTTGCGCGGCGGCCTCCCACTGATCTACGAAAACTCGAAATGATCTCAACTCCAGGAATCATATTCATTTTTGAACGGGCTACCCGACACTATTTTTTTCATCGCCATAGCTTTCCTACAAAAAAAGTTGCAACCCCTCAAAGTCGCCAAAGTGCCCAAATCAGAGTCGCCTCCGACCAAAGTTTGGGCGCCGGCGCCGACGCCAATATCGAACCCAATTTTTTGAAACCAACATATTCTTGTAGTCCGGAAACTTTTACATGTTCCCCAAAAAACTGCTTCCCGATATCTCAATCCCCCCGCCCGCTACACCGCTCCGCGCTATACCAGTAAATAAATTACAGTCGACTTTTATATAATAATAGACTAGCGTGACTTCGTCACGCTACGGGCCTTTGGCCATTGTCAGTAGGCTCCAAGGGTTGTTGGTTTTCTTTTATTTTACTTTAAGAGAAGTTTAGTTGGCTCTAAGGGTATTTTAGTTGGCTCAAAGGGTCGTTAGTTGGCTTAAAAAGGACAAAAGTCTGTTCTAGCGGCACTACTGAACGACATAGGCCTTTGAATTTCAGTCCATTAGAAAGCTTGGAGTCTTTAGTCTATGTTAGCACTCTTATAATTTCATCAGGAGTCATACAAAAACGCGCAAAAGGGTTTGCGCGCGCGCGACTCCGAACCTGGGACCCATGACTTTCGACGTGCACTGAAAATGTACCAAATAGCCACAAAACAATTCATATCTCGAATATGCCTGAATCGTTTTGCACATTTGACCTATCATTCGATAGCAAATTTTTGGCTCTACAATAAAAAAAATATGCGCCAAAAAGTGTCAGTGATAGCTAAGGCCGAAATAGTGGCCTGAACCTTCTGACACCAAAAGTAGATCAAAAACATCGATATTTCAAAATGGTTTGTATGAGAAAGTTGTTCGCCTTCGCGAGAGCTACCGATTGATATATAATGTTTGGCATATCCCTTAACTATCGAGAAGAAACTAAGGCCCCAAATGCGTTCCAAAAATTTGCCACTTCACGGCCCTGGCAGGGCACTTTAATGACAACCCAGCCAAACCCAACTATACTCATATTGAAGCTCTCGTGAAACTCTGCATGATTCTGAAACACTCATCCCTCTGCCTTCCCTATTCATAAAGATATGAATTTTAGAATGTTCGCTCCTAACAAAAAAGTTTGACCATTCAATCGATAATATCTACAACTTCTAGTGCCCAAAAGTCGATATATCTACTATTAAAAGAAAGCCCGTCAAAAACTCTACAATCGCAGTCAGTTTAATCAAAAGCGGACTTTGTAGATTCCGAGAAAAGGGGCAAATACCCTCTCAAAAAGTACCCCAAAAAGGTATGCTTTGCGCGGCGGCCTCCCACTGATCTACGAAAACTCGAAATGATCTCAACTCCAGGAATCATATTCATTTTTGAACGGGCTACCCGACACTATTTTTTTCATCGCCATAGCTTTCCTACAAAAAAAG
This sequence comes from Allodiplogaster sudhausi, assembly GCA_945643635.1. Classification (NCBI taxonomy): domain Eukaryota; kingdom Metazoa; phylum Nematoda; class Chromadorea; order Rhabditida; family Diplogasteridae; genus Allodiplogaster; species Allodiplogaster sudhausi. The sequence goes on from CALZFC010000049.1 coordinate 655,125, forward strand.
TTGCAACCCCTCAAAGTCGCCAAAGTGCCCAAATCAGAGTCGCCTCCGACCAAAGTTTGGGCGCCGGCGCCGACGCCAATATCGAACCCAATTTTTTGAAACCAACATATTCTTGTAGTCCGGAAACTTTTACATGTTCCCCAAAAAACTGCTTCCCGATATCTCAATCCCCCCGCCCGCTACACCGCTCCGCGCTATACCAGTAAATAAATTACAGTCGACTTTTAGATAACTCTAGACTAGCGTGCCTTCGGCACGCTACGGGCCTTTGGCCATTGTCAGTAGGCTCCAAGGATTGTTGGTTTTCTTTTATTTTACTTAAAGGGAAGGTTAGTTGGCTCTAAGGGTATTTTAGTTGGCTCAAAGGGTCGTTAGTTGGCTTAAAAAGGACAAAAGTCTGTTCTAGCGGCACTACTGGACGACATAGGCCTTTGAATTTCAGTCCATTAGAAAGCTTGGAGTCTTTAGTATATGTTAGCACTCTTATAATTTCATCAGGAGTCATACAAAAGCGCGCAAAAGAGTTTGCGCGCGCGCGGATTCGAACCTGCGACCCATGAGTTTCGCTGTGCAGTGAAAATAGCCCAAAAAGCCACAAAATAATTCATATCTCGAATATGCTTGGATCAAATATCATGATCTACCCATCATTCGATAGCTAATTTTTGGCTCTACAATAAAAAAAATATGCGCCAAAAAGTGTCAGTGATAGCTAAGGCCGAAATAGTGGCCTGAACATTCTGACCCCAAAAGTAGATCAAAAATGACAAAATATGAAAACGTTTTGTATGAGAAAGTTGTTCGCCTTCTCGAGAGCTACAAAATGATGTATAATATGTGGCAAAACCTTTAACTACCGAGAAGAAACGGAGGCTCAAAATGAATTCCAAAAATTTCCCACTTTACGGCCCTGGCAGGGCACTTTAATGACAACCCAGCCAAACCAAACTATACTCATATTGAAGCTCTCTTGAAACTCTGCATGATTCTGAAACTCTCATCCCTTTATCTTCCCTATTCATAAAGATATGAATTTTAGAAGGTTCGCTCCTAACAAAACAATTTGACCCTTCAATCCATAATATCTCATACGCCAAGTATCCAAAAGTCGATAAGTCTACTATTAAAAGAAAGCCCGTCAAAAACTCTACAATCGGAGTCAGTTAGATCAAAAAGCGAATTTGTAGATTTCGAGAAAATGAGAAGAATGAGCCTAAAAAAGTACCCCAAAAACGTATGGTTTGCGCGCCGGGCTCGTACTGATCTACCAAAGCTCGAAATGATCTCAACTCCAGGAATCATATTCATTTTTGAACGATCTATCTACCATTATTTTTTTCATCCCCATATCTCAACCAGAAAAAAAGATACAGCCGCTCAAAGTCGCCAAAGAGCCCAAATCAGAGTCGCCTCCGACCAAAGTTTGGGCGCCCGCGCCGGCGCCATTATCGAACCCAATTTTTTGAATCACATATATTCTTGTAGTCCGGAAACTTTTACATAATCCGCAAAAAACCGCTTCCCCGTATCTCAATCCCCTCGCCCGCTACACCTCTCCGCGCTATACCGGTCAATAAATTACAGTCGACTTTTATATAATAATAGACTAGCGTGACTTTGTCACGCTACGGGCCTTTGGCCCGGTCAATGGCCACCGGGGCTATCGCCCCGGAGGCCATTTCCCGATAAAAAATTTATCCAAGGGTTCTAAGTTGGCTCTAATGGTTAAAATTTGGCTCTAAAGGGTCAAAAGTCTGTTCTAGCGGCGCTACTGGACTATCTGGGCCTTTGAATTTAAGCTCATTAGAAAGATTAGAGTCTTTTCTACATGATAGCACTCTTATAATTTCATCAGGACTCATATAAAAGCGCACAAAAGAGTTTGCGCGCGCGGGGATTCGAACCTGCGACCCATGAGTTTCGACGTGCACTGAAAATGTACCAAAAAGCCACATAATAATTCATATCTCGAATATGCCTGGATCAAATCCCATGATCTACCTATCATTCGATAGCTAATTTTAGGCTCTACAATAAATAAAATATGCGCCAGAAAGTGTCAGTGATAGCTAAGGCCGAAATAGAGGCCTGAACCTTCTGACCCCAAAAGTAGATCAAAAATGACAAAATATGAAAACGTTTTGTATGAGAAAGTTGTTCTCCTTCTCGAGAGCTACAGAATGGTATATAATATGTGGCATAAGCTTTAACTACCGAGAAGAAACGTAGGTCCAAAATGCGTTCCAAAAATTTTCCATTTTATGGCCCTGGCAGGGCACTTTAATGATAAGCCAGCCTAACCTATGTATACTCTTATTGAAGCTCTCGTGAAACTCTGAATGATTCTGAAACTCTCATCCCGCTACAATCCCTATTCATAAAGATATGGATTTTAGAAGGTTCGCTCCTAACAAAAAAATTTGACCCTTGAATCGATAATATCTCATAGACCAAGTGCCCAAAAGTGGATAATTATGGTATTAAAAGATGCGCCGTCAAAAACTCTAAAATCGGATTCAGTTATATCAAAAGCGGAATGGAGGGATCTAGGAGAAAAGGGGCAAATACCCTCTCAAAAAGTACCCCAAAAACGTATGGTTTGCGCGCCGACCTCCCACTGATCTACCAAAGCTCGAAATGATCTCAACTCCAGGAATCATATTCATTTTTGAACGATCTATCTACCAGTATTTTTTTCATCCTCATATCTCTACCCGAAAAAAAGATACAGTCCCTCAAAATCACCAAAGTGCCCAAATCGAAGTCACCTCGGACCAAAGTTTGGGCGCCGGCGCCGGCGCCAATATGGAACCCAATTTTTTGAAACCCACATATTCTTGTAGTCCGGAAACTTTTGCATGTTCCCCAAAAAACCGCTTCCCGATATCTCAATCCCCCCGCCCGCTACACCGCTCCGCGCTATACCCGTAAATAAATTACAGTCGACTTTTAGATAACTCTAGACTAGCGTGGCGCAGCCACGCTACGGGCCTTTGGCCCGGTCAATGGCCACCGGGGCTATCGCCCCGGAGGCCATTTCCCGATAAAAAGATAGTAAGTTGGGTCGTTAGTTGGCTCTAAGGGTTAAAATTTGGCTCTAAAGGGTCAAAAGTCTGTTCTAGCGGCACTACTGGACTATCTGGGCCTATGAATTTAAGCTCATTAGAAAGCTTGGAGTCTTTACTATATGATGTCACTCTTTTAACATACTCAGGAGTCATATAAAAGCGCGCAAAAGAGTTTGCGCGCGCGCGGATTCGAACCTGCGACTCATGACTTTCGACGTGCACTGAAAATGTACCAAAAAGCCACAAAATAATTCATATCTCGAATATGCCTGGATCAAATCTCATGATCTACCTATCATTCGATAGCTAATTTTTGGCTCTACAATAAAAAAAATATGCGCCAAAAAGTGTCAGTGATAGCTAAGGCCGAAATAGTGGCCTGAACATTCTGACCCCAAAAGTAGATCAAAAACATCGAAATATCAAAATATTTTGTATGAGAAAGTTGTTCGCCATCTCGAGACCTACCGAATGGTATATAATATGTGGCAAAACCTTTAACCACCGAGGAAAAACGGAGGCCCAAACTGCGTTCCAAAAATTTTCCACTTCACGGCCCTGGCAGGGCACTTTAATGAACAGCCAGACAAACCTAAGTATACTCATCTTGAAGCTCTCGTGAAACTCTGCATGATTCAGAAACTCTCATACCTCTACCTTCCCTATTCATTAAGATATTAATTTTAAAAGGTTCGCTCCTAACAAAAAATGATCACCCTTCAATCGATAATATCTCATACGTCCAGTGCGCAAAAGTTGATGAATTTGGTACGAAAAGATGCGCCGTCAAAAACTGAACAATCGCGGTCAGAGAATCAAAAAAGCGGCTTTGTAGGTTTCGAGAAAAGGGGCAACTACATGCCAAAAAAGGGCCAAAAAAGCAGGTCAAAACGCGCCGAGCTCCCAGTGATCTACAAATGAACCAATCAATCCCATCTCCAGGAATCATATTCATTTTTGAACAGGCTACCTATACATATTTTTTTCATAGCAATATCTATCCAAAAACAAAAGTTACACATCCTCAAAGTCGGAGAATAGCCAAAACTCGACTCCACACTTGTCCAAGTTTGGACGCCCGCGCCGGCGCCGGCGCCAAACCAAATCCTTTGAACCCCATATTACCTTGTAGCCCAAGGGATAATCTATGAATCCTGAAAATTTCAACCCCATAACTCAACTCTCCCGCCCACAGCACCTCTCGGCGCTATCCCCGTCAATAAAGTACAGACGACTTTTATATAAGGGTAGATATATATTTTTTTTTTGTAAAGATAAAAGAAATACACTGGTTGGATTAATTAAAAGTGCCGGTGAATGCAGACCCAATGAGCCGGACTTTGAGGTGTAGTAACCGGAACTTTGATATTAGATATCTTGATTGTATGTTGAAATGATTTAAGAGCCTTGTTTTGAGTGGTAATTTAAGAAACCTCAAAATTTGAAATTATGGGCCCTGGTAGTAAGTACAATAATAGATTTTAGATCGCCAATCTTCAACTTTGACTTTCTTCACTCCCCGCTGCCTCAGCTCAACCCGCCTCTTGCGTATGCTAGCTCGCCAATGTAAGAACCACTTCGTTTGCTACTTTGTTATTTTATGTAAAAAAAAATCGGGGAAGATACGCAAAGAAGCTATAGTAAAGTATGACCTTTGCGTACCAATTATTTGGTAAAAGTGAGCTAAATTATAAGTGCGTCAGCTCACATATATTGTTCTTACACATACATATTTTAATTTTTTACTGCTATTATTGTTAATTTATCTGGTTCTTTGAGGCTGAATCCGCAGTCCACTTACCAAGCGGGAGGAAAGGGAGGAGGAGATCAGCAGCAGAAGAATCAGCCAGCAGGAGGGGGAGGAGAAGCGCCCTCCCTCTCCAATTCTGGAGGCAAGAGAAACGGAGAGGAGACAAAGGTATGGGGGGAGAGAGCGCGAAAGGGACGAGAGACAAAGAGAGTGAGAGAGCGATAGGGGAGGAGAGAGATCGAAGAGGGAAGAAGGAGAGAGATAGAGCGAAAGCTGAGGAGATAGGAAGAGAGAGAGAGATAGGGAGAAGAGAGAGGGAGAGATAGCGAAGCGGGAGGAAGGAGAGAGATTTTGGTTAATTTCAGAAAGTTCACTCGACCAAGGTGGAGAACTCCAACAGCGGCAAATGCGTTCTGAGTCTGCGATTCTCATCCTCTTCCTCCAACAACACCTCGGTCACATCTGGACCCGAGAGTGGAACTCCGAGGATTACGGTAGGCGTATCGAGATTACTGTAATAATTATCGATCGACGAAGGTAATCAAAGGTATTTTTATTAGTGCATTCGCTGTCATTCTTTGGCAGTATGCCTCGTGATCCTAATCCTTACAATTAAAAAAAATGAATTTAAGTTGATTCCATTTCAGCCCCATAACTCGCTCCGTGATACGCCAAAGCGTCCAAGAACCAAGAAAGAAGGATCGGAGAAGAAGGAGGAGGGGCAGGAAGCTGACCAGGCGGACTGCCTGGTGTATGAGCAGATTACGGTGCCCTTCATCTCTCCGAGTGACATGGCTATGATGAACTTGGATGGCGCGGGATTCTCATCGGACTCGCTTGGAAGAGATCTGCCTGGTTGGTGGAGTCCAGCCAGTCAATAGGGCTGATATGCTTTGGAATCAAGGGTCAGCCTAACAAGAAACAAAGGGAAATATAATGTTAATGAAAACGTTGGTAGTTTTGTTCAAATTAGGTTACCTATGTTTAGCACATTCTTTTTTTCTAAAGAAAACCAGTTGAATGCTGAAAAGAAGAGCATTAAGGTAATTTCTATTTAGATTCCCTTTATTTGTAATAAATTCTGTTACTTGATTTGTTGTGTTTAGTTGCAAGATATTGAAAAATTTCTACCTTCCACAAAATTGACAGCAAAAACAAACCACATTTGAGTAATCTGCAGCAAAGACTCGCAGCCATTTTTTAGATGTCCTAACGACCCGCTTCTTCTTCAATCTCGGCGTCAACTTTTACCGAAGCCGTCTGACGGCGCAGGGAACGCGTTAGTTTTTTTTCTAGGGATTTATAAGGTTCATGCTATTATCATTTAATTTTAATTTGTTACCTTTTTAAATCATTTTTTTTATAATAATTAAATAGATCGAAATAATATGGTTAGAATAACAGAGGTGACCGCTTCTCCGCTGATCTCGCTGAACAGTGGCAGTGATGGGGGAGGAGGGGGGCTGCCGATCACCCCCCCACATTCTCCCGCCATCTCCTGGCCTCATTCCGGTGCCTTCCTTTGAGGGCCAGCACATGCCCCAGTCTCCGGGCATGCCGGTACGCCTGTCTATATATTTATCTTATAATTTACAGGAATATTATGAGATGAGTAGTAGCCAATCCTTGAAGCTTGATTTACAACTACGATAGTAAAATTGAATTGAGTAATGTAAATTAAGTTGTAAACTTGTAAATTTTTTTAGTAATTGTATGGATTTTTGTTATATTAGATTCCTGTAATGTCTCCAATACTTTTCGACTCGTCCGCAGGACACGAGGTGAACTTGCAGGGTTATTTATATAATTATTTTTTGCTTATTGAAATAAATTATCCAAAAGTTAAACTATTTTTTTATTCCGCTTTAGAATTTGAGCCCTCTCGCCCTGATTCAGGCGAAGGGGCTCGAAAAAACATCTTTGGTTCTAATTTATTTTTCAATATTAACGTTGAGTTGGCGTTACCTGGCTTTATACGGGCGAAAAGGCTTGAACTCCAAGAGAGAGAGAGAGAGAGAGAGAATTCCTTTAAAAAAATAGCAATAATAAAGATTGAGATGATGATGGGCATGGTGGTCTCTCCTGGCATTCACAACGTTCCGCCGCACCTGCTGCATGCTGCCGAACATTGAAGGAATGCCCGGCTGTCAGTATTCCTCCCCCTCTTTCTGTTCAAGAAAAACGTACTCCAGTATTCAAGGAAGGTCCAGTAATGTTGTTAAAACTTTTTCCCTGAAAATATTATCAATTACTCACTCAAAATTATATCTATTTTCGTTGTAATATCTGTAAAATCTTTTTTATGTTTCTAAAATTAAAGATTCACTGATGTCATCTGGGGCGTTTGGTGCAAGCGGACCCTACCCTGGCTGGACTACTGTGGCACCGGATGGCAATATCTTCTTCCCAGCCGAATTCCAGGTCCCTTCGGAGTAGGACCGAACATCAAGATTCGAGGACAGAAAGGGCAGAAGTAGTGAGTTGACAATCAAAACAATAAATACCCCACCCTCTGTTTCCCCATATTGTGCTTGTTACCGGAAGGCTTAAGATTTTTTCTGCCGTTTTAGACATGAATTTTTGTTTTGCAGTTTGGAGGAATTTCTCGAAGCTATTCGATCAGTTTAATTAGTGAAATGTTTACGTTTCCTGTCTGAATTCGTATTTTCTTAAATGTAATTGTCACTTTTAAAGCTTTCTCCTAATAGTAAGCTCGAGCTTAGTTAGGCACAAAGAATCTTCTTCTCTTTCTTCTCTTGCTGCCTCCATCAATCTCCCTATGTGTTAACTGTGTTCTCTATTATCTCTCGTTTTTCGCTTTCTTTGTTTTTACTTTCTACCCTCATCCTTACCCTGAATTTTCTGTGTAGTCTTAAATCCATTCCCACCTTACCTTCTTACAATTAGTTAAGACGGTTAATTTGAACTTAAAAATTTTCCGCGTTATCTTGAAAATATTTTGTTAACTCTTATATTTCCCTGGTACTTTTTTTCTTGGCTCTATAACGGAGTTATAGTAGAAAAATTCATTCCCACTTTTTCCTATAATATCTCTTGTAACAATTTCCCTCTACTTGACGTATGTTTAAATTTTTTTCAGAAGTTGTTTTCCTGAAATTATTTTCGATTAATTTCGTTAACGCTCGGATATCTCCTGTAATGATCTGTGAAATTATTTTGGTATGTCGAAGCTCCGTGTTCTTTCTCATGATGCATTGAATAAAGTTGAGTGCAGCGGCTACTACTTGAGATGGTGTTTTGCTGTATATATCAGTGCGGAAATACGTGGTGAGCTTCGTGAGTCCCGTGCTTACGGTAGAGGTAACACCGAATTAGTGTGTCGCAATACAGGTTTGTAGCACGCTCTACAAGTGCTCGTTTGGAGTCCTTGGATGACGTCTCTTCTTCACATTCCGCCGGCTCTGTTAACAGCATCCATTAAGCATGGTGAGATACTACTTTGTTTGTATTTCGCTCTGAAAATGACATCAGGCGTCCTTTTCGTATGTTTCTGATTGGTACCAAGAAGGAAGTCAGGATCAGAAGTTATGCTAGATTTACCTATAAATGCATTCCAGAAGCGGAAATAAATATGTGATGGTTTTCCTATGAAATATGTTTGTTATAGTGCGCAGCCGACATCCCGGTTGCCTGCTGTCTCTTCTCGCTGTCCGCGCTGTTTCATCGGGCGGAGGGCATGATAAAAGTGGAGAAGAAGCTGGACGAAGAAGCGGGCTAAAAGGTTTCTAAAGATCGAAAAGTAATATTTAGAAACGTTCCGAACAATTCCGTAAAAGAAAACATTGAACCTTGATTCTGGTACAATTTGCGATGGTTTGGATCATTACATAACAGAGCGAATTTAATTTGTTTGAAATTATGAAGTAGTGAAGGAACTATTGGTGATTCTTTTTGAGCTGCTTGTCTTATAGAAAAGTGTAGCAGGCATTAGAATAGAGAAAGTAAGGATTTCTTTTCTTATAGTGACTTAAAAAGTGATTGTTTTACCTGTTGAGAGTTGCTGAAAACACGTCCTGTGTTGAGTTGCTTTTGAGTTCGATGGTAGGTGGTTTTATTGTAGTTTGGTTTCAAAATAGACAGAAAACGTATTCTTGGAGATTCGCTTTTTTTCCTGCCACAAGAGCGAAAGAGCATTATCGGTTAACGATACGCCTCCACAATAGTCGGGAATACTGAAATAAATTACGATTTTGTTTCGTTTCCCTGTGATAAATTGTTACCATACACTGACAGTGCTGAATGATGGAGTGGTCGACTTCTGTTCAACTGCCTGCCCATTAAATATATATTATCTTAACGTACTTTATGTCTTATCATTTCCATTCCATGTATTCTTTTGGAGCCCTCGATGCTAATGTTTGCTCTCCTCTCCAGAGGACTCCTCCCTGAAGAAGCTGAACGCGAGTCAGCGCCAGGGCCTGTTCCGGATCGCTCGGGTGACGAGGAGGACCAGGACGTACGAGGATGATAAGGTTCATGCTTCTCTGTTTTACAGAGTCGGATGTGATTGTCAACTCTTATTGTTAAGCAGAAAGTCACCTTCTTAAAATTGTTGTTGTTTTCCTCGATTGCCCGCCTTATGAAGGAGATCTGATTTTAAAAAAAAAGTAGAAAAAAAATTAACCACAATTCCATTATCCTATTTAGTTGATACCCTAGAAAATATAAGTCTCATGTTCCGTGTAGATTGACCTGCTCCGAGCGATGGCAGAGTTTGGGCTGTCGGAACGGGACCTCGAGGACTTGCCCGCGCAGCCAAGGCCGGCCAAGAGCCTGATGTCGCCTTCAGGACTCGCTTCCGGCAGCCAGAACCTCTACTCACTCACTGATGTCTACCACCGCGCGCTCAAGGTACGGTAGTTGAGAAGATTACGGTAGCCTTGAGCAGCCGAGCTTGGAGACTACGGAAGTTGTTTGGGGAATGCTTGTAGATTTTGTAGACGCTTCGCTTTTCGGCAGAGAATTATTGTGCGTGTATATAACTCAGATCATCGGCTTTCAGTAAATTAGTTATCGTGATGAGTAATGTTTATATTAGTAATAAATGGGTGTCAAATCTATATCATTACAGGTAGAAAACGTCGAATAGCAATAACTGGTTTATTTATAACTTAAGTGATTGCGAGCGCAAAAAAAAGATTATAAAAAAAATTTATTGACAGGTACACGGCAGCAACGAGGCTCTCGAGTCGCAACGGAGGCCCATGGTGGATATCCGGGCAGAGTTGACAGATGCAGAGAGGATGCGGATGCGGATGAGAGTAGAGGTTCGAGGAATTCTCTCTCTCTCTCTCTCCCTCTCTCTTTCATTACTTAGCATAATTTGTCTTTGTTTTTTGCAGGCTAACGTAGAAGGGAACCTGGGAGCTGATCGAGTGGTTGGCATCGCCTTCGCACTCAACACATGCGACATGCTCATGAAGGTTCCTGGGGGGAATACAGAGCCCCCTCGCAGAACCAGGAGAACAGGGGGGAATGGGAGGGGTACCCTGAAATTAGGATTGGGGAAAGGAAATAAAGGGTGTATTTGATTGGTAGTATAGTATTTGTATTCCAGTTCACGGCGGCCTATCTGACTGGCTCGAAGTCACTCTTCGCCGAAGCAATTCACTCCACAATGGACACTTGCAATCAGCTCATTCTCCTGCTCGGAATTCGCTACTCGGCCAAGAACGCCGATCACAATTTTCCATATGGATACGGTGGGTTTTTCTTCCTTTTATATATGTATTAATTTACTTTTTTCATTGCACTTTTCGGCAGTCCTTCATGATAAATCAAAAAGTAGTTTACATGAGTTAAAAAAAAACTACCCTTGTAAAAGCTTGTTTGTTTCTGTTGGTCGTGGTTTACTGTATCTTTTTTTTAAATAAATTCTGTTGGGTGTTAAGTTCGCGGAAATTCAACCACTTTTTTCTCTTATTATTAGAAAAGTAGTAATGTGATAGGGTGCCTAAAAATGCGGAACTCCTCTATCTAGGCAACATGCGTTACGTAACGTCGCTGATCTCCGGCTGCGGAATCCTCGGATTCGGATGCGGTCTATCGATGTACCACGGTATTAGCGGGCTTCTTGACCCGGGTCAACTCGAGCCGATGACCTATGTTGGACTTTTCACTAATATTTATTTATGTCTCTATTTTATTTTTTAATACCTATGAAATAATATTTTCTTAACATGCTTAAAAATGTATTTTATCTATAAGGTATCTAATAAATTTATGAAGAAGGCATTTTGCTATGTTCAATCAAGGAAACTTGGTGCACGCACATTAAAGTGGGTAGCGTTAAATACAGAATTTGTTTGTCAAATTCTGGATAGTGGAACGCCCAAAATCAGTATGAATCTGTAAAAGAGACAGAACCGTCTTAGCCCCTCTCAATAGCTTACAATTAGGCCTACTACGCGCTCGGGATGTCACTCTGCTTCCAAGGCACGTCTGCAATCACTGCGTACCGAGAAGTGAAAAGGAAGGCAAATAAGGCGGGAATCTCCATCATCAACTACGGTATCGTTACTTTATTGTTTATTTATTAATTTATATTATGTTTTACATGTCTAGCTTGGGAATAAAGCCTAAAAGCCAACATCGAGAGCCTAAATGCCCACAGACCCTTGGCTGTTGCATGCCATTATCGAATTTTTGACCTAAAATTGTGGTTTGGGTAGGGGATGATGGCGGCCCAAAGTCTGGTTGGGCAGGCATTATCGATAGCACTGTTTATTCCCTTCTTTGTAGTGAAGACATCTGCGGATCCGTCGCTCAACGTCGTCTTGTTGGAGGACACCGCTGCGGTCTCGGGGGTTAGTGCGCGAAGGCCTGTTCAGCACAGGAAAGAGAAGAAGATTAGACATCCATCTCTCTCTCTCTCTCTCTCTCCGTCTCTGTTTCTGTCTTTCTCTCGCCCTCCCTCTCTATTCCTCTCTCTCTCAGGTTGGCATTGCTCTGTGCGCGATCTCGCTATCCTCTCTCCTCGACTCGCCAATACCCGACTGCTGTGGATCTATTGTGATCGGAGCACTTCTTGGTTAGCTTATTTATATTTGAAGTTGTTATTTTACTTAAATGATGCATTCAGTGTAACAGACAGCTTCTGAAAGTATCTTATCTTGATACAAATGAGGCATTTTATATCGCATATCTAGTTGAACTATGAGTTACTATAGCGTATCTTGTTAGTATCTTCTACATACCTGTATTGACTGGCACAGGAACTGTGGCCACTTTCATCATCCGCACGAATGCGACTCACCTGGTTGGCCGAAGTCTGCCCGGTCGGATTACAGATGACATTGTCTGCCGACTCAATAATGACCCAGTCATACGGCAAGCACTTTATTTCACTTCTACTCTCATTTTGTATGTATTGAGATTCCAAACGGTTTCAAAAATGGTGGAAATTTTTGGTACGTTTCAAGGCATCCCAACAACATTTTTGGTTTTTTTTTTGTGGTGTCTTCCTTTTTAAAGAAAGAACTTTATTAGGCAACAGGCATTATCGTGGGGATTTTAACATGGAAACAGAGAAAAAAATATTATTGCTTACTTAGCTATTCCATCCTGGGCTTCACTGAACAATGTACTCGTATACTCAATTGAAAGTAAACATAGAAAAAAGAAGTAATATGTGAAAAAGAGCACTAGGAAGTAGAAAATATTCAGCTTGGCATTTAGCGTAATAGAAGTGTTGTTAAAATTTTTGAGATATATTAGGGTCCGGCGCCTTTGAAAGTTTTGTTTATATTTTATTTCCAACTTCGGCGCTTAAATTTAGCGATAGGTGTTCTAAAACTGTGAGCATTCTAAAACGACTGGGTACACCTCTGTATATACTCGATTATATAAGAACACTAGCACATGCATGCAACACATACTCACACATATATGAGCAATATGTTTTGATTATCGCACGCATTTCTTGAGAGACGTCGAGTGCAAAATTAATTATTAATGCTAGCGCTGCACGAAAATTTAATAAATAGCACTTCCACTGCTTAGGAGGAAAAGGTGGAGTATAGGGTTTGGGCCCGGAAGAAAAATTGGGCAGAGTTTAATACAGTATTTGCATGTCAAAATCTAGGTGGCGTATGGCTCCGAGGATACCCTAAATCAGGATAGGTATGCAAAATAGACGGTAACTTTTTAACCGTGACACGAATACGGATTACAATATAGAGCAAGTTAAGCAGAGGAAAAAGTTATTGGCGCCAATTCCTCTCTCCTCATTCTTGTGCACCTGTATTCAGATTAGGCGATGTTGGCAAAAATATAAACTGAATATTGTTTTGAAACGAGACAAACGTATTTGAGCAAGCAAACGCGTAATTATGGAAATAGTCGTGCCCTTTGGCGAAATTACTATTGAATAGCTGAAATGAATTATTTTTAACAGGGAAAATATATTTGCAAGAAATTTGGCGGGAGGAATCAATTTTTAATTTTGCTCTGCCTGTCAGATCCGTCCACGACGTGAAGACGACGTCGCTCGGTGTTGAGCACTCTCGCTTCAAGGCAGAGATCGACTTTGACGGAAGAGCCATCACGAGGTCGTACCTGGCAACGAAGTGCGATAAGGAGGAGATGCTCAAGGTTGGGGCCTATCTTGGGAATTTTTGAAAAGGAATTTTCGGTGATCAAAGGAGTTATTTATATATTTTTTTAATGATGACAGTATTCTCATTTCTGTGCTTCAGGAGGTACAGTCGCTCAAGACGACAGAAGAGTTGGACGAGTTTATGGAGACGCATGGGGAAAGAGTTATCGATCGAATCGGAGATGAAATCGATAGAATAGAGCGAGAGATCACGAAGAAGCATCCGGATATCAGACACGTGGACTTGGAAGCACTCTAGGGGACGGATTTTAGGCGGGAGTCATGAGTCTGGGCCGGATTTTGGGTAGTCTGATATATCCAGGAAGGCCCGGAATTCTCATTAAATGGCTAGGAGTACAAGCCCTAAAGCCCGTTGACCAATCAAAGATTTTGTGAAATTTTTTTTCAACTGGAAGCTTATCGTGCATCTAGAAACCCAGTGCTGTAACTCATTTTAGGATAAGTAGAGACAAAAAACAAGATAGTTCTTCCCTGCCTATACCTCTAGTCGCGTGGTTTTCATAATCGGTGCTGGTAGTAGAATTCGCGCATCATATGCCTTTCTTGTCTCCACTTTGTAAATAGTTTTTTTCCTTTAAATAGTAAATAGCATTTCGTCTATGCTTACTGTATCCGATGTCTAGTGTCCATTCCGTGCTAAATAAGAATGTGATTAGAGAAAATAAGCCCCTCTTATTTATTCAGAAAGTTGATTGTGGCATTGTCTTTTTTCATTGAGAACATGCCTTATTTTTACCGCTTGGTGAAATGACCGAATTCTTGGTTTTATAGAATTGCTAACGCTACTTATTCTCTGGCAAAAAGAGTATTGATAAAAAGCGTTACTTGGTACGACAGATTATGACATCATAAGAAGATTGAAAAGGGTGCGATAGACTAGCCAAGAGAAATCGGCGGCTGCTAGACATCAACCACGTCACTCGCCCTTTGCAGCAGCCCGCTCCGCTGCGCCTTCAGCTTGTCCCTCTCGAACTTGTAGATGTGCACCTTCATCGTAGCCCATCGGATGAAACTGCAAGTGGTAGTCCTTTAATAGATTTAGGAACTTTCACAACCCCCTGAGATTGGCTCGGCTAGAATTCTCGTTTTACTCTTACAAGTATCTCGAATGTTCAAGACCGTAAACCCCTACAGTGGTTATAGTAACTCTTTCGTACACCTGTTCCATATCCTTAAACTGACTGCCGTAACCCCTCCAGCCCCACTCACGATCGAATGGTTATGACGACGAAGAAGATGGTGAGCACGAGTGCCGTGCCAACCCCAACCATAGGGTCGTACGCGGCATAGAAGTCGGCGACGGAGCGCGGGGGGTTGTGCTGGAGAGGGGGACGAGAGGAATGTTATCTCTGTCACTCTCTCTTTCTCTCGCTCTCTCTCATTCTCTAGCTCTCTTCCGCTTTCTCTCGCTATCTCTTTCTCTCTCTCTCTCTCTCTCTCTCTCTCTCTCTCTCTCTCCCACGCCACTCACATCCATAAAGTCTCTCTTCTCCGCACACGCAGGCAGGCAAGTCTTCGGTGTAGTCCTTGTCGCCATGAAATAAAATCGCCTGAAACAATTCTTTATTATTAAAATAAATTAAAATAATCATTAAGAAAAATAAGTTAAAAAAAGTTTTGGTCCGCGTTTACTTGGCGAGAATTTCTGATATAAGATTTTTTTTCCTTTATAAACTAATTAAACAAACATGGTTTATTCTTTTTTCTTCATAGTTTTTCTTTCAAAAACCGCATTCATACTTTTCTCCCTGTCAATGCTCTTTTATCTCTCTTTCTATCTGTTCCCTCTCTACCTCACTCTATCTCTTCATTGAAGACTCTCGCAAATGACGACTTCTTTATTACAAGCATTCCGAAGCTCCAGCGTCTTTTATTGGCCTTGGATATTGTTCCTGATGTCTCCTTTACTCTCTGACTTCGTCTCTTACTTTCAACGTCTCAAATTCCCTCCATCACTAACTCCCTCACTTTCCTTCTCTTTCTCTTACTCTCTCTCTCTCTCCCTCTCTCTCTCTCCTCTCTTCCGCTCTTTCCTACCTCTCCCGTGCTCTCTCGCTTTTCTATGATATTCTTTATCTCTAGATGACTTCATCACTTGCTTTCACAGCTCTACTGATATGAGATAGACGGCAATAAACGGTTCCTCTCGCTTTATCATTCATTCATGATGAGCTATCGCAATCTCTCTTACCACTTTTCCGTATCACTTCATTTCTCACTCACAAAATTCACTATCTCTGTTCCCTCTCTCCCTTCCCATCTCTCTCTCTCTCCCTTCCCATCTCTCTCTCTCTCTCTCTCTCTCTCTCTCTCTCTCGCCATATCTCTAGCTCTCTCGCTTTCTCTCTCTCTCACTCTCTCTCTCCCTCTCTTGCAATTCCTGTCTCAATTTGTCTCTCCCTCTCAATATCTCTCTCTCTCTTTCTCTCTCTCTCTCTCTCTCATATCCCTGTCATGGTCTCATATCCCTGTCATAGACGCTAGAAGCTTGCATAGATTATAAGGAAGAAAAGTGCCCTAACAATAAGCCTGGCATGACGCTCATTTCAATCATTTATTTTTTATATCCTTATTTTGTATTTTATTATGAAATTATGTATCAATTCTATTATACGCTCTATTACATACTTAGCGAATTATTTGCATTATTTTCGTCTTTATTTGTCAGGCAGGAGAAGAGGTACCATAAGAGGCTCTTGGCTTGAATTTTCGATCCTGAGACCTTACCATAAGATTGATCGCAATGTGAGCATATATTAGAAAGTTAAATAATTGGGCAAATTTTTCTCAAACGGCATATGGCACTTACGACTTTGTTTTATCTGAAGTTTTCTTTTAAATAATATCATTTTCTTCACACCGCTGACTTAAAAAAGTGTAATTCAAACACTATAATTTTTAGCGATGCCCTGCCCTGGCGCAGCGTACCCCAGTTGCATCTTTATGAATTGCTTGTTAAAATGCGTTAGTGGATATACATAAAAAAATTTTGTAATTTTTATTCTCTATACTAAGGTATCTGCAGCTACGTATTACAGTGTCGCAACATCGCTACAAACGTTGTATCTCACGTAAAATACCCGAATAGAGCTGTATTTTTTCTCTCTCTACGTAGTTTAGTTACTTCAAATAAACCTTTATTACTCTTAATATTTATAAAAATCATATTTATTTAATAAAAAAGTAAAAAAAACCGAGACACAATTACAGCAGAACAAACTCGCCTGCAGTGTCAAGTCTTCTCGTTCTGCTTTCACGGAATGGGCTCCTCCTCGTCCTCGCTGCCGGACGGCGAGCTGGACCGTCTCAGCATCGAGAGTGGCCGTCAGTTCCGCGCTGGGTCCGGAGTCCGGGCCGTAAATTTTGCGACCTAGTCCAGGGCGTGGCCGTGAATTAGAGAATTGCGTAGCGCATTTTGTCGATATCTTCAACTATTCGCTGAATGCATAAGATTCTCTCAACATAACTAATCAAATTCTGAAACCACCGGTTTTGAGCGCAAACAAACCACGGGGAAAGAAGGGAGCGCAACAAGTGAATAAAAGAAGTGATCTATTTTAATTCCTCATGAACATCAGTAGAGGAGTAATTAATGTAGTCAATATCCAATCATGTGCGTTTCCAAGTAAGCAACATGAGTAAGTTATTGACGAATAACGAAGCGCATATAATTTGGAAGGACGCGACACTTTTTGGAAGATACTAGGTTGAAAAGCAAATAATATGCCATATAGATATATAATGCCAATGATTAGATAACTGTGGATATCTTTAACAAGCAAAAATTAGCAAGACTTCAATATTAATAAGTATGCATACTGCACATGTGTATGTATCTCGACGAAATATTGTGATTATTGAGCAAGAAATCTACCTTTTTGTAGTGATGAAGAAACAACCTTATGCTTGATGAAAAAAAATCGATTAATTAGCTATGTTGATAAATATTTTCATTAAAAATACTTTAGTTTAAACTAATTAAGAGAGCCTCTCAGTAAGGCTCCAGTTGGCCCTGCCCTAGATGCAAGATGACGGATCCATACATTGAGAATGTGGTCAGATATGACAAAAGATCTCTCTATTAACTTTTTGGGAAAATTTTATTTTTATAAAAATTTTCTTTCCAGGAATACCTTAAAGTGTGCTAAAATTTTGAAAATTCATATCGGTCTTTAAAGTCAACATTTTTCACTATACTTTTTTTTATTCGATTTCTCGTCGAATACTTAATAAAAGTATCAAGACTTTCTTTCTAAAAGTTAAATTTTCGATGTTAAATTTTGTCATGAATTTTTTTTGTCATGAATTTTTGCTCGTTGAATACCCAAACCTCATTTGCGCGTGGGATTTTTATTTCAGATTAAAGAGCATGAAAAACTGTACAAGATACGGTCCAAGTTCAGTTCAATCTCTTTCCCAGAAGCCTCGAAAAAGTAACTTGAATAAGAGCAACTCTCACTTGAGCGAATGTGGTAATATGGTTACAACTTGCCAAATTTGATAAGCTCACAGAAGCTAAGGAGACATTTTTATTCAGCATCTTATTCTCTACAAAAAGGTGTCCATGGCATTATCAAAAACGCGCGTTTTATTGATAAAAACTTGAAAATTCAATTTTCAAACATTTTGGAAAATAGCTGAAAACCTATTTCATAAAGTATAGTGTGTACGAGCTTGCCGAAAACAATATCTCCGTAGCTGTATCTTGTAGAGCAGAAAATTCTACATAACATATATTCTCAACGCATTATTTTGATTTCCCACTTGATCCGAAAAGTTGATTTCAAATTCGCTGTTCGAGCTAAATTTGGCTTCGGGTGTCTTTATAAATGTGTTTACTTTAGAAATCGATGTTTTCGAACAAAGTAACAATCTTTTTCGTGTTCCTGGTATCGAACAACCCCTCTAGGGCGAATTTGGGGAAAATTTTTTTTCGATCTTACTCTGCCCATTTTTTTCGACTTTTGACCGCCGATGGCGAAATGGAAGTCAAATGTCGAAAAAAAAAATGCCCTAGACGGGTTGTTCGATACCAGGAACACGAAAAAGATTGTTACTTTGTTCGAAAACATCGATTTCTAAAGTAAACACATTTATAAACGACACCCGAAGCCAAATTTAGCTCGAACAGCGAATTTGAAATCAACTTTTCGGATCAAGTGGGAAATCAAAATAATGCATTGAGAATATATGTTGTGTAGAATTTTCTGCTCTACAAGATACAGCTACGGCGATATTGTTTTCAGCAAGCTCGTACACACTATACTTTATGAAATGGGTTTTCAGCTATTTTCCAAAATGTTTGAAAATTGAATTTTCAAGTTTTTATCAATAAAACGCGCGTTTTGATAATGCCATGGACACCTTTTTGTAGAGAATAAGATGCTGAATAAAACTGTCTCCTTAGCTTCTGTGAGCTTATCAAATTTGGCAAGTTGTAACCATATTACCATATTCGCTCAGGTGAGAGTTGCTCCTATTCGGGTTACTTTTTCGAGGCTTCTGGGAAAGAGATTGAACTGAACTTGGACCGTATCTTGTACAATTTTTCATGCTCTTTAATCTGAAATAAAAATCCCACGCGCAAATGAGGTTTGGGTATTCAACGAGCAAAAATTCATGACAAAAAAAATTCATGACAAAATTTAACATCGAAAATTTAACTTTTCGAAAGAAAGTCTTGATACTTTTTATTAAGTATTCGACGAGAAATCGAATAAAAAAAGTATAGTGAAAAATGTTGAAATTAAAGCCCGATATGAATTTTCAAAATTTTAGCACACTTTAAGGTATTCCTGGAAAGAAAATTTTTATAAAAATAAAATTTTCTCAAAAAGTTAATAGAGAGGTCCTTGGTAATGTCTGACCACATTCTCAATGTATGGATCCGTCATCTTGCATCTAGGGCAGGCCTGTATGGACCTCTCCTTGAGTCTTACAGAGAGGCTCTCTTAAAAACAATAATGCATATGTTTATGAAAACATTTTTAAATTGAAGTGTCAAAGAAGTCGGTGGTGACGCTTTACGCGCGCTTCTGCGAGCTGGCGAAGCATCGCGAGCGAGACACGAATCAGCTATTCATGAGCAAGGACGACTTCAGAGACATTCACGAGCTGCAGCTCAATCCACTCGGCAATCGACTCATTGACGCTTTCTTCGCAGACGCAGAGTCAGTCAGAGGGGGCGGAGTCAGAAGAGAGGGGCGGAGTCAGTGAGGGGGGGGGGCGGAGTCAGTGAGAGGGGGGCGGAGTCGGTAGGGAGGGGCGAAGTGAGTTTATTATTGATAAAATTAGGAAGAAGGGAAAAAGCCCTGTGTGGAAATAGTAATAATTTTGATAAATAAGCCTGATTATTCCCCGCATGATTATTTTGATGTTTGGCTCATGCGGCTCTCAGCATAAAAGACAGCTTATTTTCTGACGAGCCCGGAATTCCTGGTGAGAAAGAGAGAGAGAGAGAGAGAGAAAGAGAGAGAGAGAGAGGGAGAGAGAGAACTTGAGGATATGGAGTGAAGATAAAATGATGTCACCAATGTATGCGCTATCTCACTCCTAAGGCTAATGAGGATCGAGCAACATTTATATTTATAGCCAAGGGGGAGGCTGGGGAAGGACACGGATGAATGGGCATAGACTAACAATAAGTCTGCTAGTGGAAGGAAGAGCGTGTCAATGACACACTAAAAATGGGAGCATAAACAAAGAGATGCTAGTGTTTATAATAAGAGAGCACACGTGCATATCGACGTGCCGAGCGAACGAAAATCTAAATAAAACTGTGGAATTATCTGTAAAATATTTACCAATGTAATAACTTATCTTACAAAATAAAACAAATGTGTCTCCGTCTTGAAGTTAGGAAAAAAAGAGTTTTATGAACCAAACTCGCAAATTCCAAATGAATTGACAGCTTCAGATAATACATTTAGGGAATAACTAGCACGAGTCTACGCAACTATTCCACGAGTATCATTGTTAAAAAAAATTAATCGATAACTAAATGATTTAAGTCCAATATTTCCTACTTTTGGCTTCAACTTACGGCAGGAATTTAGATGAATAAATAATGGAAAATAGTTATGTATGTGCATACGTGTTAGTTAGGAGCGAGAGAGAAAGAGCGAGAGAAAGAAGAAGGAGAGGTCAAAATAAAGCGAAAGAGAAACCGATAGAGAGTGCGAGGGAGAGAGAAATATAGAGCGGAGGTGAGAGAGAGAAGGAAAGAGAAGTACAGCAATAAAGAGAGAGACATTCTAGAGAGAGACAGACTGAAAGAGAGAGAGAGAGAGAGAGAGAGAGAGAGAGAGGTCGAACGCCCATTGCGGTAACCATCTTTGGTGCGTGTGAGGTCTAGAAACGAACTGGATAGCCGGAAGGGATGGAAACAGGGGCGTGTATTTCACTAGTGGAAGAAACAAGAATGAACAAAATGGATGAAAGAAGATGGTTTTTGAACCCTGAAGGGTGAGAATTGCGAGAGAGTGAGAGAGAGAGTAAAAGGGAGACTGAGAGGAGGAGGAAAGAGGGTGAAAGTGTGAAAGAGAGAAAGAGAGAGGGAGAGAGAGAGCGTAAGAGGGATATGGAGAGGGGATAGAGAGGGGGAGAGTGTGAAAAAGAGAGAGAGAGAGAGAGAGAGAACGTAAGAGGGATATAGAGAGAGGGAGAGAGGCTGAGCGTGAGAAAGAGAGAGAGAGAGAGAGAGAGAGAACAGACCAAGCATTAGATTGGAAATAAGCACTGGCCTGTGTGCGCATGCGCTTGAAAGCAATGTGAAAACGTGGCATGGCCGTGGAGATGAGAACATTCCGCGGCCTGGCAATGGCAGATGCGGGATGGCAAGCAAGATGTCTCAGGTGGTCTCAGGGGGCTCTAAGGTCCCTTTTGGGCCCTTCCCCCACCTCCACCTCTTTCTGCAGATCTCGAAGATCCCTCAGGAACACTTGAAAAGCGAGTCAAAAGGTAAGAATGACACAGGAAAGATGCGGGATGTTGTTTTGGGGGGAGGGGGGTTGGAGAGAAAATATGAAATAGCGGGCGAGACAGAGGAGAGAGAAAGATGGAGAAAGAGATCGAGATCGGATGATAGAGTAATAAGCTGCACATGATTAAAGGCGGAGAAGAAACACGAAGAAAGAAGGCGTTTGAAAGAGAAAGAGAGAGTGAGATGGAGGAAAGTAAAGTAAGGAACACGAAAAAGAGGGAGAGCGAGAGAGAGAGAGAGAAGAGAGAAAAGGAGCTAATGGAGAGATGGAGAAGCAGAGAAATTCGACATCTGGTCCCCAGGCCTCATTGTTGTAAACCCGCGCCGAGCAATGGGTCGGGAAGGAACGGCATTCAACTGGCGCCTTCTGCATTTTGCTAACGAGAGACGAGAGGCAGAAAGAGAGACGAAGGGAGACAGACCGAGTGAGAAAGAGAGACCGATTGAGAAGGAGAGACCGAGTGAGAAAGAGAGACCGAGTGAGAAAGAGAAAAGAGAATGAGGGAGAAATGGTGTACGAAAGAGAGAAAGAGAGAGAGAGAAGAGAGAAACAGGAAGAGAAAAATTGTCGGATGGGGTGATAGACGGTAAAGCTAAGAAGAAAAACGAGTATACTTATGGTGAGATGGACGGAAAGAACTTTATGCATGGAAAAAATAAATTGAAAAATAAAGAGTGCTCCATCAATATTACTAACCATAAATACGACAATTGATCACCTAGTTTTTACGCTTCTAAAACAACGCGTAGAAAACAGAAAGTCCCGCACCTTTTATGCAATGACAGGAAGAAAAACGCATGAGGTCCATAACAAAGCAGGATTGAGCTATATCATCTCTAGGAAAGAAAATGCATGTGAAGGCATCCATCACTTAAATCGCATGCTTTCTGTTTCATGCAAGATGGCGCCAATTCAAGCCATAGATTTTTGCTATTTAACTTCAAGCATAATTTCATATTTAGATATTGTATTTTAAATATTTTTATTTCATTGTTCCAGATGGAGTCTATAACAAAAAAAAATACTTTAAGAATTTATTTCCATATTTTTCTCTGACCAGGAGACTTTGCAAAAACTGTTGGATATTGCTCTTCTCTCACTTTTTTTCCGCTTGGCAATGATGAATCCGTTGATGTCTAACTAAGACTGCTTCACTTCTCTTGATCTCTTACGATGAAGTAATGGCTCTTCGTGTGTACAAGAAAAAGAGTTGTCTGCTCTAGAAAAGAGTTTGTTTCGAGAAGTCTTCAAGAAAGTGACTGGCGCCTCGTGGCGTGGGAACGTATTCGCATACACTTTTTCTGTGCTAGAGGACAGCAGCCACAGACTAGGAAAAAAGACGTAAAAAGAGAAATGTATATTGAAAAGAGAGAGAGATAGAGATGGACAGGGAAAGAAAGAGAGCGAAAGGGTGTGAGACTGAGAAGAGAGACCAAGTGAGCGGACCATAGAACAAAAGTACATATATAAAATTAAAGGATGAGAGGCCGAGAACAGTTACTGCTTCTCGAAGTTACAGAATGTGCGTTTCGGATTGTGCTCATTGTTCTGGTTGAAACGGATATGCCGGTGGATAATTGAGAGAGAGGAACACAATGGTGTAAATATGGTGAAAATGACTATTTTAGATGGGATAAGCAGGAAATGGAAGTTGGATGAACGGTATCAGAAGAAAGGGCATAGCTCGCTCAGCGGAACAAGTGTGCATATAAAATGTATGCGGCGAACAAGAAATCATAGGGTGATTGAGAGAGAGAGAGAGAAGAAGGGAGACGAGGAGGGGAGCTGGAGAGAGATATGTTGGGATGGAGAGTGGCAGAGAAAGAGGGAGGGAGGGAGGAAGAGAGAAAGAGATAGCGAGAGAAAGAAAGTGAGCTTTTGTGCTTCTCCGAAAATTGCAGGCTTTGCTTGGGTAAGCAGAGGGATTGCGCAAAAAAGAAGTAATGACGTGTCTGCACGTTCCATTTTCACTCTATGTTTTCTTCCGCTTCCTTTTCTCGTTCTCTCTTTTTTCCTCTCGCTCTCTCCCGTTCTCCATCTGATACCCACTCTCTCTCTCTCTCTCTCTCTCTCGCTATCTCGCTCTTTGGTTCTCGTTCATATCTTCTCTGCACGGTCGGTCATTCAATTCTCTTCCACTAAGTACATACATTTCTTAAGACGTTTCTCTGAAGGTATGCCCAGCCGAAGGATATTGCTTCGCTCTCTTCGCGATATTAAAAGAGAACATGTCGGCATCTTTTCTTTTTATTTTGATTCTCGATTATGCGATGGCAGAGTGAGTGAAGCGTCGGAATTCGTACGTAGGAGGAATCTTACTGTAAGCATGCACTTTATATTGTAGCCATGACATGAGTAGATGATAGGGTTAAGAAAAGAAATGAATTAGGACGACACGGCAAGAATGACAAATAATATATTAAACTGAAGGGTATGAAGGATAGAGTAGAAAGAGTGAGAGACTGTTAGAGAAGAGAGATAGATTGGGTATATGGAAGGGAAGAAGAGATTCAGAGTGAGAAAGAGTGCACGCGAGATTGTAATTAAACGAAAGATGTAGAGAACAAAGACAGGAATTATGAAGAGTCCCCAGTTGTGCCAAAAGTCCCGTGAGAGCACTTCGAAGGGAGAACTGACGAATTTAACGAGTACAATTTTCTTCATCGCCAAGGCAACCAAAATGTGGCAAAAAAACAAAAAGATTTATTCAAAGTAATCGACAGCTCCTTTCATTAAATTCACAACTTTGTGAATTTTGTGAAAAGGCTAATTGTGAAAAGACGGCTGAACAGACATTAACTTAAAACAACTTTACATTTGCGGGCTGGCCAACAGATCTTCTTCGTTCGTATATCTGTTATGCAAATAAGGAAAATGTTTTTTTTTTAATTTATAAAAGTAAAAACATTCAAAAGAAATGGATATAAAGGATCTCTCAAAAGATGAAAATAATTTGCCCTCAGTTTACCAAAATCTCCATTCACGCCTCTCTGCCACTAAAATCATCTAACTCTCTCTCATTCTCCATCTCTCTCTTTTTCTATCTCTTTACATTTATTCCTCAATGTCACTTTCTCTGTATGTTTCTCTATGTCTTTCCTCTCCATCTCTCCTATTCTTGCTCTCGCACTCATTCTTTCTATCCAATCTTTCATTCTTCCGTCTCCCCCTCTGTGATAATCCGACTTTAATTGCCGCTGCTTCAAAGGTCGGCTCAGACCTTTTGTTGCTCTGCCTCCGGTGGAACGGGCAAAGTCTCCAACATTTTTCTCCCGTTTTAGGATGTGATTGGGGGAGGGGTTCGGAAAGGGAGTGTTGGAGAGATCGAGAGGAGAACAAGAGCAGGGAGATAATAAATGCAGAAGGACAAAGTGATATAAAAACAAAAGATAATAGTGTGTTCGAGAAAGAGAGAAGAGATGACAGAGAGATGGAAGATTTAAGATGGAGAGAGAAGCGGGGCAAAATCAAGAGACGAAGGCTGGAGGGAGCATGTGAGGCTATACTGGAGGCAGTGGAGGTGGTTCCGTAAGCTTGGCCTCTTGGGTGGCATTAACGAGGATGGAAGAAAGAGCGAGAGGCAGGAGAAAGGGATAGGGAAAGAGGGAAAGAGAGAGAGAGAGAGAGAGAGAGAGAGAGAGAGAGAAAGAGAAAGAGAAAGCGAGCGAGACAGAGAGTCACCAGAGAAAAGTGTTAATTAGGGAGGATAAAGAGGGTTGAAAGAGAGAGAGAGAGAGAGAGAGAGAGAGAGAGAGAGAGAGCTAAAAAGAACGAAAAGCGTACAGAGCTATTTGAAAGTTTATAAAAAAAAAGAATGGCAAACAGACGAGCTAAAAGTCAAAAGAAAGAGATAAGACGAAGAATGACGAGCACTTGGAAGAATACCAATGAAGCAGAGAGATTAATATTGCCTGGGGGAACAGAGAGAGAGAGAGAGAGGAGAGAGAGACAGGGAGAGATACAGAGAGAGAGACAGGGAGAGATACAGAGAGTGAAAGAAATAAATGGGATAGAGAGAGGAAGGGAGACGATTTGAGAAGTCTTGAGAGAAGTAAATGGAGGGAATGAGGACCAAAGCGGGAAGCAAAAGATAAATACACAAAAATGATAAAAGGTTGAATTGTGCTGGAGAAGAAGGGAAAGGAACTAGACTAGAATTCCATGGAATTTAGACCACAATCGACGGCCCGCGGTGGGGAGAGAAACAGAGCGTGAGAAAGAGAGGAAGAGTGCGAGGTAAGAGAGAGGGGAAGCAGAGAGAGAGAGAGAGAGAGAGAGAGAGAGATTAAGAGAGAGAGGAATGGAGAGGGTGAGACAATCGACGATGAGAATAGACAGCCGGCGTAAGGCCGATATTGAGAAGTAGTGCGAGAGAAAGATTTCATAAACGCTTTTTCTGTGGCACCAAGCTTGGACCAAGAAGGAAGGTAAATGGAGCAAGAGAGAAAGAGAGAGAGAAGGAGAGAGAGATAGAGAGAGAGAGGTAGTGAGGGTACGAAAAGGAGAGAGGGAAGGAGAGAGAGAGGTGACTGAGCAAGCGAGAGAAAAGATAGAAAGAGTGAAAGAACGAGCTTGAGCGAGTGAGAGAAAGAAAAGGGAACTGACAATGAGAGAAACGTCAAGACGAGAAGAGGGAAAAGAAACAGAGAGAGAGAGAGAGAGAGAGAGAGAGAGAGAGTCAGAAAGACAGAGACAGTGATCGCGAAAGAAGAGAGCGGTCGAGAGAGAGGAACAAATGTAAGTGAGTGAGCCCGAGCTGTGGGCAGATGATGAGATGGAGAATGTGAAGTAAGTTGATAATTATTAGAGTGAAAGATCAAATGGAACGGGTGAAATTGAAGTGAGGAGTGTGTACAGAAATGGAGAAAGAGAGAAAGAGCAAAGGTGAATAAAAGGGAGAGCAGCAGGGGAAGCTAGAGAGAGAGAGAGAGAGAGAGAGAGAGAGAGAGAGAGAGACAGTAAACATACAAGCATCTGACAAAGGTCATCTGCAAGAAGGAGAATGCATCCAATTATGATAATTGTTATATGACAAGAGACTTCTTTGCGATGTATCATGAATGTAACTACAAGAATAAAACTTGAAGTACAATGCTAATATTCAGAAGGTCCATTGAATAGAAACCAAATAAAAAACCTAAATTGATTTTAATTAAAAAAAAAACACTTGTAGCTCAAAAGATGTTACTCAAAAGATGTTGCTCTTACCTTTCTCTCGCTTTGTCACTTTTCTCTCTCTCTCTCTCTCTATCTCTCTATCTTTCTCTCTCTCTCCTTCCCTCTCTTTATCTCCGTTTAACTCTCTATCTCTCACTTTCCCACTGATGCGCTCTCCCTCCTCTCTCTTTCCATCTGTAACTCTCTTCTTCATCATGGTTATGTTTTCTTCGAGAGCAAGGGAGAGACAGAGAAAGGGAGAGAGATAGAAAGATGCCGAAAGAGTGAGCGGCCGCATGAAAGAAAATGAAGAAGTATGGAATGTGAGGGATTATACATAGATAGAACGAGATGTGAAGAACCTTTACAATCCATTATCATATAAATGTGAGTAAGAGATACTTGCGGATAAATAATGAACTAGCGTTTTCTAGGCGAGAGAGAGCAAGGGAAAATGGCGAGAGTTAAAAGTGTGAATGTCTTCCTTGGACTCCCAGAATGAGAAAAAGCTAAGTCGGCTATCTCATACGGATTTCTTTCTCCCGGACTACGTAAAGACGGAAGTGATTTGGAATGATTTTCCGAATCCCGCGTAGCAGGCAATTGGAGTATGGGACTCAAGCATTCCTTCCTCTTTCTCCCTCTGCTTCCTTTCTCTCTCTCTTACTCTCTCTCTCTCTTCTTTCAATATAGCTTTCTCCCTTGTCTCTCACACTCTGTAGCACTCTCATCTTATCTACATACATACATACATATATCTCGTTCTCTTTCCCTTTTTATTATGTGTCTTCCTCTCTGCCACACTATATTTATTTTTTATATATTTTTGCATTTTTGTTCGCTTCTCAGTTTGCTTAATTTTTTGTAAATTAAAACGGCAAGAGCTGATTAATTTTAGCATTAAAAATAGCTATGTATGTACATACAAGTTAGAAGGAAAGCAAATTAAACGCAAAAGAAAAGAAAGTGGAACTCGCACCATACCTTTTTCCCATTATTTCTCCGGTTACCCCTGATTCTTGCTCCTTCCCTCTCTTTCTCTCTCTATTCCACATTCTCTCTCAATTTCTCCATCTCTTCCACACACAGAAAAATATTTGGTCATATTCTACAGAATGAGATACAGATATATCTGTAGTATAGCGACCTACAGAATTATTTGTTGTTTGGTCGAGCACATTCTGTATCTTCAGAGGACATTTTGTAGTTTTTGATCGGCTGAGCCGGCCGCGCATGCACACAGTGGTGCTATTAATCTAGGAAGAAAGAAAGCTGAGCTCGACTTTTTTGTCTGGAACTTTTTTCAGAGTTGAGTTCAACTCTCAATACAATCTCGTCGAGTTTTCTTATAGAATTCCAATGCATACCTCAAACTTGGGTAATTAAACCGGCTCAGTGCAGCAAGCATCCCAAAGGTTCGGCAGCAACCGATGTCGGGCGGGTTTTTCATAGCATGCTCATAGGCCGAGGTGTGAGGCTGGGACTAATAGACGAAAACGGAGGCATCGAGACGCAATGTCTCATTTTCACTGGCATTTTGAGGTCAACCTTTTTTCTCGGCGAGAGAGTACACAAAAATGAGAGACCAAACGGAGCAATGATTTATAGCTTCCTTTTCCCTCTCTCGTCTTCCACACTCTTGCTGTTAGAAAAAGAGTTGACCATTATCTTGACCACTTTTTGGCTGAGCACGCTTTTTAAAGTTGGGATCTTTTTGGAATAAGTTGGGCCCATCTTTCTTCTTTTCCATACTAATCCGCCCTTTTCAGAGTTCACCCTCAATCTTTTTTGTTAAAAAGTTGAGCTCAACTTTCGCCCCGTTTTCTTCCTAGATTAATAGCACCACAGATGCCGATTTCGCATCGTTTTGCTTTGTTTCTCTGTTTCTCTGGATAAAACTCTCTATCTCTCTCGATGTATTTTCTCTCTCTGCATCTCTCTGCCAAATGTACCTTTTCCCGCCACTATTATGTATGTTTTCACCCTTTTAAAGTGCCTTTTCTTCAGTATTCGAGCGCTTCCGAAGCATTTTCTCTTCTCGCTCGCTCGCTCTCTCTCTCTCTCTCCGTCTGTCTGTCTGTCTGTCTGTCTCTCTCTCTCTCTCTCCTCTCTCTCTCTCTCTCTCTCTGCCCGACCATCCAACAGATGCAGAGTCGGCGAGCGTGAAAAGGTGTACTTCTACGACTTTGTCAAGGTGCTCTCGCACTTTCGACCCATCAACAAGAATAAGCCGCATCCGTGGAACACGCGCGAGGCCAAGCTCAAGTGTACCGAAATTTTATTAACTAATCAATAATATCCTAATTAATTAATGATTTAATTGATTTGCCAAATCAAGAAACAGTTTTTAAACATATTTATTTATTTTTTCTTAATCTTTGAATTGGCTCACAAATCCTAATTTGTAAAAAAAAATATATACATATATGAAAATTGTTGCTCATTATTGCACTATTTTTGCAAAAATTCAGTCGCATTCACCATGTACGACCTGAACAAAAGCGACACCATCACCAAGGATGAGTTCAAGAATATTTTGCAGGTATACTTCCCAATTTTTGAAGTGAATGGATAGATTAGTGATAAGCGAAAACTATACATAAAATAAACAGAACAAAAACTGTTGTTAGATGATGATTGGTGCAAACGTCTCCGAAGAGCAAGTCAACTCGATCGCCGATCGAACGATGAGAGAGGCAGACAAAGACAACGATGGCTTCATCACATTCAACGAGTTTGTCACGGTTGGTCGGGGTGGTCTGGCTGAGAGGTTGTACGCTGACTGTACGGATCGGATGGATGCTTGTTTGATTCCCTCAAGGTCTATTTCCTTCTGCAGGCCATGGAGAAGACTGACATCGAGCAGAAGATGTCCTTCCACTTTCTCGCCTGACTTTGGAAATTATATTTAATCGGTGTAAAGATCGGCTTAATTATTCGAGTGACGATTACTATTATGTACGCAATAAATAAGTATGCTTTTAATGTTTTCATCGATCGTAAAACATTGCAATCCAGTTGTCGCTTCACATTTTTTTATCGCTAATGATGGGATTAAATTTTCCTCGTTGTTTTCACACTTTCTCATTGTCAGTGGTCTTATTAAAGCATGAAGCTTCGGGTTAGGGATAATAAATTATGTATATACATATGTTGCTGATTCTTCAGTTAACGAAGGAAGATGAAGTACAGCGAAATCTCAAGATTATGGTTAACGAACTTCCCCTCTCGTTTCTCTCTCTCTCTCTCTCTCGACTTTTTAAAACTCTTTTTATGCATCCATTTTCCCTCTAAAAGACAAATTTTGTTTAAAAACAATCAAGAAGAAAGCGGAGATTATGGAATTCGCAGCTCTCCTTCTACAGTAGCCAGCTGCTGCTCTCAAGGTGCACGCGTGTTAGAACCCAGAATGATACAGACTGTCTTTTTAGCATTGTCTCAAGACGGTGTGACTGATAGTATTAAGAATGCTATTATCGGTTTGTATTCGATTCTGTTTGCACAAAGGAAATGAGAACCTCTTGTGTGAGAACCTGCGGGCTTCGTTATTCCTTCAGCGCAGTGTTTTTGACAAGGATGAGTACAAAAGATGATTTCTTTGCGAACAGTTTGATAATAATGTAGGAAACTCTTTGTTATCTTGTTGTATTTTATTTAGTGTTTGAAGGTTAAATATCGTTTGTACGTCTTTGATGATCTGTAAAATGTTTGTCTTTCCATGTTTTAATCACACAATCACACGACTCCGACTCGAATAATGCAGCAGCAGAGAGCAGCGATGTTAATGCGAGCGGAACGCAACATTTTGAAAGGGGACATAACATTTCCTCTGATCTTATAAATCTTTGCTTTCGTCAAAATGTTATTATATGCATATGCAAAGTTTTTGTGATTATTTGTTCATGAAGTATGACTAAAGGTAAGCAACTTGCAAGTGACACTTTATGGAGGAAGAAAAAGAAGAGAAGTTATGTTCCGTACGCACGAGTACCGGCATAATTATTCGCTATAGCAGACGCGGCGAATACCCACAAAACGATAAAAAAGAAGAAATCCATAATTCAAGGAATCACAATCACTGAAACTTTTGTGCGAAATGCCACAACGACTCTAAATAAGAAATGTGCAAGAGAAAATCGTCTTCTTGCTCTTCGCAATTTGTCACTTCCCCGTTTCGGCAGCCGATTTTTGTGAGTTAGAAAATCGAAGGAAAAACTAGAGTTTGCGCTCAAAAGAGCTATAAGAGACAACAGATCAACACGAAACGAGAAGCGGGAAAAGCGGTGTATGTGAATACTTTTCCAAAAATAATTTTAATTAAAAAATAGTACTCTAGCTCGATTATCAGAGTTCGAAATTATCGGAATTATGAAGGACAATAATTTGAAAATGGGCAGCAGGATAGAATATATTATTTTACAAGTCCGCATCGTCGGAGCAATCGATCGACGACAGATTCGTGTGCTCGGAGAGTGTCTTCACCATGCGTGGCGACAGCGTCGGAATGTACTCGCGAGGGATCAACCAGGTCGACAGGTTGAACAGGTCCAGGAACACTTTGTACTTGTCGCTGCGAACAATGCTATCGTACTCTGTCCCTTGTATAATAGTGATGATGAGCAAGGAATCATTCTATGTAGGAATTTAACAAAAAAATGTGGCTCTTCAAGATCAGTATCGATTGATTCTCTAGCTGACCTGACAGTCGAACGCAGGTACATGTATCCGGAGCTGCCGCCAGTGCCCTGCTTGCTGCCAAGCATACGCTGAACCAGCATCACGTGGTTATCTGCAATGAGAGAGAGAGAGGGAGAGATAGTGGGAAAGAGAAGGAGAAAGAGAGAAAATGATAGATAAAAGAGAGTAGCAGAAAGAGAGAAAGGGAGAGAAAGAGAAAGAAATAGAGATATGTATGTAGCGAAAGTATCATTTTCAGAATGTATCGCCAGCATTAGTGCTAAACAAACCATTTCCTAATCGTGATAACTAAACGCATTCATTCTTTTTTGGATGACAGTTATTTCTCTGTCGACTTGTCAGTGTTTGTCAAAAATTATATATCCTCCTTTTGTAGTTGTTGTTGATGAATAATTAACGGACAGCGCCACTTGGTGAAGAGGCTGTCAATGTCCATGAGATAGGTGAGAATCTGGTAGGGCTGAGAGAAGCGAGGCATGTCGCGATAGAAGTAGATCATTAGGGCGCCCTTCATGGCGTCGTGTGAGAGAAGACGAACACCTGTAAGGAATGCACGCGAGTGCTTAACGAAGAAATTGTCTATCGTCGGCATGACGAAAAAATAGGAGAAAATCCTCTCTAATGGGACAGTATTTCCTGATTCTCCGCAAACCGTATTGTCTACGGATTCGTGCACAGAATGGAATCTTTTGGATGAGCCGTACCATTGAGTACTTGCTGCGCGTGTTGCGCGGGGTCGAGGATGGTGGAGAAGGAGTCGAGAGTCTTGTAGTACTCGGCGATCAGCTGCTCGCGCACCTCCTTCGTGTTCCCTTCGTTCTCAAGTCAGAGATTAATGAGAGTTCAATCGCTCCCGTCGACCAATCGAACCATTCGGGAAAGCCACTCACAACCTTTCCTTTTCAGCTCCCTTGATTCAACTTTTAAAAGATTTTATTCTTCCCTGGATGTCTTTCTATGGTTGTCTTGCGCTCTTCCGATCTTCTCTCTCGATATTTCCACCCCCCTCGCTCTCTCTCTCCCTCTCCCCCTCTCTCTCTCTCTCTCTCTCTATCTCTATCTCTCTCTCTCACCATTGCCTCATTCCTCATGTCCTCCAGAAATTGACGAACGGCTCTTTCATAGAGCGGCCAGAAGCCCTCATCGTCGCTCGACTCGCCGCCTTTCAGTCCGGGCGTTCGTTCCAACCAGAGCTGAAGAGAAGTCATGGAAGTGGTTTGGAGACTGAGAGAGAGGGAGGGAGGGTGAGTAGAGAGAACGAGAGAGAGAGAGATTAGGGAGAACGAGAGAGAGGGAGAAAAAGAGAAGGAGAGAGATAGAGAGAGGGAGGGAGAGAGAGGGAGGGAGAGGAAGAAAGATGAAAAAATAAAGTTGCCAGTTTCTTCATCTCCCTAGTTTCTTGATGAAGAAAGAGTAATATAGAAATAGTGAAATAGAATGGTTGAAAGAGTCAAAGGGAATGGGAGCGAGAAGGGGGGCATGGAATCCTGACCTCAACCAGCTTGAGAAGTGATGGCTCGCTCTCGGAGGCTGCCAGCTGCCGTTGATCCTCGGGTACCACGAAGACGTTCCGGTAGTGCTGCGCGTTATATTTAATACGCCGCTCTGATCTGCAAAATTGTTATTGATTCATTTTTTCTCGATAAATTACTTTTTCTACTCTGTGAAATATTTAGTTTACGGGAACTTTATGTTAGAAACTTATTATTATGATTTTTGTGGTTAACTAACTTTAAAATTTGACCATATTTGGCAACTTTCGGATGTCTTATAAGCAGAACAGCAGAAGATTGATGGCTACCAACCGCACTCCCAGCTTATTCTCGAGAAGCCGAAATTGCAGGGACTGGAAACCGGAAGCTGGTGTCAGATACTTTCTGCAATGCTTTTCAATGCGTATGCTTATTTATGAAGGATAACGTTTCAAGTATTTTAACCCTCCATGTCAAACGGATTTTTTTTCAATATCATTTTTTCTGTGTGGAAGATAATTGAAAGAGATCATTTGGAAATGGCAGAAGCACACCGGAAGTCGACGAAATCGAGTGGCGACATGGTCTCGAGCACGAGCATCTGGTCTACGAGGAGCTTCAGGATGCGAACGGTTCGCTCGAGGCCAGA
The DNA here is from genome assembly GCA_945643635.1 of Allodiplogaster sudhausi. Lineage (NCBI taxonomy): Eukaryota > Metazoa > Nematoda > Chromadorea > Rhabditida > Diplogasteridae > Allodiplogaster > Allodiplogaster sudhausi. The sequence goes on from CALZFC010000049.1 coordinate 688,539, forward strand.
AACGATTCGAAGCGTCTTCGTTTCATCTACTACCTGCAAATCGGTATGCCTAATTGGGCTCTTTGAGGTCTACGGAGAAGAAGATTGCCAGTTCGAATCCTGACGTGGTGGGAAGCTTTAAACAAACTAACAGCATTGTTGAGCAGTCTGCGAACAATGTCAATGTCGAAAATGATCTGCTTGAACCAGAGCTCGTACGCCTGCGAATGTTGTAGTCTTCATATTGTTCTTTTAGTTCGAAACATTTATTCTCCTTCAATAAATTATATATTAATTTATGTTTTTGTTGTTGTTATTCAGAATATTTCTGATCAATTGCTAGATCAATCTTAAATTAATTGATGTAATTAATTTATATTGATGCCCCCATTCTGATCAAAGAACACCTTTATTTTTTCTTCTCAATTTCTTTCTTATTTTTCTCTCACTCTCTCTCTCTCTTCTCGGTCTCTTTCTTCTTCCTAGCTCTCATTCTCCCTCTCTACCCCTTCTCAATCTCTCTCTTCTTAATCTCTCTCTCTCATTCTCCCTCTCTCTCTCTCTCTCTCTCTCTCTCTCTCTCTCTTCTCAGTCTCTTTCTTCTTCCTTGCTCTCATTCTCGTTCACTCCCCCTTCTCAATCTCTCTCTTCTTCCTCTCCCTCTCATTCTCCCTCTCTCCCTCTTCTCAATCTCTTTCTCCTTCCTCTCTCTCTCATTCTCCCTCTCATTCTCACTCTCTCCCTCTTCTCAATCTCTTTCTTCTTCCTCTCTCTCTCATTCTCCCTCTCTCCCTCTTCTCAATCTCTTTCTTCTTCCTCTCTCTCTCATTCTCCATCTGTTCTACCTGGTGGATGACAATGAAGAGATGCTCATTCTCCCTCTCATTCTCCTTCTCTCCCTCTTCTCAATCTCTTTCTTCTTCCTCCCTCTCATTCTCCCTCTCTCCCTCTTCTCAATCTCTTTCTCCTTCCTCTCTCTCTCATTCTCCCTCTCATTCTCGCTCTCTCCCTCTTCTCAATCTCTTTCTTCTTCCTCTCTCTCATTCTCCCTCTCATTCTCCCTCTCTCCCTCTTCTCAATCTCTTTCTTCTTCCTCTCTCTCATTCTCCCTCTCATTCTCCCTCTCTCCCTCTTCTCAATCTCTTTCTTCTTCCTCTCTCTCATTCTCCCTCTCATTCTCCCTCTCTCCCTCTTCTCAATCTCTTTCTTCTTCCTCTCTCTCATTCTCCCTCTCATTCTCCCTCTCTCCCTCTTCTCAATCTCTTTCTTCTTCCTCTCTCTCTCATTCTCCCTCTCATTCTCCCTCTCTCCCTCTTCTCAATCTCTTTCTTCTTCCTCTCTCTCTCATTCTCCATCTGTTCTACCTGGTGGATGACAATGAAGAGATGCTCATTCTCCCTCTCATTCTCCTTCTCTCCCTCTTCTCAATCTCTTTCTTCTTCCTCTCTCTCTCATTCTCCATCTGTTCTACCTGGTGGATGACAATGAAGAGATGCTCATTCTCCCTCTCATTCTCCTTCTCTCCCTCTTCTCAATCTCTTTCTTCTTCCTCCCTCTCATTCTCCCTCTCTCCCTCTTCTCAATCTCTTTCTCCTTCCTCTCTCTCTCATTCTCTCTCTCATTCTCACTCTCTCCCTCTTCTCAATCTCTTTCTTCTTCCTCTCTCTCATTCTCCCTCTCATTCTCCCTCTCTCCCTCTTCTCAATCTCTTTCTTCTTCCTCTCTCTCATTCTCCCTCTCATTCTCCCTCTCTCCCTCTTCTCAATCTCTTTCTTCTTCCTCTCTCTCATTCTCCCTCTCATTCTCCCTCTCTCCCTCTTCTCAATCTCTTTCTTCTTCCTCTCTCTCATTCTCCCTCTCATTCTCCCTCTCTCCCTCTTCTCAATCTCTTTCTTCTTCCTCTCTCTCTCATTCTCCCTCTCATTCTCCCTCTCTCCCTCTTCTCAATCTCTTTCTTTTTCCTCTCTCTCTCATTCTCCATCTGTTCTACCTGATGGATCACAATGAAGAGATGCTCGTCATCCACCCTGTGTCCAGACACCTCGGATTGCAGCACTTGGCACGATAGTAGTTTGTCCAGCTACAAATCAAATTGTTCCACTTACATTTTAGTTTAATTTAAGAAATAATTTTTATGAATGATTATATAGAGTTAGCAAGCGAGAGAAAAGAGTGATAGTGAGAGATAGAGAGGAGAGAGATAGGAAAACGTCGAGGGCGAGAGATCGAGGGAGATCGAGAGAGAGAGAGAGAGGGAGAGAGAGATAAAGATAGAGAGAGGAGTAGAGGAAGGATGACCTGGAGGTATTCGGAGTACGTGGCGCCAAAGCCCATTGACACTTTATCAACGCCTGCTTGCGACTCTTCTTCGGACGGATCCATGAATCTCACCTGAAGAGATGGTGAGTAAAAGAGATCGAGAGAGGGAAAGAGAGAGAACAGGAAGAGAGAAATAGTCTGAAGTTTAGTTTAAAGGCTTTATTTTTGTCAGTTCTTCTAGTTTTAGAGTGCTGTATGAAGATAATGCTGCAGTATTTTAGTGCGTGCGAATGGCATTGTGATCCAACCTTTGAAGCGTTCCCATTGAGTGCAGGCGCGTCCCCGTAGCCGAACGGACAAGCCATCTCTTCTCTCTGCTTCTTCTTCTCTGTATCTCTCTGCTCTTCTCTGCTTCTCTCACACTCTCTCTTCTCCTCTCTCTCTCTCTCTCTCGTCGCCACCGAGTCTCCTTCTCGTTCAAGACTGACCTTGACAAGTTCAATGTCTTTTAACCATGATCGAAAAAAACCAAACAGCAAGACAAACGGGAAAATCGCAACAAAATCATTCTTCAAGAATTTTCATCTGGACATGCGGAAAACCGCAAATGAACTTGAAGGATCCCAAGCAATTTTTAGGTGATCACCTTTCTTTAAGATAACCGCTCCCCCCTTTGGTCTCACTCTCTCCTCTATCTCTCTCGACTTCTCGATCTCTCTTCCCTCTGTCTCACCTTTTCCGGCTCTTTTTAGAAATCTTTTCTCTCTCTCAATCTCGCACTCATAATTCTTCTTTTATTCACCATGTCATCCACCATCCAACAACCTCACGAGCTACACTAATGGTTTCATTGAAAATGTAGTACAGTTCGCATTTTCATTCTCTATATCCCGTTCTCCTTATTTCGAATTCGCTCTTTCTCTCTCTTTCTCTCTCTCTCTCTCTCCCTCTCTCTCTCTCTCTCTCGCTGTCCTCTATCTTTATCCTCTCTCTCACTCCTTCTCTCTCTCACTCTTTCTCTCTTTTATCCATCTCTCTAACTTGGTGGCAGGCGTGGCGAAACTGGGAAAGAAAGAAAGATGGTCGGATGGGGGGATGTTATACTTTTAAGAAATTCGTTAAATTCCGCGACTTGGAACTGAACGAATTTCCGGGGCCTGACTCTGTGCTGATGGTGAGCATGTTGCGAGTGATGAGTCTAGCAGCCATATTAAACAGACGAGGAAACGACCGGAGGGGAAGACCGGGGTAGACTTGGGGGGAGGAAGATAGAAAGAGAGACAGAGAGAATTGACGGCTCAGCCGGGTTGCGCGGCGGAGAAAACCCGCTGTGGCTGTGGAGGAGGAGTGTGATTATTGCTGTGAGAAGAAATCATCCCCATCTTTTTGTCGCTTTCTTTCTCTCCTTCTATCTCTCTCATATACTTTTCTCTTACCTCTCTGTTCTCTCTCATTTCTAAACGCTCTCTAGTTTTCCTTTGGCTGTCTCCTTCTCGTATGCACTGCGTTTCAACGACAACTAGCGGCTGGCATCAGAGAGCGTGGAGAATGAAGAGAGTGGTGAGAGAAATAGAGATGAAGGTTCACGCTCTGTATTTTGGATAGACGATGACAATGCTGGGGATGATCAGGTGAAAGAGAAAAAAAAACAGGTAGAGAAATATAGAGAGTGAATAACTATGATTATATATGGTCACCTTTATATCTTGCAGATATCGCGAGGGAGATCCCAGGCTGTAATAAATCATGTCTGTTTATCTGCACGTAAAAATCGTGGTTTGTTTATCTGTATGTTTTCTAGTGGATAAAGATCATCCAAAATACCAAACAACATTTATTGTGGATATGTTAGGTGCGAAAATCTAGAGATCCGTTCATAAAGTGCAAGGAAGTCGTCGTTATCGGTGGGGGGGGGGGGCATCCGTCATTTTGAAAACAATCTTTTCGACATATTATTCGCGCCAACTTTTCGTCGTCAGTAAAGTGCGAAAATTTATGTGTGTCTTTAAAATAAATCTCACTTGGCTCTCATTTCCTTGAGATGATGACTACATAGATAATAAAAACATTAATGATAATAAAAAAAAGTTTCTTTGTAGAAAAATTAACCACAATAATAAAGCAGCAGAGCACCTTGACTGTTGTTATATGCCCGAGTTGCTTCTTGAAACAACACACAAACAGGATATTTTGCTTTTTAAAATCGTTCTGGCTTTTCTGGGTCTATTTAAGGCAATGAATTTATAATAACGTTTTTTTTCCTTTCCACTGGTTTGAAACCTGCATGATGCGCATTTCGAATTGCTGTTGTCTCATGACTCCTGTGAAAAGTGGAGAAAAAAGAGTGGGCTTTCGATGACAACTCCTTCATCGAAAAGCAATGAATGCCACTGCAAATTCCTCTTTCATGAATTCTAACCGGGGGATCTATGGCTTTGTCCTATTCATGATTTATCCATTGACACTCTTTTTTCTTTTCTTCCGCTCTCTGTCTCACTCTCCCACTCTCTTTTCACTCTCCTTCTCTCTTCACACTCTCTCTTTCTCTCTTTCTCTGTTCCTTGCTCTCTCTCAATTGTCACGTGGCCGTTCACGTGTTGGGTGACACTTGGCTGCAGTTCGACTTAAGCACGGACTAGAAGATATTCAGTACCCAACTGTCATGAATTGAGAGAGTAGAAATAAAGTGAGAGAGAAAGGGAGAAAGTAAAGATGGACAAAGAGGGAGAGTGAGAGAGAGAAGTGAAAGAGAGAGAGAGAGGGAGAGAGAGAAAAAGAAGATAAAGAAGGAGAGAAGGAGAGAAACGGAGAAAATAAACTGTGAAATCAAACATTCACTATCTGCTTACGGAGAGCTTCATTGCAAACCATTTTTTTTTAGTTTAAATGGGAAGCCAGATTTTCTATGGCTGGAATTTGCTTCTTTTTTTTGCTTTATAAAAAATCCCCTATGATGGAAAAGTGAAAATCTGGACTTGAACTTCCGGTAATGTTTATCTATTTATTACTTCAACGAAATATTCTTATTTTTATTTTACATTTTTTTTATTAATTTTTTCACTACTCTCATGTGCTCTCAGCGTTAGAAGCACTGAACTTTGCAGATTTAATGCTACAAAATCTAGTTGGGGGTCAAAAAAAATTTTTTTTTAATCAAACGGAAATCGTGCATAAGGGGCCTTCAGGCCATAACGAACACGAATATAATGTTCATTTTGTATTATTTTGTCATTTAACAGAGTTACAGTAGTTTTACTTGACATCTGTTTTGCTCGTTTTCAGCAAAGAGCTCTATGCGGTTTTCAGACCTGCTAAACTCGAATCTTACGTTCTTTTCGCATTATCAATATTTATTAGTGCTAAATTGACAACATATTAGCGTTTGGCAGCTCTGAAAACTCCTTTGTGCAGGAATTTAGATGTAAAGTAAGAAAAAATGTGAAGTACTGCAACTTTGTTAAAAATATGCAAATTGAACCTTATATTCGTGTTCCCCATGGCCTAAAACCCTTGTGTGCATGATTTGTAGTAGATTGAAAAATGAAAATATTTTGACCCCCCAACAAGGATAGCACCTTCACTTCAGCTATAATTTCTGTACCGCACTGTTACTGAAGCTTTTATTCCGGGGGTGAACTTTGAGAGGGCTCTTTGAGACAATCCGGCTCAATGTTCTCTTCTGTTTTCTTCTTTTCTCTTTCCTTCTTTCTCACTGTCCCTTACTCTCTCCTTCACACTATTTCCTATTAACAACACGTGAAACTCCGCAACAGTGTTCGTTCAGTGCGCTGAAGGTTTACGGAAGCTGTGACTGAAGGTGAGGTGCGAGAAGGAGTAACAGAGAGTGAGAGAGAGTGAGAGAGAGAGCGAGCAGATGGGACTGAAAAAGGATGAGGGAAACGAGACAGAGAGAGGAAGTGAGAGAGAATGAGAGAGAGAAACATAAACAGAGAGAGGGGGAATGAGTAGATAAGAACCTCGCAGAATTACGCAAAGTCAAAGACGTCACACCTTCATGTCTTGCATTTCAATGATATCTGCGGGTAGGGATGTTTCAAAGGCATTCGATCACAAGGTATGATGAGAGGGGAGGAAGAGAAAAGAAAGGGAGAAATAGAGTAAGAACAAAAGAGAGAAAGAGAAAGAGAAGGAAGCAGAGATATGAAGGGAAAACGAAAAGGCTGAAAAGGACTTATGGACAGTGATCATGGGATATGGTGGCGGAAGGTGAAAAAAAGACAAATCGAATTGGAAAACAAGATTGCACAAATCTAAGAGAAAAATAGTAAAGTATGCCTTTACTTTATTTTTTAAACTTATTTAGTGTCCCTTCCGTTATTCAATCTTGCTGATTTAATGTCGTTACTTTACTCGAGCTCTTTCTCTATGGTTTGCAGTTACTTGGAAGATATTCGGCATTCTCTTGCACCGGCACAAACTTCTCTTGAACTGCAAGGGAACAAGACGAGAAAATGTTGCGATGAACAACTTGAGATTTTGCTTTCTTGGCCAAAAAAAAAGATAAACAAATTGCAATCTGTCCTTGAGAAAGATAACTTGTTTTTAGAATAAAAAGAAGTAGAGGGAGAACAAGATGAAGAGGAAGAAGGAGAAGAAGAAGAAGAAGAAGCAAAAAAGGCCCGACGGAATCACAAGAATGTTGTTTGCTGCATCCTTCTCATGTGCACGGGAGAAGAATTGTGATCAGAACAATTAATTAGGGAATTTATTTATTTAATATTTCTATATCATGGAGTTATGCAATACGCGATAAAATTATTGAATTATAATAGAAAAATTAAAACAATCAAGATACAAAAATTGATTTAAAAAGTGCAAAACTTTGCACTATTGGGCAATTGAAGAATCCACCTACTTGATTTAAAAAATGAATTAATCCGTTAGTCTCTCAACATCCCTTATTGTTAGCATTCTTCACCTTCACTGACGGCTCGAGTGGTTGCTTTGCTCTCTTCAAGCCTCTTCTCACCCCTCGTTGTTTTCTTTTTTCCTCGCTCTCTCTCCTTCTCTGTCTGCCCTCGCTCTCAGTCCTCTCATCTGCTTCTGCTCACAGTCATGGTCAAGACTCGGGTGGCCAAGAAAAAGAGTCATGGCGTCCTGGTTCGAAGAACTTCTTTCATTTGGCAAAAAGAAAACTTAAAGAAAATATTTTATTGTTCGTTTTAACGATTTCATTGTTAATTAAAATAAAAATATGCTTTGCATTAATAAATATTTAGAAAGAGATAAATTATCCTATTTATTTGTTTAGTGAAATCTTTTAACTATTTGTTAATATCCTTTTTATTCTGTTTTGTAATTGTAGAGAGCAAAATCGCCAGCAGGAGGAGGGCGGTCGTTTGCAAGAAAGGAGCTCAAGACAATTGAGGCATTTTCATTATTTATTTTGTAATAATTTATTGTTATTAAGTATTCATTAATTTTGTATATGAAGGTAATTAAGAACAAATTTAAAATAAAAGAGAATATTCTTTTTCAGATTCCGGGAACTGACTTTGCAGTGACTTTGATGCCGCGCAAGTTGTCGATTGCAGCTGAGCGAAAGGCAAGAAAAAACAACTAGTCGAATGCCAGGAAACATTCTTGCTTTGATGTTTCTCCTTGGGGAACAAACGTTAAAAAAATAAATATATATATTTTAAAATAATAGATTACAGTACACGAGCGAGCTGATGCGATGCAAGCTCGAGGCGTACAGTCAAAACCGCGGCGAGGACGCAGCCGCCGCAGCTGAGCACTTGTTCTTCTTTCTATTAATCTTCATTTTCTTTGCTGTTAAAAAACATTTGAAAATCTGATATTAATTTTAGCCAAACAATTAGTTATTTTAATGAAGGAAAAACCAAAGATATAAACACAAAATGTTTAATAGAATTTAAAAATAAATATAATAAATAGAAAAATAAAAATAGTAACATAATTATTCTATCAGGAAGAACGCCCCATTCTTCTACCATTTGTCACCGCGCGCAAAATACATCCGGCGCAAGTACTGGTACGGAAGGAATATTATGAATCTAAATTTAGCTAGCTGAATAGAAGAAAGTTAATCTGTTATTTCTGCAATGCGACTTGTATTAAATAAATAAACAAAGAAAACATCGTTATCCCAAAATTTCCATAACTGAGTTTGGTAGGCGATTTCGCCAAATAGCACATTTATTAGGGAAAAAGCGTGAACTCAAGATTGAGATTGTTCCTCCGTTGAGGAGCCACCCGGGCAATCTCTCCTACCACATCAGCGTCAAAAAGGACGAAAAGACGAAGAAAGAAAGCTACCAGATTCACAAGACGCTTTTGCCAGTCACTGAGGTGTGTTTTAATCTTCATTTTTAAAATCACTTATTTAGAAATTTAGTTATATTTAGTGCGTGAACAAGTTTCGAAATGGAAGAATCTTCCCTTCAGTAAATGAAATATGGCAGCTCTTTTACCGTACAAAAACTAACGGTGAAAATAGAAGGGGAAGGAAATATCGATTTATTCGCAGGATTCCTTCGTTGAACACTTTTTGTCTCTTCTGCCAGCGATCGCCTTCCCGGCGCCGGAGGAACTGGCACGCATGAGCTTTGCGGACCTTCTCGACTACGCAAGGCACCAGCCTCTCGGCTCTCCATTTCTCTCTGCATCTCTCGCATCTTTCTCTCTCTCTCTTTCTTAGTCTCTGTCTCTCACACCATAAATCTCTCGATCTCTTCCTCCACCTCTCTCTCTCTCTCTCTTTCTCAGTCGCTCTCTCTCAACATAAATCTCTCCATCTCTTCCTCCACCTCTCTCTCTCTCTTTCTCAGTCTCTCTCTCTCTCTCTCTCTCTCTCTCTCTCTTCCTCCACCTCTCTCTCTCCAGCATCATCACATCCATCCAAGACTACTCTATCATCTGCCACCGTCGCATCTTGAAGTGCCGTCCGCGTCAGCAGAGTGGTAGTGGCCGTATGCTTCCTCTCGCCTACCAGCAGGCAGCCGCAACCGAAGCGGTTCATTTTTAACTACTGATTTTATTTTACATAGTTTCTGTTTTAGCACTTTTTTTAAATAAGAAAAATATACCAGTATTGGATGACAAGTAGATTTCATTTTACTTATCTTAAATCACCCAAAAATTAAATTATTTAAATAGAAACAACTTTTAAGCGAAAGTCACTTCGCATCGCGCCTTTCGAGCTTGTGAAGGAGCGCGTGGCCATCCGAAAGTGGAAGGTTTCAAGGGAATTTTTAATTCTTTCATTACTGCATAAAAGTGTTGTTCTTAAGGAAAAAATTTAAATAAAGACCGAAAGATTAAATTTTAACTCTTTCCCTTCATTATGCAAGTACTCTCAATTTTGTAGGAGGCCTGCATTGGCAACCTGGAGAAGACCATGCTTGATCCGAGGAAACGTGGGAAACTTCTTCAAGCTATCAAGGTTTATTTAGAAATATGAAAATTTTTGTCACTGTAGTTTTTCGAAAAAAAATATAAAAAATAAAAAAATATTGAGATCGTATTTAGGCATTGATTGCTGAGCGACGCGCTTGGGTAGATCAGCGCCGCCGCCACAACGAGGTCCATTCAGGAGCATCTACCGAGACGGCGATGGGTGCGTATCTGAGAGGTGGACGATCTTTCAGATGACATTCGTGAAAAGAGAGAGAGAGAGAGAGAGAGAGAGAGAGAGGAAGAGAGAGCGAGAGATATAGAAAGAGTGAAAAAGTATTCTGACTAATGATAACATACCAAATTTTTTTTTCTCAGAATTAGGCTCCGGCAAGGCTGAGCCAGCGAAAGGCTCAGCTAAATCGCTGTTCGGCGGGCCGCTCTTCGATGTGCCCGTTGACCTGCCCCTCCACGAGCATGAGCTTGAGTTAGTATGAATGAACTTTTTTAAATTTATTAATATTTTATTTCACAAACCAAAGTTTAAAAAGTTATTGTCATTGAACCCGAGGCCATCCTTTTTTGTTGTAGCGATTACTTTCCACGCCAGAAGCCACTGAAGGAGGCGATTCTTGCGAACGAATTCACGCCGTGGCCGACATGGATGGGGTTTTCTAATTAATGTTTTTTAAACAGTAAATTTCTTTCAAAAAAGTTATCTTTGTTAAAATAAATAAATAATACATTAGCTAGTAGTTTTTTTAATAGAAAAAAGCCTCATAAATTCAGCTACGCCGTCCACATTGTGCGTGCTCGCCGTGACATGCTCCTGCACATTTGCGGCCGTCGAGCTACCGTAGTTGTATGTCAACTCGCATTAAAAAAATCATCGTGCCGTCGAGTGACCGTAGTTGTCCTTAGTAATTTGCTTTGACATGTTACTCCAAAGGAATTGAGGCAGCCTTTAAAGAAGCACGGAACTCTTCTGTAGTCTATTTGAACTGTTCAGAAAATTGAAACCACGTCCCTCTAATGGTAAGTCATGTTTTCTCGCCCTTCGTGAGTTTTGGTCTCCTTTCAGGAGCAGGAATGCAAGACTCCGCTCGCGCGCACCCCTGCCTCGGCCTTCTCGCGTGCGTCCACTGGCATGTCGACTAAGTCATTTGTGAGCGAGCCGAAGAAAGGGAAGAAGAAGGAGGAGAAGAAGGCAGAATGCAGGGCGAGCCGCACTCCCGTCGGCTCCCCCAACAAAAGCGTCTGTAACGTATTCATTAATGCATATGTTTATCTATTTTTTTTGTCTTTTTTTTGTTGAAAAATTATTAATAATATTAAATCGATTAGTACTCTTATTAAAGGAAGTACCCGACGAAAACAAGCTTCTTTTATATTCCCATATGATCATTTTTGACCTAAAAGATCCATTGGAGGTGGTCCAGATTACGAAAATCAGTATTTTCGCGGATATTTGCATATTTGCATTTAATTTCTGAATGCTGTAGAAAATATCTCTGCCGATCGGAATGTCAGCGGAAGGGAAAAAGAGGCAGTCTCTGGCCCTCTCTAATTTGCACCCATTTTTCACCAAGGGATGAGAGATACATACCTCAGAGAATAAGAGGGTGTTTTTTTAGAGGGCTAGATACGCTTGGGTTTCAAATTCTACATTTCCTACAGGGCCCTAAACTAACGCTGATCCAGTCGGGAGTATTGCATGCACGGTTTTTTTTGTGGGATACTTCCTCGAAGTCTGGTTTTTCAGTCCGACGACCCGGTCGGCCGTCCGCTCCGCCTCGGCTGGAGTGCCGCGACGCGTCACGCACCGCCGCTTTGCCTCATCGACGCGCGATCTCTTGAGGATACGGTAGGCGGCTTACGAAAGGATTGGGAAGTTGTTTCCCTTGAGGAAATGGGTTTTTAAAGGATTCGGTAAGCGTTTCTCAAATGGTTGTTTTCCACGCTTTTCTTTAGGCTACCGATAGAGATTTAAAAAAAAAGTGAAAAAAAAATTACATTTTTAAAGTAAAAAATAAAAATTAATAAAGTTAAATATATATATTTTAAAGTAAAAAGTAAAAATAAATCATTGAAATACATATAATTATTAAGGTAGCCATTTTGCTACTTTTAAAGATGCCGACCCTCGCCTTCTTGCGTCCTTCGGCTGGCACGATGTCGATCAACTCGCACTCGGGAGTCTCGACGCGCTCTGGCCTTTCCACTGCGACTACGGTATGAGCAGTATTGACTGATTACTGTTGCTGTTTCGTGTTTTTTGACCTTTTTTCTTCACTACCTTTTCTCAATGAAATCACTGCGAAATATCTATTTATTTCGTATTATTTTAATATAGCATCAGCAGAAAATCGGACAATGCTAATGCTTCAATGATGTGATTTTTTTCTTCAAAAAGTGAAATGTTTGCTTGTAGTCTCCGAACTCGCTGAACCACCACTGGGGCAAGCAGATGACTCATCCTGACTACGAGCATCGCGGCGGCGGCCCGCCCAAGGGGGTCCAAAAATTTTTTTAATTAAGTAAATTTACTATTTTGTAGAGTTTTTCCTATCTCTCTTTTTCAATTTCACATTGCGAATTAACTTTTAAAAATATATAATAATATTTTAGGACGCCACATCGATCGACCTCGAGTGGCGCATGCGACTGAATGCGGAGAAGGAGCGACGCGCGCGGGCCTCGTGTGCGTTAAGGATTTATTATTTTATCGAATTTCTTATATGGTTTAATTTATTTGTCGATTGATTTTTGTTGTTAGTCAAACGATTTTTAAAATAAATTAAAAATGAATAAAAAGGTAGAAGTAAACTCCATAGAATGCTTGAGTTCGCGCGACGGCGACGGTCTCTTCTCGGCTAGCGACCTTCTCTTTGGACACGACGAATCGGCCGAACGCGCGCGCGCCATGCACGCTAGCCACGACGCCGTGCGGTTTACTTTTTTAAATTGGTTCTTTTAGCCTTTTTTGTTGGAACTTTGTGGAACTTAATAACATTCTAATTAAAGAATAGCATATGCTATCACGAGATTTTCTTAGATAATTGAGTATTCGATTTATTTATTCATCAATTTATTGATTTAATGATTTATTGATCGGTCTACTTTTTCTGATGGCAAAGCGGCGCGAGCACGTGCCACCGAGCGACTTTGACGAGCAGAGTGCGCGCTTTGCCGACATCGACTCTCGTCTTGCGTACGCCATCTCTCTCTCTCTCTCTCTCTCTCTCTCTCTCTTTACCTCTCTCTCTCTCAATTAATTAGAATCAACCTAAAAATATCTTTTTTATGCGTAAAATATCGATCAATAATTATATAAATTTCTTTCTAAGGTTTAATTGTGGCTTTGTGATGGTAGATGAAAATCATGGAATAATAAATAAAATATTACTAATCGATGAATTACTAATCGACATCTGACAAACTGGCAAATTCAGTGATCTTCTGCTGAAGAAAGAGTGTGCGGATGCTTGGCGAAAGAACAAGGAGCGCAGCGACGAAGGAAAGCAGATGTCGAAGGATGAGATACAGGAGCTAGGAGTTAGAGGGAGAGAGAGAGAGAGAGAGGGGGGAGAGAGAAAGAGAGAGAGAGAGAAGACACCGACAGAGAAGAGAGAAAGATGCTGAGGGAGGGAGAAAGTGAAAGGAGAAAAGGAGAGAGAACATGGCATGTTATTCACATTTTGTTGCTGTATCGTCGCCAATGTGCAAACTCTCTCGTCCTTTATTAGAAACGCCAATTCAAAGGGGTCGTTCAATTTCACATTTAGGTGCTGGCGTATGCGTTTAAGAAATATGCCGAGCGCGCCTCTGTTATCTTCAATTCTAACCCCCAAGTGGGATTTATTTATATCTTTTACTTTTTTAATGCATTAACAAGTGCCTACTTTCATAGTAAGTAAAGCAATTTGATCAGTCGCTTAAAAAGGGACATTACATATTTAGTCTGTTCTCTCGTCGGCCGACGACATCGAGGCGCACATCGGCCAGCGTGGCCTAACCACGGAGCAACTGCGATGCAGGCGAGTTAGGGCGGCTACTTGGCTCAGCGGTTAAGTGTTCGCAGTATCGCTTGGAGAGCTCGGGTTCGATTTCCTCGACTCGTAGAGAATTGTTCAGGGTGGGCGTGACGCATGGCCTCCGCCTCCTGATCGAATCTGGCCGTTATGGACGCGAAGAGATGGAGCTGCTGGCTAGCATGGTACACTGCTTGCATTTTTATTTTTCTAAAATAATATTCTTTCATCAAAAGATATTTATGATCACACAAAAAATGAATGTAAGTTCGAACTGGCATGTCCTGCGAGTGGACACTCTCGTTCTCGCGTGATATTTCGCAGGTCGCACAAACACAATGAGTGGATATAGCATGGCGAATTAGAGTGGGAAGGGAGGGGCTTAATTTGAAAGTACACATAATCTTTTGATGATCCTCTTCCTTTAAATGAATAAATTTTATCCAGTAGTTTAATAACTACAACGTGTTAGCTAAAAAAATTATTTATTACTTTTATTGTCCTTATTTATTCAAGAGATTATTTCTTCTTATTTTAGCTCTTATATTTTTAAGCTTGATATCACGCAGAACACCGCGTCACGAGCGACTCCCTTTTGGCGCCCGCCATCCGTCCTGCATCGAATGTCAACCATTGGTGAGAGTTATTTATAGATTCAAAACAGTATTAAGCATATTGAATTTACTGATGCTTATATGACATATCTATTATTTAATATTTGCTATAATTAATTATTCATAGCAAAAAATGTAAGTTTGATTAAAATAAAATTAGATGGTGAAAACGAGTATTTCAGTCGAGGGCGCGGAAACCGACACGGCGTACTCGTCAGCCGTCTTCGTCGCCACTGCTTTCTCTGACCGTCTCGTCCAATGCCTCGAGCATGTTAGCAAAATATCTTCACTCCAAAAAGTGTTATTTTGACCCCAAAATAACTTAAGATTTTTTCACTACTACATTTTTACCTGTTTTAGTCGCTCTCAGAGAATCTCTTGCTGCTCTTCGGCGCTGTTCTCATCCTTTTTGTCGCTACGACGCTTTTCTAGAGGTTATGAAGGGTTATTTTATTATACATTCTTTCCGATAAATTTATTGACGATTATTGTAATTCACATTCTTCATATTCTTGTAATCTCTTCCTAATTCATCATCTTTCTTCAGGCTGTAAATTCTCGTGCGTCCTCTCATTATTTTCTCCCCCTCTCATATTGGTTTTCGTTAAATAAATTTTTTGTTTTATTGAAGAAGCTGAGTCTAGAGACTCGAGTCTTGGTTGAATGGGCAGGGTCACGCTTGAAGAGGCAGGGAGCATTCGAATTCGTCGTTGTCTCCCAAGCATAGAAGAGACCCGCGGGACCAGACGAATTTGTTCTCCTTTTCGGCCCGATTATTATTCGTTCTTCTCCCCGTCGAAGCTGCCTTGAGCGACAACTTAAAAAAAAAGAAAAAAAAAAAAAAGAAATTCTTTATTAAAAAGTACTGTAATACGTTCTAGCACTTAATTCCGCATGCTCCTCAAGTTGCGCTGTTTACAACTTTCTGCTTCATTACGCTGCATCTGTTCAATTGAATTGAATTTTTTCCGGTGAAATGTTTTCGTACTACCTCGCTTTTAACAAGAATTCTTACGGATTGTTTGTTTTGCTTTTTACGTTTGCTACTTCCTTTTCGTTAACATTTTTCCCACGTAGCCTCCTGAATGTCTCTCATTCTCACCACAAAACTGCGTTTGCTTTTTTCGTGTTATTTTTCAACTCATGCCGCAAGGTACGAAGATAATTTTATCCCTGTTATTTTAATCGGATTCTTTTTCATTATTCGCCGGGTTTTTTGTCTAGATTAAAAAATTTCCAAGATTGTTCCCTATTTGTCATTGAAGAATGAGCGAGGAAGACGTCTATCGCGCCAAGTTGGTCGGGATGGCCGCTTCCGTCAGCGCTTCCCTTCATTTGGTCCGTGTCCTTCAAATGCTCAATAAATGCGGATTTATCTCTCCCCTCCCATACACAGGCGCAAACTTTTCTTGGCATTCTCTGATTATTTATTTACTTTAAATGTTTCATAATAATTAAAAAAATGTAACAATTGTAAGCGGTACTGCTTCTGTTTTTCTTTGGATCCCAGAAAAGTCTATTTGTTTCGAAAAAAGTTTCTGGTAAGCTATACTATTCCATGAATACTTACTTATGTGTAGTTTGTTGCACTCACAAAGCAAAGAATAATATTGCTTTGGCTCGCGCATCCCACGCAGTTTAAAAAAGTAAATGGTTGAAATATCAGGTGAACTCTCTCCGTTCGAAGCGTGGCTCTGCTGTCGATCGTCTGATCATCGCGATGAATGACTGCTCCTCCTCGGTCATCATCTCGGGAGCAACTTCTGTTGTTTGTTTCTTCTCAGAGCGTTAATATTTCCCTCCATTCTCCAGTTCAATTTTATATATCCTCCCTTTTAACATCGACATGCCACCTGTCAGCTTGTTGTATTTTTATGTATTCTGCCATTTTATCGAATTACTGAC
This sequence comes from Allodiplogaster sudhausi, assembly GCA_945643635.1. Taxonomy (NCBI): domain Eukaryota; kingdom Metazoa; phylum Nematoda; class Chromadorea; order Rhabditida; family Diplogasteridae; genus Allodiplogaster; species Allodiplogaster sudhausi. The sequence goes on from CALZFC010000049.1 coordinate 704,704, forward strand.
ACCTTTACTCAACTTTTTCGATTAGAATCATTGAATGAAAAACTGATGCTTCTCTATATTTAAAAAAAAACATGTTTGCCTTCGAAGGCTATTTTCGGTATGTGGTTTTTTTTCTTTAGGTAGATTTGCAAAACTCTTAAATTTGAAAAAAAAAGAAAAAAAATACTGACTTAAGTTGAAAAATTTGCTAGCCATGTTTGGTATTTAAACTTTTTTCCCTCCATTTGCATGAAACAGAATATTTAGGAAACCCGTAACGCACTGTTTCGTCTCGTGGACGTGCTGGAGCCTGGCGAGTGCCCGATTGGCCACTCGGCCACCTACACGCTCCTCTCCAATGGAGCACGCCTTCTCGCCGTGGCCATGGCTCGCATCTCGGGCAATCTCTCAGTGGATGAAGCGGAAGCTTCCGCGAGGGATGCGGCACTACATTCCACGCGGAACGTGGTACAGATTTTGGTGTTATGATACCTTTGGGGGCAAAATATTTCTTTTTCTCATTTCGCATATCCTGCCCCGGCCCCGGCCCCCAGGGTAGGCCCCGGCCCCAGTGGTCGGCCCCGGCCCCCGGGGTTGGCCCCGGCCCCAAATCTTGAAATTTTTCTAAAACATATCTGCGTCGGAGGAAAAATTCATCCAAAACTGAGAAAATTCGTACATCTGTAACTCATACGAAATAAATAGGGGCACGTTTCATCATAAATTGGCTCATGATGTTTAACTGGGGGTGAACTTCACTCAATTATCCACGGCCCCCGGCCTCCATGGTCGGCCCCGGCCCCGGCCCCCAAGGTCGTATGCTCGAATTGCGTGGATATCGGGTTCTTGTGGTTTGCTAGTGAATCATTCTATGCGCGTCTTGACTTCAGTTGACGCTTATGGTGACCGTCGAGGCCTATATTTGGAAACATGTTATCCCAGCGGGATTAGCGGACCAATGGGTTTATTGTGCCGATCTTGCACTGTGAATCACAGTACCTATCGGAGCCAGTTTAAGAAAAAGTCTAAATGGAGTGAAGGGCGACAAATCGGGCTGTCCACTTCCGAGATTGAGTCAATTGCGCTTATTCTTTCAGATCGCTTACTTCGTTCCCAGGTTATCAGTTACTCTACCAAGAAAGAGAATCAATTGGAGAGATGAGAGTGGCATTGGTCCGAGTCGTGGTGCTCATCGAGGGTGCCAAGGACGGGAACCCCCAGAACCCCCATGTGGACTATTTGAGAGAAATGAGAAAAAAAAATCGCCCCCTCCCCCAAATAATAGACATCCTATGCATTGTATTTTTTGTATTTCAGAATAATGTTTTTCATACTTCAGTCATCAAGTTATTTTAGCTAAAATTTGGAGTGAAAATGACTGATTTTTGGCAAGAAATCTCGACATTTGGACACCTAAAACGTCTTTTCATGCCTCAGGTGTCTTCTGCACGGGACCTGTCTTCCCAGGATCATGCTCAGCAGAACGTCGAGCATACCGTAACCGTCAAGACGGAGGACGGGAAGGCAGCCGAAGGTGCGGCGCAGAACCCCATGGGGACCCCGGCTGTTGTCCAGTCCACTCAGGTTAGAGAGAAAAGTAGTACTGTCAACTTAAACAAAAATCCTCAACCATATTTTTGCTATCAGTTGCACTTTGAAGAGAAAGCGTTGTTTTTAAGCTCACAACTGGAGACTCTGAGACGGAGTTACCTCCTTCTGATATAATAGCCCTTCTTTGATCGGCGAAAAATAGTGCACAAATATACGATATATGGTAAATTGTAAATACAGAATGTTAATATCATTCGTTTTCCGTTGAGGTGAAACGAAAGAGGGGCCGACCACGCAAGAATGTCATCACCAGGGAGGATGAAATTCGCGTCGCCGAGCGTGAAGAACGGGTAATTTCACTCGAAAAAAATAGTAATGTATTAGAACATAGTGTTGCGAACATAAAGACTCGAACCTATTTTTTTGCTGGCACTGAGGAAAAAAGCACTGTCCCTTTTTCCCTGTTCCGGCTCTGCTTACGTAATATTGCATACTTTAGATCGTGTATATATTTATGCTAATAACAGACTGCGTTAAATAGCAAAATTATTTAATGAAATATAAATATAACAGTTGTTGTTGTTTTGAAATTTATTTATTCTGTCAGGTAGTAAGTATTGGTGAAGTACAATAATTACTGATTCAGTCATGTTTGAGGAGAAGAATGGTCCACCAAAGGAAAGTGCAACGTCGGTGGAGGCAGCTTTGGTGAGTTTTTTTTTGAAATATAAAACGACTTTCGCGAATCCCTAAAATAAATCGTCGGATTAACGCAAATTTATTGTATTAAACTTTAACGAACTAGGCTGAAAACTTGAGTGCGTGCCCCTAGTAAATGTTGCTTTGAGGTGAAGCGAAAGCGAGGACGGCCAAGAAATAATCCAGTCAATACCACACCTCCGGTTGGTTACTCGTGTTTTCTTGTAAAAACAAACAATTTTAGATCAGTTCTTAATAACCCTATCAAATGTCGGCAGAGTTTCCAGTCAATATCTGGGGAAAAAGTGGTGGTCCGAGGGTCCCCCAAAAGTGGGTGGGTAGGAACTGTTCGGGGTATTGCCTGAATATGGCCGAAAACTGGGTTCGTCTTCGGTTTCGCTCCCTCCTTTTTTATCAGGGAATTTTTTTTTCAGATTAATGAAGAGCGGTGCATGTAGTTCATTTGTTATAGTTTCTTCATTGATTCCATGCTTATTTTTCCTCGCACAATGTATTTCTTCATTGTGCGAGGAATTAAATAAGCAAATTTCTGAATCGCGTGGTCTTTTGAGGTGAAGCGACCAAGGGGACAACCACGCAAGCATTTCACTGTGAAAGATGAAGAAATTGAAGCCGAAGCAGTTTGCGAAGAACAGGTCGTTTTTACTTTATTTAAAAAGATAATATGGGTTCGCCAAATGTATTAATTTAGTTTAATATTAATTCATTTTCCTTATGCAAGAAATATAATTTAAAAAAAAACTCTATAATTCGTATAATAAATGGCTCGAAAAATTTCACGCTTTGGCACCAATTTGGACCACTTTAATTTAGTACTGGTATACAAATAATGTTATACGAATTTTCTATGAGTACACATGTTTTCTTGAAGTTGTGGTTTTCTTCCAAATTAAAAAAAATGTTTTCAATTGAATATCAGGTTCGTTGGAACGCTGAGTTATTCTTTTGTTATTAGGACCAGTCATGTCCAGTATTGGACGCACCGGTAGCTACCATACACCAGCTGGAGGAGACTTTTTCCGTGCAGGACCGGGTGGATCGAGAGGCGGAGGTGAATAATGACACCCTCACTGTTGCCGTCGAGATGGAGCAGAATCACAAGGAAGAGGAGGAAGAAGGCGTTGACGAGTATGAGGAACTAGGTTAAGATTTCCATTTTAATTTAGAACATTTTTTTCGCTTCCCGAACGCTCGTTCTTGTTTGGGCTATAATTTTCACATTAAGGCAGGCAGTCGATATTTTATTTATTTAAAAAAAGTGGTAAATTTTATCACCGTGATGCTTTTTATTGATTACTTTTTTAATTGTTCTACACTTCTAAGAGGTGAATTCTCTGCACTTGTCCCTACCCGAGGAAGGTAGCGACAACTGTTCCCTCTCGTCGTCAGTTCTCTCCGCCACAGCGAACGCCCTCCTGAATTCAGCGCCCGCGCCAGAAGAAACTGGAGAGGAAGTTGAGCCTCCGCTTGTCGAAAGCGTCAAGGTATTTTGCTGTATCCCCCAAAAGCCGAGGAAGGATGAGTGAGGGAGTGCTTTCATGAGTAATTTGTTGCACGAATAAATAAATAGAATAGGAAAAGTTGAATAAGTTTCTCTTGAGACGAACCGACCTTGGGGACGAACACGCAAGGACACCATGGAGGAGGAGGAAGATGTTGAAGTCGACGTTGAAAAGATTGACGAAGTGCGAGGAATTAAATTTGAACTTGACTATATGTGCTATAAAATGTTATATTATTATAATGAGATCGATAGTCTTACCCTTCTAGGAGCAGCCCTCTTACGCCCCGATCGCTACATTAAGGACCGTATTCGAGCAGACATCTTCCGTTCGGGACCCAGGGGGTCAAATGGAGAGAGAGGAGGAGAGTCAAGACGGTGTCATTGTTGCGGGCAAGATGGAGCAGAATCACGAGGAAGAGGAGGAAGAAAGCAACGGAGAGAACGAGGAGCTTGGTCTGGATTTTCATTTTATTTTTGTCAATTTTTGTCGCTTGTCAAAAAGGACCAGCTCGTACTTGTTTGGTCTAATAAAGATCATCAGACGTTATAATGTTTTGATAATGAACGAAAAAATCTGCATGCTTATTATTGGGTAACTTTATATTATTGTACACTTTTGAAGATGAAAATTCTCTTGACCTCACCTTGCCATTGGAATGCGAAAGAAACAACTCGTCTGCAGGGGATGAAGTAGAAGCTAACGAAAACGATGTTCGAGCTCTCGATATTGATTGGCTCTTTCTCTTTTTTCTTCATTTTTTTTGCTAAAAATTTTACCGTTTTTTTTCGGGCCTGACAACTTGAATAATACTCTCTTTTAACGTCTATTTTTATGGCTCAAGTTTTTGTCCATGAAAAACACATGCAGCATTTTTTAACGCTTTCAAAAGCTATCCACCGCTCAAAACAAATTCCTTTAACAGAATTGCTCATATTGTTTATTCATCCAATATTGTTTGTTATTGTTTACAGTTTCATTCATCCAGCAAGTAACGTTATGCTCCCAAGAAATAATTCTGAGACAGTGAAGTGCAAGATATTTATAGAGAAAATGAGATGTTTTGCTTTTTACTCTGTTTTTAATTCTGCATGTTTTCAGCTCGCATTCTGGCTATCCTTGCTCCATCGCAGCGCGAGCCAGAAGAAACTGGCGAAGAAGTGGAAGCTGCCCCACAACTCGAGGGCGCAGAGGTATTTTATTAATGGGAACAAAGTATGATATATATATATATAATACCTATTATTTATTTTACAATATATCATTGCATAGATGTGTGCTAGACATTTATTTATCTTTATTTTATTTTACTTTTTATTTGAAATAGTGATAAAATTTCGCTCTCTCACAATGTTATAGTCTTCTTTTTGAAAACTGGTAAAATATATTAAATGCTTTTGCTTTTTAGGCACTTCCCAAGAATCCGTCCATGTAGAATACATCCGCCGTGAGTTTGTCCTCCGAAGATGCCGACAATTCTTCTTCTTACCTATAATCTCATAAGATTACCTCTTTTACTCCTCATGGGGAGATTATTGTTCTTATTTTTCTTTAAATGTTGGTGGTTTACGCATAATGATAGTCATATTGGACATGGAGACCCCGCTATCATTTGTTTCCCGGGGCAAAATATTCCAAGGAGAATCCATCCTCCTAGAATCCGTTGTCCTACTATGCCCTAGAAATTCATCCCATTTCCTGTAATCCTAACTGATTACCCTTTTTACCTCATTTAAGGGAATTGTTCGCCATTTCTTATGGTGACCCGTCCGTGATTTTTTGAAGCGTTAAGTAGTTAAGCACTATTTCTGTAATAATTCTTGCAATTGTTGTTTTGTTTTCTTACAGTAATAAAAAAGAGAAAAAGCTGTCCATTTCATGTGTTCTTGAATTCGTAGTGTCTTTTGCCACCTGAGAAGAGAGTACCTTTTTGGTTCTATTTGTCGAAAAAAATGAATATGGATATTTTCTTACATCAATTCAAAATGTCTGATTTACTTACATTCCTGGCTTACTGCTCATCTCGTTCCATTTTACTCTCGCCTTCTCTCTTCCTCGCTCTCTCGCTCCACCCTTTTTTTCGAACTCTCGTTCTGTCTCTCTCCCTCCCTTTCTATCCCTCTCCCTCTCTCCCTCGCCCTCTGTCTCCCTCTCGTTCTATCTCACTCCTGATATTAGGAGCTAGTTTGGTCGGTTCAGTAATGTGATAATTGTATATCTTTACTTTCGATCTGTTCTAATTTTCGCCATTCTTTCTTTTTAATGAACAATTTTTCTAGTGTCTTTCTGCCCTTTTTGTATTAACTTATGATAAGAAAATGTTGAAGAAGCATAAATAAATATACTTGCTTTTTTTATGAGAAAGCAAAGTGAGTAATGGAGGAGGCGTACCGCGCAAAACTGGAAGAGATGAACTCTTCCATCGAGGACTGCATTGCATTGGTCAGGGCTTATATTTCTTATATATTTATTTAAAAAAAAAGTATATAGGTATATTTTTAATATTAATTTTTTTATTAAATTTTTGCTTTATATTTCTGGCGTTTGAATAAATAAATTTTGAGACTAATTTTGTGCTGATTTATGAAATGCAACTTAGAAACTGAATGTTCAGTTTCTACATATTAGGTTTCCCATTGAATCGTCTTTCGTAATAATTATGGTTCGTGGTGCTAAAGCCTTGTCGAGTGGTTAACAAGAAAGTTATATCCTGCCATAATTTCCTCGTTTTTGGAGAAAAGTTTGCCGAATTAATTATGATAGCCATATCCGAGAAAGAGGCCCTCTCTTCTCAGGTATGCATTATGTCTCCCTCTTTGTTTCTCTCCCCTTTGAACACCTCTCTCTCTCCCTCTCTTTTTCCTTTCTCTCTCTCTACTTCTCTCTCTCTCTCTCTCTCTCTCTCTCTCTCTGCAGGTGAACGCCCTCCGCTCGGTGAAGGACTCCGGAATCAATCGAATCATCGTCTCGATGAATGACGTCACAGGATCAATTATCTCTTCTGGAGTATCCTCGCAGGTTACAAGTTTGAATTTCCCGCTTTTATTATTCTATTGTGATATACTTTTCCCGCCTTGCAAAACACTTCTAGGAGACCCGCAACGCGCTGTTTCGTCTCGTGGACGTGCTGGAGCCTGGCGAGTGCCCGATTGGCCACTCGGCCACCGACACGCTCCTCTCCAATGGAGCACGCCTCCTCGCCGTGGCCATGGCGCGCATCTATGAGAATAACACTTTGGACGAAGAGGAAGATTCCGCGTGGGACGCGGCAGAACTTTCCGCGAGAGAAGCGGCTGGAAATTCCACCCGGAATACCGTAGTCCAGCCTGTACACCCGGCCGTAGCAGAAGTGGTCCTGTTAATACTGTCAATATTGCAAAATGTGGCCCACGGATTTTTATTTTGCCGCACTGCAACCCGACTTTTTTGGGGAATTGGAACCTGATATTTGGACACGTATAACACTTCTTTGTTGCCTGATTTAGGTGTCCTCCGCGCAGGGCCAGGGTGAACGGGAGGCGGATGGCACGGCAACTGTCAAGACAGAGAAGCAGGAAGGGAAGAAGGAGGCTGAAGATGCGGCGCAGGACTCTGTTCTCCTGCCAACTCAGGTCAGAGAGAAGGTGGCACTGTTGTTAACTTTAACAATAATCCCCTACTCATATTCTTGCTAGCGACTTTTGGGGCAAGAAGATCGATAAACAAGCTAATTTCATTTTGAATAGAAAGCGTTTTTAGAAAATTCATCACCAGAGATAATATGACAATGAGAGCTCCGCTACAATAATAATCCATGTGCTTCCATCGAATTATAGAAAAAAAGTATAATGCTTCTTTGTTTTCTCTTTGAGGAGAAGCGAAAGAGGGGGCGACCACGCAAGTATTTCACTATCACTGTCAAGGACGAAGAAGCTCGCACGGACATCGAGAATGTAGCCAAAGAACGGGTATTTTTTTACATGAATTTGTTTTACCTAGTTAAGATCAATATTAACAGTTATACTCATGGATAATTTTTATTTCCTTATTCCATCCGTAGACAGTTAGAGAAATTAACTTTTTCTTAGGAGAAGCGAAAGAATGAAGAACCAAGCGAGAAGGCAACTCCGGTTGAGGCAGTTTCGGTGCTTAGCAACAGTTTCTATGTTTTTCCTGAAAAGAAAAAAAAAGATTCCTTTGCGAATACCTTAGAAAACTTCGCAGAACAACGCTAATTGTAAGATATAGTTTAGGAAATATGTATGTAATTTTTATTTAATACTATTTATTTGAGCTTCGCTGAAAATTTAGAGTATGTTTTATTTAACATCTTTATTTGAGGAAAAGCGAAAGAGAGGACGGCCACGAATTCATTTTGCAAGCAAGCCAGAGCCACTCGTTAGAATTTATTTTATTATTTTTTTGCTGATAGTAAAAGTGAGATCATTGTACATTTTACTTACAATTAATAAATCACAAATAATATTTTCCCTGCTTTGGAGGTGAAGCGACCGAGGGGACGACCACGCAAATATTTCCCCGTGAAAGAGGAACAGGGTTCTCTCCTCGATATCGAATACACTAATGATCAACTGGTACAGTTATAACAAAAATATTAATTGTATTAGCGTATTTGCCATTGCTTAAAAACATATTTTAGGAGAGCATATTGAGAATTACAATCCCTTGCAGAATCCCGACGTGAAAACCGAAATTGACGATCTCAATGACACATCGAATTCAGAGACACCGGTTAGGATTTCTGTAGTTTATAGTTAGTGTTACGGTAATTCATTATTAATGGATTGTTTCATTAGTTTACTTTACTATATTCGTTTCGCTTTTGATTTAATTGCAAAGTAATTCTCCCAATACTTTTAAGGACCAGCAGTCTTCTTCATTGTTCCGAGCAGCAGCCACTACCGTAGTCCATCTCGAACAGGCTTCTTCCGTGCAGGGCCAGGAGACGAACAACGGCGAGGAGGTCATCATCAAGGAGGAAATGGAAGAAGAAGATCCTGGAAAGAAGAAGAAGAAGCGAGAGCCACCCGCGCTTGGTTGGTTTTTTATTATTCTTGATTGTTTTTTGTTGATGTATCTTCTACAATATTCTGCTTTACCCAACCTTCCTTTCAAGTCGGAATTTGAGGTTGTCGCGATACGATGGCATTTTTTGTTGTCGCTATAATAGAAGAAATATTTTGTTTCTCTTCCTCACCTGAAATCGTTCAAGTTGCGATTTTCATTTTTAAAAACAAGTTGACAAGGCCAATTCATAGTGTTCTGTTAAGAGGACTATCCCCCGAGTGGCAGCTCCTTCCTCTTCTCCGCTCCCCTTTCGTCAATGCTCTCCCCGCTCTCGCGCGCAATGTTCAATTTGGCGCCCGCGCCAGAGCAGGTGAGCCCCTCACTTGTCGAGGCCCACAAGGTTGCTAATTTTTTTAAACAATCATATCGCTTTTTAAAATGTATTCATACATAGAATGATATGTTTTATGCGAATCGATATCAATTTTTAAACTAACGATAAGATCAGTAATAGTCTTAACGTTCTGTTTCAGACTCTGCCTGAGAATCTTTCCGGGCCGAATCCGTCCCCCGAGAAGACTACACAAGCCTCGGGCATTCCTCCTGTTTATTAACTCATGCCATTTCAGCACGCACTGATATTCTGCATTAGTTAAACATAACTTTTTCCGCTATATAAACACATATATTCCATGTGTTAGTCGGTTTAGAAAGAGAATTGCTGTTTCTTTAATACCGACATTGCAGTCTTGTTTCGTGTGACATTGCCTAAATTCCTTTAAATTGTGATTCAAGTTTTTCTATGAAATAAAGTACCCGGTTACTGCTTTATTGGTTCATACAGAGGTTTCTGATGCCTGTAAACGTGTCTTTTGCTATTTCTCTCTGTCCCTCCCTTTCTCTCTCCCTCCCTCAAACTCCTCTCTCTTTCCCTTCCTCCCTAGTTAACTTACACGTCGCTTTTCTGAAGTGCATTGCCGATTAGCAGATATTTAATCGCAATTTAATGTGCTAAGCAGAGCCGGTAAATGGCCCAAAAATTTTGGGCCGGCCCGGCCCGTCGGGCCCAAGGTCTGGGCCGGCCCGGCCCGAACCATTTCCGGGCCCTAGAATTTTGGGCCCGGCCCGGCCCGGCCCGGCCCGCAGGCCCGTTTGAGCCCGATCTTCAAAAATTCAGGTTTAAAAAAATCCGAAGAGCTACAGTGTATTTTGAACCCGATTTGGACCTATTCGTGAAATTTCATAAATCCTTTTTAACAAGACACTTCAATTTATTACACTGTTAATAAATGATCATCGCAAAAAAGGATTACCAGGTAAGAGAATGACAAAAAAGAAACGATATGATAATGATGTGAGGATTGAAAGACTGATCGAACTTTTGTTAGTGAGGATTCATAGAGAGATCGAACTTCATAAGTGACCGAACAACAAGAGAGCTGAAAACAGATTCAGCCCCAATCGCCTCTCGCTTCTCAGGAATAAGATTTCGGAGATCGGAAAATGAGCGTTCCGCCGTAGCGGTCGAGGCCGGAATGGAGTACAATTGGCAAACAACTCGAGAGAGAACAGGAAAGTCAGAGGCACGTTCCTTCCAAGCAATCAATGGGCTATCATGAGTGTTTCCACTAGAATCACGGAAGTTAAACGATGCATTAAGATAAGAGTCAACTTCGGAAACAATGTTATCACCGGATTCATCAAGATCATCGTATTCCGTTCTGGGGACTTTTGGGGGTTTTGGCTGTGAACCGCCGGTATCTCTTCCTGCAAGGTCTCCGACGTAATCTTTCAGAGTCCGGATGACATTTTTACGCTCCGCGTCTGTCGCCAGCTTCCGCAGCTGCCTTCGCTTCGGATTCAGCAGAGTAGCCATGCGGTGGAACTTTGAAATGACTCCATCCTCTTCCTTCCTCAGCATGCATTTTAGTGCACTGCGAGCCAGTGCACTTTGCATCTGCGAGTCACATGTGCTGTTAATGCTGTTGAAGCATTCCTTCAGTTCGTGCCACTTGGGCCACACTTCATGGATGACGGCATCATCTTTCTAAAAGAACTCGCTAAAAATAGATATTCTATGTATAAATATGCAATATACCTTCAATAAATGAATATTCAACATACTTCAATATATAAATATGCAATATCCTTTCAATATATGTATAAATATTCAACATACTCCAAAATATAAATATTCAATATACCTTCAATATATCAATATCTGTCATACCTGAAAGAACAGGACAAAGTCCTCGAATTGGACGAGGATGTGCAGAACATCCTCAAATTCTTGACGTTTCTCGTATAGGTATTGAAGTGCTCTCTTCACGTCCTATAAATGGTATTACAGCAATGAAGCGTTAATTGATATTACAAAATGAATGCTTAAATGGTACCTCTGGCAGCTTCCCTCGATCCTTGTACTTGAACAGCTCTTCGGAGCATTCTTGGAAAGCCTTGGCGGACTTCAGCTTCGAGAGCCAGCGGGTTTCAACCTCCAGTGGAAGCTGCTTACGGAGAGAGTGGCCGATCTCCGTCCCTCTGACACTGTTGACTACGACCTTCAGTTCCGTGAGAATCTGTCGAGCTTGGCGGACCAATTCCTTCTCTTCATCGTCCAAGTCGTTCACGAAGAGTAGCCCCTTTCGGTTCTTGTACGGAGAAAAGGTCCTTTTGCAGAGGTTGCTTGCGACATGGCAGATACAACAGACATCTAAAGCAAAAAACCACTTACAAAAAGACAGATTTAGGAAGAAAGGTCTTACTTTTCCCGTTATTGAGTCGGAGAGCTTTCGTGATGTTTGATCCTTCATCGGAAGCACAAAATACGTCTTGAAGAACGCGTTCCCCCAGGCCAAACGACTTTGCAGCTTGCACGATATCGGACCACACTTGCGCGTTATCCTTCTTGACAAGGTCGCAGCGCTTCATTGCAACGTGTACACTGAAGTACTGCCTAAAACAGATAATTTGACAAAAGCGTTTAGGTTTAAAGAACTGACCATTCGTATACGAGATGCAGAACAAGTGTTAGGTAATCATCCTTCCTCTTTCCATAGTCGGCAGAGAACGCACCACCCACTGTTTCGAGATGGCGCACAACTTCGGCGCCACATTTGGCAAGTAGCTCTTGCTGAATTGTTTGAAGTCGATTTGAGACCGTCTTCCGAGTAGGCACGATGCTGTCCACATCGAAATTCTCAACGCTGCGGCGCTTAGCCCTAGATGGAACTCGTTGGTAGCTTAATATGAGAAAAAAGGATCCATAAAAAGATCCAGAAAATAAAAGAAGAAACAAAAGGTCTGATTTAAAAAATTACGCTGTGAACAAAAATGCTAACCCGATTTTTATTGCCGCTGAAATCACCTCCTTGAATCCGGCGTCCTCGACAATTGAGAATGGGCGCGAGCTTGTCGCAACCCATTTAGCAACGGCGCTAGAAATCTGCTGCTGCTCCTCTTGCGTTCCGTTCACAGAGAGTTTGGCGACGAAGCCATCAATGCGGCCTTGAGTAGCTGTCGAGGAAGCGGTGGTCTTCGTGTTCTTCGCACTCTTGCATTTTTCCAAATGTCGACTAAACATAAACAACTACAAATGAGAATCTGATATGACACTGTTGAAGATAAAGGAGTGACCAAAACAGCTTTGTACCTGACATTGCCGCCAGTGGTCATGACAAGGCGGCATTGTGCGCAGAAGACGAGACGGGTTATCACTGCAGAACCCTCGTCACCGTAGTAGCTGTAGTATATCTGCTTGATGGGGTCGCCCTTGGCACCTCTTCGGCGGTCGCGGAAGAAGAGGAAAGAACGGGAAAGGAGGCGGTCGAGTTGCGCGTTGGCTAGCGACTGGAGCTGCTCTTTGGTATGCTGGGAGGTTCCATAGTCCTTCCCTGAAATTTTAAACAGGAAGAAAAAGTCATATGCCAAACTCAAATAAATCATACCAAAGATCTTCCTGAGGATTCGCTTATCCATATCCGGTACATCATCGACGTCCAAAGGGTCATCGCCCTCCATTTCAGATGTTGAAGAGGACGGAGCCTCCTCAACCGACCGAAAAAGCGGGGAAGAGTTAACAGAAATAAAATAAGTAGCTAGAAATGAAATATGAATAAAATATCCAAGTACGAACATATTCGAGTGACAAACGAACACTACGGTTTCGAGTTAAAAGGAGCAGTACAATGGGTCAACGATGTAACTGTCTTCATATTTATTTATCTTCGAAGTATATTTTGTCGCTGCATTTTTCATATCGGGCCCAAACGGGCCTACGGGCCGGCCCACCTTTTTTGGGCCCGGCCCGGCCCGGCCCGGGGCCCTGGGAAATTGGGCCGGCCCGGCCCGCGGGCCGGGCCGGGCCGGGCCGGGCCGGGCCGGGCCGGGCCGTTACCGGCTCTGGTGCTAAGTAAGAGTGAAACCGTGCCTGGCCACATGTCTTCACTATCCAAGGATCTATTTGCTTGGACCCACATTTTTCGTCAAGACTCTTACTCAACCAAATAAATTTTCTACTATTTTAGCATTTTATTTTTTCGTTAATTTTTTAAAATTAAGATTAATGGGTCCGCCCAATTATTTCGTTTTATGGCCCTTTTTATTCCTTCTTACATCATTTCTTTAAAGAATCTTCCAATTGGACGCCTTTAAACTATATTATTCCACCTTCTGTATCAATATCTGCTATTTATTTATGCAGTAGTGTCACGTGACTTAATTTGATTTGATAACCAAAATCAATAAGTGTGAGTAAAGAGAAATGAATAAATAAATGAATATGGTTTCAGAGCAGAGAAATGCGCCGGGAGGAGGCGTACCGCGCCAAGCTGGACGAGATGGACTCGTCCATCGAGGATTGCATTGAACTGGTGCGGTTTATCATGCCTTGTTTATTGTTTACTTTATCTCTATTTCTCCCTCTCTATCTATCTCTCTTTCATTCTCTCTCTCTCTCTCTCTCTCTCTCTCTCTCTCTCTCTCTCTCTCTCTCTCTCTTTCTTCTGCAGGTGAACGCCCTCCGCTCGGTGAAGGGTTGCGGAATCAATCGGATCATCGTTTCAATGAATGATGTCTCCAGCGCGATCATATCTTCAGGAGTTGCCTCTAAGGTTCGAATTTTGAATCTCCCGCCTTTCTTATAGAGCCTCGTGCCTAAGTGGTCATTAATTTGAAAGTTGACCCTGAAAACTATCGTCTCCGAATGCTCCTAAAATTGCTTCCATCATCTCCAGAAGCTCCTTTTTTTAAAACCTTATATTTTCGCCCAAACGTGACTCGATGTAGGAGACTCGCAACGCTCTCTTCCGTCTCGTAGATGCCCTTGAGCCTGGCGAGTGCCCCGTCGGCCACTCGGCCACCGACACTCTTCTCTGTAATGGCGCACGCATCCTCGCCGTGGCCATGGCTCGCATCACGGAGAATTGGAACGCGGAATCCACTGAAGCGCCTGGAGATTGCGGCGGAGAGGCAGGAAATTCCGCGCGCGATACGGCCACAACTGTTGCCCGGAACGCGTCTCTGAATTCCGCAGGAGTTGGAGGCAGAGGCGCTTCCGTGCACCAGTCAACTCAGCAAAGCGTTATGAAAGTGGTACTGTTAGTTTTAGAAAAACACGAACATGTTTCAGTTATTTACTTTTAACCCCTCAGAAAACCCAGAATTTTTTTCGGGAATAATATATATATATACTAGCGTGACTTTGTCACGCTACGGGCCTTTGGCCCGGTCAACGGCCACCGGGGCTATCGCCCCGGAGGCCATTTCCTGATAAAAAATTTATCCAAGGGTTCTAAGTTGGCTCTAAGGGTTAAAATTTTGCTCTAAAGGTGGAAAAGTCTGCTCTAGCGGCGCTACTGGACTATCTGGGCCTTTGAATTTAAGCTCATTAGAAAGCTTGGAGTCTTTACTATATGATATCACTCTTTTAACATACTCCGGAGTCATACAAAAGCGCGCAAAAGGGTTTGCGCGCGCGCGGATTCGAACCTGCGACCTATGACTTTCGACGTGCAGAGAAAATAGCCCAAAAAGCCACAAAATAATTCATATCTCGAATATGCCTGGATCAAATCCCATGATCTACCTATAAATCGATAGCTAATTTTTGGCTCTACAATAAAAAAAATATGCGCCAAAAAGTGTCAGTTATAGGTAAGGCCGAAATAGTGGCCTGAACCTTCTGACCCAAGGAAGTAGATCAAACCATCAAAATATCAAAATGTTTTGTATGAGAAAGTTGTTCGCCTTCTCGAGAGCTACCGAGTGGCATATAATATGTGGCAACACCTTTAACTATCGCGAAGAAACGGAGGCTCAAAGTGCGCTCCAAAAATTTGACACTTCACGGCCCTGGCAGGGCACTTTAATGATGACCCAGCCTAATGTATGTATACTCATATTGAAGCTCTCGTGAAACTCTGCATGATTCTGAAACTCTCATTCCTCTACTTTCCCAATTCATAAAGATATGTATTTTAGAAGGTTCGCTCCTAACAAAAAATGATCACCCTTCAATCGATAATATCTACAACTTCTAGTGTCCAAAAGTTGATAATTCTACTATTAAAAGATGCGCCGTCAAAAACTCTACAATCGCAGTCAGTTTAATCAAAAGCGGACTTTGTAGATTTCGAGAAAAGTTCAAACTACATGCCGAAAAACAGCCAAAAAATGGGGTCAAAACGCGCCACTGATCTACCAAACATCGGAATGATCTCAACTCCAGGAATCATATTCATTTTTGAACTGGCTATCTTCCAGTATTTTTTTCATCGCCATATCTCTACCCGAAAAAAAGATACAGCCCCTCAAAGTCGCCAAAGAGCCAAAATGGAAGTCGCCTCGGACCAAAGTTTGGCCGCCCGCGCCAACCCTAATTTTTTGAAACCCACATAATCTTGTAGCCCAAGGGATATTTTAGAAAACCCCGAAAACCGCTTCCCCGTATCTCACCCCCACCGCCCGCTACACCGCTCGGCGCTATCCCAGTGAATAAATAACAGTCGACTTTTATATAATAACTAGCGTGACTTTGTCACGCTACGGGCCTTTGGCCCGGTCAATGGCCACCGGGGCTATCGCCCCGGAGGCCATTTCCCGATAAAAATATAGTAAGTTGGGTCGTTAGTTATCTCTAAGGGTTAAAATTTGGCTCTAAAGGGTCAAAAGTCTATTCTAGCGGCGCTACTGGACTATCTGGGCCTTTGAATTTAAGCTCATTAGAAAGCTTGGAGTCTTTTGTCCATATTTTCACTCTTTTAATTTCATCAGGAGTCATACAAAAGCGCGCAAAAGGGTTTGCGCGCGCGCGACTCCGAACCTGCGACCCATGAGTTTGGAAGTGCACTGAAAATGTACCAAAAAGCCACAAAATAATTCATATCTCGAATATTCCTGGATCAAATCCCATGATCTACCTTTCATTCGATAGCTAATGTTAGGCTCTACAATAAAAAAAATATGCGCCAAAAAGTGTTAGTGATAGCTAAGGCCGAAATAGTGACCTGAACCTTCTGACCCCAAAAGTAGATCAAAAATGACAAAATATCAAAACGTTTTGTATGAGAAAGTTATTCGGCTTCTCGAGAGCTACAAAATGATATATACTATGTGGCATAACCTTTAACTCTCGCGAAGAAACGGAGGCCCAAAGTGTGTTCCAAAAATTTGCCACTTCACGGCCCGGGCAGGGCACTTTAATGATAACCCAGCCTAACCTACCTATACTCATATTGAAGCTCTCGTGAAATTCTGTATGATTCTGAAACTCTCATCCCTCTACCTTCCCTATTCATAAAGATATGAATTTTAGAAGGTTCGCTCCTAACAAAAATATTTAACCCTTCAATCGATAATATCTCATACACCCAGTGTCCAAAAGTGGATAATTATGGTATTTAAAGATGCGCCGTCAAAAACTCTAAAATCGGATTCAGTTAGATCAAAAGCGGAATGGAGGGATCTAGGAGAAAAGTTGAAGAAACATGCCGAAAAACGGCCAAAAAATGGGGTCAAAACGCGCCGCGCTCCCACTGATCTACCAAAGCTCGAAATGATCTCAACTCCAGGAATCATATTCATTTTTAAACGATCTATCTCCCAGTATTTTTTTCATCGCCGTATCTCTACCCGAAAAAAAGTTGCAACCCCTCAAAGTCGCCAAAGAGCCCAAATCGAAGTCTCCTCGGACCTAAGTTTGGGCGCCCGCGCCGGCGCCAATATCGAACCCAATTTTTTGAAACTCATATATTCTGGTAGCCCAGGGGATATTTTAGAAATCCCCGAAAACCGCTTCCCCGTATCTCACTCCCACCGCCCGTAATACCTCTCGGCGCTATCCCAGTGAATAAATAACAGTCGACTTTTAGATAACTCTAGACTAGCGTGACTTTGTCACGCTACGGGCCTTTGGCCCGGTCAATGGCCACCGGGGCTATCGCCCCGGAGGCCATTTCCCGATATAAAAGGTTATCTAAGGGTTCTAAGTTGACTCTAAGGGTTAAAATTTGGCTCTAAAGGGTCAAAAGTCTGTTCTAGCGGCGCTACTGGACTATCTGGGCCTTTGAATTTAAACTCATTAGAAAGCTTGGAGTCTTTACTATACGATATCACTCTTTTAACATACTCAGGAGTCATACAAAAGCGAGCAAAACGGTTTGCACGCGCGCGACTTCGAACCTGCGACCCATGACTTTCGACATGCACTGAAAAAAAGCCACAAAATAATTCATATCTCGAATATGCCTGAATCGTTTTGGACGATTGACCTACCATTCGATAGCTAATTTTAGGCTCTACAATAAAAAAAATATGCGCCAAAAAGTGTCAGTGATAGCTAAGGCCGAAATAGTGGCCTGAACATTCTGACCCCAAAAGTAGATCAAAAATGACAAAATATGAAAACATTTTGTATGAGAAAGTTGTTCGCCTTCTCGAGAGCAACAGAATGGTATATAATAGGTGGCAAAACCTTTAACTACCGAGAAGAAACGGAGGTCCAAAGTGCGTTCCAAAAATTTCCCACTTTACGGCCCTGGCAGGGCACTTTAATGAAAAGCCAGACAAACGCGAGTATACTCATATTGAAGCTCTCGTGAAACTCTGCATGATTCTGAAACTCTCATCCCTCTACCTTCCCTATTCATAAAGATATGTATTTTAGAAGGTTCGCTCCTAACAAAAAATGTTCACGCTTCAATCGATAATATCTACAACTTCTAGTGTCCAAAAGTTGATAATTCTACTATTAAAAGATGCGCCGTCAAAAACTCTACAATCGCAGTCAGTTAAATCAAAAGCGGACTTTGTAGATTCCGAGAAAAGGGGCAAATACCCTCTCAAAAAGTACCCCAAAAAGGTATGGTTTGCGCGGCGGCCTCTCACTGATCTACCAAAACTCGAAATGATCTCAACTCCAGGAATCATATTCATTTTTGAACGGGCTATCCGCCACTATTTTTTACATTTCTGTACGACCACCAGAAAAAAAGTTGCAGCCCGTCAAAGTCGCGAACCGCCCCAAATCAAAGTCACCTCGGACCAAAGTTTGGCCGCCCGCGCCGGCGCCGGCGCCAACCCTGAATTTTTGAAACCCACATATTCTGGTAGCCCAAGGGATAATCTACAACATGCAAAAAACCGCTTCCCCGTATCTCACTCCCACCGCCCGTAATACCTCTCGGCGCTATACCGGTCAATAAATTACAGTCGACTTTTAGACGGAGGCCCAAAGTGCGCCCCAAAAATTTGACACTTCACGGCCCTGGCAGGGCACTTTAATGAAAAGCCAAACAAACGCGAGTATACTCATATTGAAGCTCTTTCAACACGCTTCAATATTCTCAAAGTCTCTTCCCTCACCCATCCCTATTCATAAAGATATGTATTTTAGAAGGTTCGCGCCTAACAAAAAATGTTCGCCCTTCAATCGATAATATCTACAACTTCTAGTGTCCAAAAGTTGATAATTCTACTATTAAAAGATGCGCCGTCAAAAACTCTACAATCGCAGTCAGTTTAATCAAAAGCGGACTTTGTAGATTTCGATAAAAGTTCAAACTACATGCCGAAAAACAGCCAAAAAATGGTGTCAAAACGCGCCGCTTGTATACTTAGAAACGCTTGTGGTTTATTGGCCGGGTTTGCGCGGAGCGGCGTGGTGGGCGGTGGGGTTGAGATTTTGGGGTGCGGTTTTTTTAGGATGGTAAATGAATATTGGGGCTACGTTTTAGTATTGGTTTGGGATTTTTTGGTTTGGGGTTTGGGGTCGGCGCCGGCGGCCAAAGTTGAACCTTTTTGGCGCGAGCTTGCGCCGGGTTGGCCACTTTGAGCGTTTGCATCTTTTGAACGGAGAGGAACTGGCGAACGAAAAAAATATGAGTCGATAGCCCATCTCTTAATTATTAAGATTCCTGGTTGGTTTGTTGATAGTGCCTCAGGGGTGGCCAGGGGGTGTGGCCAAAATTTGACCCCCTTTTTTGGCCCTTTTTTACTCTGTTTTTTCTCACTAACTCAAATTTTCAAAAGGCGCATTTTCTGCTTTCGACATATATGATGTAGTTGTTCAAGGCGCATGTTTTGATATATACATTGTGGAAAAAAAGACATTGGGTCATATCGATCGGGGGCAAAAACAGGCGGACCCATTTTGTTAGGAGCGAACCTTTGAAAAATCAATACTCGAAGATTTAGGATCGGAGCGGGACGGGACATAATATTATTTAGTTTTTGGAGAGCTTTGAAATGAGCCTACTCCCGTTTGGCTGGGATTCCGGGAAAGTACCCTAAGGGGGCCGTGAAATGTCGAAATTTTGGGAGGGTATTTCCGCGGCTGTTTTTTCTCAGGAGTTGGTGTTATGGCAACATGTTATATATCATTCTGTAGCTCTCGAGAAGGCGAATAACTTTCTCATACAAAACGTTTTCATATTTTGGCATTTTTGATCTACTTTTGGTCCGAGAATGTTTAGGCCACTTTTTCGACCATAGCTATCACTGACACTTTTTGGGGCATATTTTTATTCAGATAGAGCCTAAAATTAGCTATCGAATGATAGGTAGATCATGGGATTTGATACATGCATATTCGAGATATGAATTATTTTGTGGCTTTTTGGTACATTTTCATCGCACGCAGATATCCTATACCGACCCAGGTTCGGAGTCGCTCGCGGGCAAACCGTTTTGCGCATTTTGTGTGAACCCTAATTAAACAAAACCAATGCTAGGACATAGCGAAGACTCCAAGGGAGATAATGGGCAAAGATACTGAGATACTTTTTTTATCGGGAAATGGCCACCGGGGCTATCGCCCCGGAGGCCATTTCCCGATAAAAAAATTTATCCAAGGGTTCTAAGTTGGCTCTAAGGTTTGTTATTTGGCTCTAAAAGGTTAAAAGTCTGTTCTAGCGGCGCTACTGGACTGTCTGGGCCTTTGAATTTATGCCCATTAGAAAGCTTGGAGTCTTTACTATATGATATCACTCTTTTAACATACTCAGGAGTCATACAAAAGCGTGCAAAAGAGTTTGCGCGCGCGCGGATTCGAACCTGCGACCCATGAGTTTCGAAGTGCAGAGAAAAGAGCCCAAAAAGCAACAAAATAATTCATATCTCGAATATGCCTGGATCGAATCCCATGATCTACCTATCATTCGATAGCTAATTTTAGGCTCTACAATAAAAAAAATATGCGCCAAAAAGTGTCAGTGATAGCTAAGGCCGAAATAGTGGCCTGAACATTCTGACCCCAAAAGTAGATCACAAATGACAAAATATGAAAACATTTTGTATGAGAAAGTTGTTCGCCTTCTCGAGAGCAACAGAATGGTATATAATAGGTGGCAAAACCTTTAACTACCGAGAAGAAACGGAGGCCCAAAGTGCGTTCCAAAAATTTCCCACTTTACGGCCCTGGCAGGGCACTTTAATGAAAACCCAGCCTAACCTATGTATACTCATATTGAAGCTCTCGTGAAACTCTGCATGATTCTGAAACTATCATCCCGCTACCTTCCCTATTCATAAAGATATGAATTTTTGAAAGATCGCTCCTAACAAAAAATGTTCACGCTTCAATCGATAATATCTACAACTTCTAGTGTCCAAAAGTTGATAATTCTACTATTAAAAGATGCGCCGTAAAAAACTCTACAATCGCAGTCAGTTTAATCAAAAGCGGACTTTGTAGATTCCGAGAAAAGTTGAAACTACATGCCGAAAAACGGCCAAAAAATGGGGTCAAAACGCGCCGGGCTCGTACCGATCTACCAAAGCTCCAATCAATCTCAACTCCAGGAATCATATTCATTTTTGGACGGGCTATCTTTCAGTATTTTTTTTATCGCCATATCTCTACCTGAAAAAAAGATACAACCCCTCAAAGTCGCCAAAGTGCCCAAATCAAAGTCGCCTCGGACCAAAGTTTGGCCGCCCGCGCCGGCGCCAATATCAAACCCAATTTTTTGAAACCCACATATTCTGGTAGTCCGGAAACTTTTACATGTTCCCCAAAAAACCGCTTGTCCGTATCTCAACCCCCGCGCCCACAGCACCTCTCCGCGCTATACCAGTGAATAAATTACAATCGACTTTTATATAATATTAGACTAGCGTGACTTTGTCACGCTACGGGCCTTTGGCCCGGTCAATGGCCACCGGGGCTATCGCCCCGGAGGCCATTTCCCGATATAAATTATCTCCAAGTTAAGGTTAGTTGGCTCTAAGGGTTAAAATTTGGCTCTAAAGGGTCAAAAGTCTATTCTAGCGGCGCTACTGGACTATTTCGGCCATTGAATTTAAGCTCATTAGAAAGCTTGGAGTCTTTACTATATGATATCACTCTTTTAACATACTCAGGAGTCATACAAAAGCGCGCAAAAGAGTTTGCGCGCGCGCGGATTCGAACCTGCGACCCATGAGTTTCGATGTGCAGAGAAAATAGCCCAAAAAGCCACAAAATAATTCATATCTCGAATATGCCTTTATCAAATCCCATGATCTACCTATCATTCGATAGCTAATTTTAGGCTCTACAATAAAAAAAATATGCGCCAAAAAGTGTCAGTGATAGCTAAGGCCGAAATAGTGGCCTGAACATTCTGACCCCAAAAGTAGATCAAAAATGACAAAATATGAAAACATTTTGTATGAGAAAGTTGTTCGCCTTCTCGAGAGCAACAGAATGGTATATAATAGGTGGCATAACCTTTAACTACCGAGAAGAAACGGAGGCCCAAAGTGCGTTCCAAAAATTTCCCACTTTACGGCCCTGGCAGGGCACTTTAATGATAACCCAGCCTAACCTACCTATACTCATATTGAAGCCCTCGTGAAACTCTGTATGATTCTGAAACTATCATCCCTCTATCTTCCCTATTCATAAAGATATGAATTTTAGAAAGATCGCTCCTAACAAAAAAATTTGACCCTTCAATCGATAATATCTACAACTTCTAGTGTCCAAAAGTTGATAATTATACTATTAAAAGATGCGCCGTAAAAAACTCTAAAATCGGAGTCAGTTAGATCAAAAAGCGAATTTGTAGATTTCGAGAAAAACCCTAACTACATGCCGAAAAACGGCCAAAAAATGGGGTCAAAACGCGCCGTGCTCCCACTGATCTACCAAAACTCGAAATGATCTCAACTCCAGGAATCATATTCATTTTTGGACGGGCTATCTCCCAGTATTTTTTTCATCGCCATATCTCTACCCGAAAGAAAGATACAGCCTCTCAAAGTCGCGAAGCACCCCAAATCTGACTCGCCTCCGCGCCAACTTCCGCCGCCCGCGCCGGCGCCGGCGCCGACGCTAATTTTTTGAAACCCATATATTCTTGTAGTCCGGAAACTTTTACATGTTCCCCAAAAAACCGCATCCCCGTATCTCAACCCCCGCGCCCACAGCACCTCTCCGCGCTATACCCGTAAATAAATTACAGTCGACTTTTATATAATAGTAGACTAGCGGAGCTATGGGGGGACCTGCTTTCAGTATCGCCGCCCATTATCTCCCTTGGAGTGCGCGCTATGTCCTAGCATTCAGAACTTTGCATTAGGGGTAATAATAAAACGTGCAAAAGGGTTTGCCCGCGCGCGACTCCGAACCTGGGTCGGTATAGGATATCTGCGTGCGATGAAAATGTACCAAAAAGCCACAAAATAATTCATATCTCGAATATTCCTGGATGAAATGAGAAGTATCACCCACCATTCGATAGCTAATTTTAGGCTCTATTCGAATAAAAATATGCCCCAAAAAGTGTCAGTGATAGCTAAGGTCGAAAAAGTGGCCTAAACTTTCTGACCACAAAAGTAGATCAAAAACATCGAAATATCAAAACGTTTTGTATGACAAAGTTGTTCGTCTTCTCGAGAGCTACAGAATGATATATAACATGTAGGCATAATACCAATCCCCGAGAAAAAACAGCCGCGGAAAAGGCCTCCCAAAAATTTGACATTTCACGGCCCCCTCAGGGTACTTTCCCGGAATCCCAGCCAAACGGGAGTAGGCTCATTTGAAAGTGCTCGTTATACTGAACAATAATCTGAATGTCCCATCCAGCTCCAATCCCTAATCTCCGAGTATTGATTTTTCAAAGGTTCGCTCCTAACAAAATCTGTTCGCTACATTATCGATCGCTGTCGGAAAACTATTGCCCTGAGGGGGAGGAAACCATGTCAGATGGTGTATTTCGAGGAGTTCTTTCGAATAAGGACAAAAAATCGACATGTTTCATATAGCATTTTCGAGATAGTGAGAAAAAACAGAGCAAAAAAGGGCCAAAAAACGGGGTAAAATTTTGGCCACCTTGTCCTAGCATTTAGAACTTTGCATTGGGGGTCGAATTAAAACGCGCAAAAGGGTTTGCCCGCGCGCGACTCCGAACCTGGGTCGTTAAGAAAATCTGCGTGCGATGAAAATGCACCAAAAAGCCACAAAATAATTCATATCTCGAATATTCCTGAATCAATACCGATGATAAACCTATCATTCGATAGCTAATTTTAGGCTCTATCTTAATAAAAATATGCCCCAAAAAGTGTCAGTGATAGCTAAGGTCGAAAAAGTGGCCTAAACATTCTGACCCCAAAAGTAGATCAAAAACATCGAAATATCAAAACCTTTTGTATGAGACATTTGTTCACCTTCTCGAGAGCTACAGAATGATATATAACATGTAGGCATTATACCAATCCCCGAGCAAAAACAGCCACGGAAAGGGCCTCCCAAAAATTCGACATTTCACGGCCCCCTCAGGACACCTTTTCCGAAACCCAGACAAACGTGAGTAGACTCATTTCAAAGCTCTCCAAAAACTAAACAATATTCTAAATGTCCCGTCCCGCTCCGATCCTAAATCTTCGAGTATTGATTTTTCAAAGGTTCGCTCCTAACAAAATGGGTCCGCCTGTTTTTGCCCTGTATCTATCGATCTGGGACAGCCGTGGAGCAGATCAACAGATTAGGAGAATGGCCTTGAAAAACTACATCATATATGTTCGAGAATCGAAAATCGTACAAACAGAATTTTCGTTAGTGAGAAAAAACAGAGCAAAAAAGTGCCAAAAAACGGGGTAAAAGTTTGGCCACGCCCACTTTAAAGACCCAAGGGCGGAATTCGCCGAATTTGTGTCCTATTAATCTTGAAGACATGCTCTATCAGCCACTATTTTTTTCAGCTTCCCATCTTCTCCGAAACAAAAGATACAAACGCTCAAAGTGGCCAACCCAGCGCAAGCGCGCGCCAAAAAGTTGCAACTTTGGCCGCTGGCGCCAACCCAAACCCAAATCCCAAAAATCCGAAACCCATACCATATCGTAGCCCCAATATTCATTTACCATCCTAAAAAAACCCCACTCGAAAATCTCAACTCCCCCGGCCACAACGCCGCTCCGCGCAAACCCAGTCAATAATGGACAAGCGTTTCTAAGTATACTCTCTAACTAGCGTGACTTTGTCACGCTACGGGCCTTTGGCCTGGGGGTTAGTTCGGGTTGTTGTTATTTCGCTCTAAGGGTTGTTAGTTGGGGTCTGAGGGTTGTTAGTTGGGGTCTGAGGGTTGTTTGTTGGCTCTAAAGGGGGAAAAGTCTGCTCTAGCGGTGATTAGGGGACGAACTGTACATATAAATTCATCGCATTAGAAAGCTTGGAGTCTTTTATCCATTCTAACATACTTTTTATTTAATGAGAAGTCATATTAAAACGCGCAAAAGACTTTGCCCGCGCGCGACTCCGAACCTGGGTCGGTAGTTTATCTGGGTGCCCTGAAAATGTACCAAAAAGCCACAAAATATTTTTTTCTCGAATATGCCTGAACCGATTTCCACGATTGGCACACCATTCGATAGCTAATTTTAGGCTCTACAATAAAAAAAATATGCGCCAAAAAGTGTCAGTGGGCTATCGCCCCGGAGGCCAACTCCAGGAATCATATTCATTTTTGAACTGGCTATCTTCCAGTATTTTTTTCATCGCCATATCTCTACCCGAAAAAAAGATACAGCCCCTCAAAGTCGCCAAAGAGCCAAAATGGAAGTCGCCTCGGACCAAAGTTTGGCCGCCCGCGCCGGCGCCAATATCGAACCCAATTTTTTGAAACCCACATATTCTTGTAGCCCAAGGGATATTTTAGAAAACCCCGAAAACCGCTTCCCCATATCTCACCCCCACCGCCCGTAATACCTCTCGGCGCTATACCAGTGAATAAATTACAATCGACTTTTATATAATATTAGACTAGCGTGACTTTGTCACGCTACGGCCTTTGGCCCGGTCAATGGCCACCGGGGCTATCGCCCCGGAGGCCATTTCCCGATAAAAAATTTATCCAAGGGTTCTAAGTTGGCTCTAAGGGTTAAAATTTGGCTCTAAAGGGTCAAAAGTCTATTCTAGCGGCGCTACTGGACTATTTCGGCCATTGAATTTAAGCTCATTAGAAAGCTTGGAGTCTTTACTATATGATATCACTCTTTTAACATACTCAGGAGTCATACAAAAGCGCGCAAAAGAGTTTGCGCGCGCGCGGATTCGAACCTGCGACCCATGAGTTTCGATGTGCAGAGAAAATAGCCCAAAAAGCCACAAAATAATTCATATCTCGAATATACCTGGATCAAATCCCATGGTCTACCTATCATTCGATAGCTAATTTTAGGCTCTACAATAAAAAAAATATGCGCCAAAAAGTGTCAGTGATAGCTAAGGCCGAAATAGTGGCCTGAACATTCTGACCCCAAAAGTAGGTCAAAAATGACAAAATATGAAAACATTTTGTATGAGAAAGTTGTTCGCCTTCTCGAGAGCAACAGAATGGTATATAATAGGTGGCAAAACCTTTAACTACCGCGAAGAAACGGAGGCCCAAAGTGCGCTCCAAAAATTTGACATTTCACGGCCCTGGCAGGGCACTTTAATGAAAAGCCAGACAAACGCGAGTATACCCATATTGAAGCTCTCTTGAAGTCCTTCAATATTCTCAAAGTCTCATCCCTCTCCCATCCCTATCCATAAAGATATGTATTTTAAAAAGTTCGCTCCTAACAAAAAATGATCACCTTTCAATCGATAATATCTACAACTTCTAGTGTCCAAAAGTTGATAATTCTACTATTAAAAGATGCGCCGTCAAAAACTCTACAATCGCAGTCAGTTTAATCAAAAGCGGACTTTGTAGATTTCGAGAAAAGTTCAAACTACATGCCGAAAAACAGCCAAAAAATGGGGTCAAAACGCGCCACGCTGCCACTGATCTACCAAACATCGGAATGATCTCAACTCCAGGAATCATATTCATTTTTGAACTGGCTATCTTCCAGTATTTTTTTCATCGCCATATCTCTACACGAAAAAAAGATACAGCCCCTCAAAGTCGCCAAAGAGCCAAAATGGAAGTCGCCTCGGACCAAAGTTTGGGCGCCCGCGCCGGCGCCGGCGCCAACCCTAATTTTTTGAAACCCACATAATCTTGTAGCCCAAGGGATATTTTAGAAAACCCCGAAAACCGCTTCCCCGTATCTCACTCCCACCGCCCGTAGTACCTCTCGGCGCTATCCCAGTGAATAAATAACAGTCGACTTTTATATAATAATAGACTAGCGGAGCTATGGGGGGACCTGGTTTCAGTATCTTTGCCCATTATCTCCCTTGGAGTCTTCGCTATGTCCTAGCATAGGTTTTGTTTAATTTGGGGTCACACAAAAGCGCGCAAAAGGGTTTGCCCGCGCGCGACTCCGAACCTGGGTCGTTAGAAAATCTGCGTGAGATGAAAATGCACCAAAAAGCCACAAAATAATTCATATCTCGAATATGCCTGGACCAAATCTAAAGGTTCAACTACCATTCGATAGCTAATTTTTGGCTCTATTCGAATAAAAATATGCGCCAAAAAGTGTCAGTGATAGCTAAGGTCGAAAAAGTGGCCTAAACATTCTCGGACCAAAAGTAGATCAAAAATGTCGTTATATGAAACTGTTTTGTATGAGACATTTGTTCACCTTCGCAAAAGCTACAGAATGATATATAACACGTTGCCATAACTCCAACATCCGAGAAAAAACAGCCGCGGAAATGGACTCCCAAAAATTCCATAATTCACGGCCCCCTCAGGGTACTTTCCCGGAATCCCAGCCTAACGGGAGTAGGCTCATTCCAAAGCTCTCCTAAAACTGATCAATATTCTGAATGTCCCGTCCCGCTCCAATCCCGATTCTCCGAGTATTAATTTTTCAAATGTTCGCCCCTAACAAAATGGGTCCGTATGTTTTTGCCTCGTATCTATCGATCTTGGTGGGCTATGGAGCAGATCAATAGATCAGAAGATGCGCCTTGAAAAACTACATCATATATGTTCGCAATTCGAAAAACGTACCTACAGAATTTTCGATAGTGAGAAAAAACAGAGTAAAAAAGGGCCAAAAAAGGGGGTCAAAATTTGGCCACGCCCCCTGGGCACCCCTGAGGCACTATCACCAAACCAACCAGGAATCTTAATAATTAAGACATGGACTATCGACTCATATTTTTTTCATTCCCCAATTCCTCTCCGTTCAAAAGATGCAAACGCTCAAAGTGGCCAACCCAGCGTAAGCGCGCGCCGAAATGTTGCAACTTTGACCGCTGGCGCCACCCCCAAACCCAAAACGCAAAAATCCTAAACCAATACCAAAACGTAGCCCAAATATTCATTTTCCATTCTAAAAAAACCCCACCCCAAAATCTCACTCCCACCGCCCACCACGCCGCTCCGCGCAACCCCCGTAAATAATCGACAAGCGTTTCTAAGTATACTCTCTAACTAGCGGAGCTATGGGGGGACCTGGTTTCAGTATCTTTGCCCATTATCTCCCTTGGAGTCTTTTCTATGTCCTAGCATTTTAATCTTTGCTTTGGGGGTCATATAAAAGCGCGCAAAAGGGTTTGCCCGCGCGCGACTCCGAACCTGGGTCGTTAGAAAATCTGCGTACCATGAAAATGCACCAAAAAGCCACAAAATAATTCATATCTCGAATATGCCTGAATCAATACCGATGATAAACCTATCATTCGATAGCTAATTTTAGGCTCTATCTTAATAAAAATATGCCCCAAAAAGTGTCAGTGATAGCTAAGGTCGAAAAAGTGGCCTAAACATTCTGACCCCAAAAGTAGATCAAAAATGTCGTTATATGAAAACGTTTTGTATGAGACATTTGTTCGCCTTCTCGAGAGCTACAGAATGATATATAACATGTAGGCATAATACCAATCCCCGAGAAAAAACAGCCACGAAAATGGCCTCCCAAAAATTTGACATTTCACGGCCCCCTCAGGACACCTTTTCCGAAACCCAGCCAAACGTGAGTAGGCTCATTTCAAAGCTCTCCAAAAACTAAACAATATTCTGAATGTCCCGTCCCGCTCCGATCCTAAATCTTCGAGTATTGATTTTTCAAATGTTCGCTCCTAACAAAATGGGTCCGCCTGTTTTTGCCCTGTATCTATCGATATGGGTGGGCTAAGCAGCAGATCAATACATCAGAAGATGCGCCTTGAAAAACTACATCATATATGTTCGTAAATCGAAAAACGTACCTACAGAATTTTCGATAGTGAGAAAAAACAGAGTAAAAAAGGGCCAAAAAAGGGGGTCAAAATTTGGCCACGCCCCCTGGGCACCCCTGAGGCACTATCACCAAACCAACCAGGAATCTTAATAATTAAGACATGGGCTATCGACTCATATTTTTTTCATTCACCAATTCCTCTCCGTTCAAAAGATGTAATCGCTCAAAGTGTCCAACCCAGCGCAAGCGCGCGCCAAAAAGGTGCAACTTTGGCCGCCGGCGCCGACCCCAAAACCAAAACCCAAAAATCCCAAACCAATACCATATCGTAGCCCCAATATTCACTTACCATCCTAAAAAAACCCCACTCGAAAATCTCAACCCCACCGCCCACGACGCCGCTCCGCGCAACCCCCGTAAATAATCGACAAGCGTTTCTAAGTATATACTCTAACTAGCGGAGCTATGGGGGGACCTGGTTTCAGTATCGCCGCCCATTATCTCCCTTCGAGTGCGCGCTATGTCCTAGCATTTAATCTTTGCATTGGGGGTCGAATTAAAACGCGCAAAAGGGTTTGCCCGCGCGCGACTCCGAACCTGGGTCGTTAAGAAAATCTGCGTGCACATAAAATGCACCAAAAAGCCACAAAATAATTCATATCTCGAATATTCCTTTATCAATACCGATGATAAACCTATCATTCGATAGCTAATTTTAGGCTCTATCTTAATAAAAATATGCCCCAAAAAGTGTCAGTGATAGCTAAGGTCGAAAAAGTGGCCTAAACATTCTGACCCCAAAAGTAGATCAAAAATGTCGTTATATGAAAACGTTTTGTATGAGACATTTGTTCGCCTTCTCGAGAGCTACAGAATGATATATAACATGTAGGCATAATACCAATCCCCGAGAAAAAACAGCCACGAAAATGGCCTCCCAAAAATTTGACATTTCACGGCCCCCTCAGGACACCTTTTCCGAAACCCAGCCAAACGTGAGTAGGCTCATTTCAAAGCTCTCCAAAAACTAAACAATATTCTGAATGTCCCGTCCCGCTCCGATCCTAAATCTTCGAGTATTGATTTTTCAAATGTTCGCTCCTAACAAAATGGGTCCGCCTGTTTTTGCCCTGTATCTATCGATATGGGTGGGCTAAGCAGCAGATCAATACATCAGAAGATGCGCCTTGAAAAACTACATCATATGTGTTCGTAAATCGAAAAACGTACCTACAGAATTTTCGATAGTGAGAAAAAACAGAGTAAAAAAGGGCCAAAAAAGGGGGTCAAAATTTGGCCACGCCCCCTGGGCACCCCTGAGGCACTATCACCAAACCAACCAGGAATCTTAATAATTAAGACATGGGCTATCGACTCATATTTTTTTCATTCACCAATTCCTCTCCGTTCAAAAGATGTAATCGCTCAAAGTGTCCAACCCAGCGCAAGCGCGCGCCAAAAAGGTACAACTTTGGCCGCCGGCGCCGACCCCAAAACCAAAACCCAAAAATCCCAAACCAATACCATATCGTAGCCCCAATATTCACTTACCATCCTAAAAAAACCCCACTCGAAAATCTCAACCCCACCGCCCACGACGCCGCTCCGCGCAACCCCCGTAAATAATCGACAAGCGTTTCTAAGTATATACTCTAACTAGCGGAGCTATGGGGGGACCTGGTTTCAGTATCGCCGCCCATTATCTCCCTTCGAGTGCGCGCTATGTCCTAGCATTTAATCTTTGCATTGGGGGTCGAATTAAAACGCGCAAAAGGGTTTGCCCGCGCGCGACTCCGAACCTGGGTCGTTAAGAAAATCTGCGTGCACATAAAATGCACCAAAAAGCCACAAAATAATTCATATCTCGAATATTCCTTTATCAAATCCCATGATCTACCCATAATTCGATAGCTAATTTTAGGCTCTACAATAAAGAAAATATGCGCCAAAAAGTGTCAGTGATAGGTAAGGTCGAAAAAGTGGCCTAAACATTCTGACCGCAAAAGTAGGTCAAAAACGTAAATATATGAACATGGTTTGTATTAAACATTTGTTCACCAGCTCGAGAGCTACAGAATGATATATAACATGTAGCCATAACGCCAATCCCCGAGAAAAAACAGCCACGGAAACTGCCTCCCAAAAATTCGACATTTCACGGCCCCCTCAGGGTACTTTACTGGAATCTCAGCCAAACGGGAGTAGGCTCATTCCAAAGCTCTCCTAAAACTGAACAATATTCTGAATGTCCCGTCTCGCTCCAATCCCAAATCTCAGAGTATTGATTTTTCAAAGGTACGCTCCTAACAAAATGGGTCCGCCTGTTTATGCCCCCGATCGATATGACCCAATGTCTTTTTTTCCACAATGTATATATCAAAACATGCGCCTTGAACAACTACATCATATATGTCGAAAGCAGAAAATGCGCCTTTTGAAAATTTGAGTTAGTGAGAAAAAACAGAGTAAAAAAGGGCCAAAAAAGGGGGTCAAATTTTGGCCACACCCCCTGGCCACCCCTGAGGCACTATCAACAAACCAACCAGGAATCTTAATAATTAAGAGATGGGCTATCGACTCATATTTTTTTCGTTCGCCAGTTCCTCTCCGTTCAAAAGATGCAAACGCTCAAAGTGGCCAACCCGGCGCAAGCTCGCGCCAAAAAGGTTCAACTTTGGCCGCCGGCGCCGACCCCAAACCCCAAACCAAAAAATCCCAAACCAATACTAAAACGTAGCCCCAATATTCATTTTCCATCCTAAAAAAACCGCACTCGAAAATCTCACTCCCACCGCCCGCTACGCCGCTCCGCGCAAACCCAGTAAATAATCGACAAGCGTTTCTAAGTATACTCTCTAACTAGCGGAGCTATGGGGGGACCTGGTTTCAGTATCTTTGCTCATTATCTCCCTTGGAGTCTTCGCTATGTCCTAGCATTGGTTTTGTTTAATTAGGGTTCACACAAAAGAGCGCAAAACGGTTTGCCCGCGAGCGACTCCGAACCTGGGTCGGTATAGGATATCTGCGTGCGATGAAAATGTACCAAAAAGCCACAAAATAATTCATATCTCGAATATGCATGTATCAAATCCCATGATCTACCTATCATTCGATAGCTAATTTTAGGCTCTATCTGAATAAAAATATGCCCCAAAAAGTGTCAGTGATAGCTATGGTCGAAAATGTGGCCTAAACATTCTCGGACCAAAAGTAGATCAAAAACGTAAATATATGAACATGGCTTGTATGAGAGATTTGTTCGCCTTCTCAAAAGCTACAGAATGACATATAATACGTTGCCATAAGTCAAATCCCCGAGAAGAAACAGCCGCGGAAACGACCTCCCAAAAATTTGACATTTCACGGCCCCCTTAGGGTACTTTCCCGGAATCCCAGCCATACAGGAGTAGGCTCATTTCAAAGCTCTCAAAAAACTAAATAATATTCTGAATGTCCCGTCCCGCTCCGATCCTAAATCTTCGAGTATTGATTTTTCAAAGGTTCGCTCCTAACAAAATGGGTCCGCCTGTTTTTGCCCCCGATCGATATGACCCAATGTCTTTTTTTCCACAATGTATATATCAAAACATGCGCCTTGAAAAACTACATCATATATGTCGAAAGCAGAAAATGCGCCTTTTGAAAATTTGAGTTAGTGAGAAAAAACAGAGTAAAAAAGGGCCAAAAAAGGGGGTCAAATTTTGGCTATACCCCCTGGCCACCCCTGAGGCACTATCAACAAACCAACCAGAAATCTTAATAATTAAGAGATGGGCTATCGACTCATATTTTTTTCATTTCCCAATTCCTCTCCGTTCAAAAGATACAAACGCTCAAAATGGCCAACCCAGCGCAAGCGCGCGCCGAAAAGTTGCAACTTTGGCCGCCGGCGCCGACCCCAAAACCAAAACCCAAAAATCCCAAACCAATACCAAAACGTAGCCCCAATATTCATTTTCCATCCTAGAAAAACCCCACTCGAAAATCTCAACTCCCCCGCCCACCACGCCGCTCCGCGCAAACCCAGTCAATAATGGACAAGCGTTTCTAAGTATACACTCTAACTAGCGGAGCTATGGGGGGACCAGGTTTCAGTATCTTTGCCCATTATCTCCCTTGGAGTCTTCGCTATGTCCTAGCATTGGTTTTGTTTAATTAGGGTTCACACAAAAGAGCGCAAAACGGTTTGCCCGCGAGCGACTCCGAACCTGGGTCGGTATAGGATATCTGCGTGCGATGAAAATGTACCAAAAAGCCACAAAATAATTCATATCTCGAATATGCATGTATCAAATCCCATGATCTACCTACCATTCGATAGCTAATTTTAGGCTCTATCTGAATAAAAATATGCCCCAAAAAGTGTCAGTGATAGCTATGGTCGAAAAAGTGGCCTAAACATTCTCGGACCAAAAGTAGATCAAAAAAGTCAAAATATGAAAACGTTTTGTATGAGACATTTGTTCGCCTTCTCGAGAGCTACAGAATGATATATAACATGTTGCCATAACACCAACTCCTGAGAAAAAACAGCCGCGGAAATACCCTCCCAAAATTTCGACATTTCACGGCCCCCTTAGGGTACTTTCCCGGAATCCCAGCCAAACGGGAGTAGGCTCATTTCAAAGCTCTCCAAAACCTAAATAATATTCTGAATGTCCCGTCCCGCTCCGATCCTAAATCTTCGAGTATTGATTTTTCAAATGTTCGTTCCTAACAAAATGGGTCCGACTGTTTTTGCCCCCGATCGATATGACCCAATGTCTTTTTTTCCACATTGTATATATCAAAACATGCGCCTTGAAAAACTACATCATATATGTCGAAAGCAGAAAATGCGCCTTTTGAAAATTTGAGTTAGTGAGCAAATACAGAGTAAAAAAGGGCCAAAAAAGGGGGTCAAATTTTGGTCAAGCCCCCTGGCCACGCCTGAGGCACTATGACCAAACCAACAAGGAATCTTAATAATTAAGACATGGGCTATCGACACATATTTTTTTCATTCCCCAATTCCTCTCCGTTCAAAAGATACAAACGCTCAAAGTGGCCAACATAGCGCAAGCGCGCGCCGAAAAGTTGCAACTTTGGCCGCCGGCGCCGACCCCAAACCCCAAACCAAAAAATCCCAAACCAATACTAAAACGTAGCCCCAATATTCATTTACCATCCTAAAAAAACCGCACCCCAAAATCTCAACCCCACCGCCCACCACGCCGCTCCGCGCAAACCCAGTCAATAATGGACAAGCGTTTCTAAGTACATACTCTAATATATATATATATATATATATATATATATATATATATATATACATTATATATGAATAAAATCTTCCGATTCAGGTAGCTTCTGCACGGGGCCCTGCTCATCCGGAAGAGGAACTCACGGCTACGGTCAAGACCGAGAATCCGGAAGAGAAGGATGAGAAAGAGGTCAAAGAAATTGAGCCTGTTGCTGACCAGAACGCGATTGCCAATGATCAGGAGAGGACAGTGGATCTTGGTTTGTGGTTTGCAAGAGTTTAGAACTTACCCTTAATCCTTATCTCTAACAGTCTTTAGAATCTTATTTTATCTCTTACAGTAGAACACTGACTCGTTAGTAGAATCATATGTTATCTCTTTGAAGTTTGCATTTTTGGATTTTTTCTTAACATAGCGTAGTTAATTATGCTTTTCTTATTTCGCGCAAGAATTATAGATTTTTGGAGTAGATTATTCCTTTATTTTTAGGGTATAATATTTGTCAAAAAAAAATCTGTTTTCAATTTGCTTGCTTGAAATTTATCAGCTAAAAAATATATTTATATATTTATGCTATTTAAATCAAAGTTTCCTGACAGTTGCCCTCACGTCTCTCTAAATCACGTGCTGTCTCGCCCTTGCCAGGTAAAAGATGCGTAATCTTTGGTTCCTTTCAGATGACGATCGTCCGTGCTCGTCGCTGCTGAGCGGAGGCCGCAGCTCTCGGATGTCGTCCTTCTTCTCGCCGCCGCCTCTCCTCCCTGCCGCCATTCCTTCTTCCCCGTCTGATCTTACGCGGGAAGGAGGAAGGAGAAGAGATGCTCGCCTCAAGGCAGCCATGGAGGGAGACGCAACCCGGAGGAAGTGCTCCCCTAGCAGACCACCGACTTTGGTCATTAAAAATTATATATTTTGTTTTGTTTTATTATTTATTTAATTAACTGATTGTGAGAACGTGTTTGACCATTGAAGAAAAATGCGGGATTAATGGTGAAATTTAATGCTGAATTCGACAAGAAAATTGCTCGGGAGGCTTTTTGTGTGAACATCAGATTCAACAAATTTCTACAACCGAATTAGGAAACCGAAGCTTTAGTATCTCTCTCTCTGGCACAAAAAGATTGATTGATTTAATTACAATTATTATAAAATGCGTTTAATTAAAAATTGCATGATGACTTTATTTTTTAAAATATTTTCCCGCCTATTCAGGAGAGAAATCCACCGTCATCGTCTTTCACTACACGACGACGCTCGGAGTCTGGCGACGGCTGGGCCACGACTTCCTCCGGCTTCCGCTACCGCCGATCCGAGCAGGAAACCCGGGTGTCCGCGGCCGGCGAACAGGTTCGGTTCTTTATTCCTTTTATTTTATTTTGAACTATTTTATTATTTACTTTATGTCTCTCACTCTTAACCCATCCTTTACCAACTCTTACCCTTCTTGGCAGTTGAATACATTTCACGCCAGGCTATCAGCCCAGACCCATGACAGCATTTTTCCACTTCTTATTTCCTGACCTCTCTTTGCCTACCGTTTCATTTTTTTCCCAACTTGCGATGTCCTCCTTGTATCTCCTTCAAATTTATCGTATTCTTTCCTTCCAGGACCGTTCGCGTGAAAGAAGAAACTCGTCCTCCTTCCGTTTCCGCCCTTGCACCGAGGAAGAAAAACAGGCGATGCGGATAGCCGCTTCTACCGCCAACGAGCAGGTTTATATTTTTAACGATTGATAAATATTTTTAACCATTATTTTGCGATTTATAAATTATTCTTTCTCCTTTTATCTGTCTATTGATAAGTATTTTTTGTTCACTATCTGTCGATTAATATATCAATGTTTGATTACGTCCTTTTTAATACTTATATTTTTTTAAAGAATTACTTTAACTACTCAATTTCTTCGTCTATAACTTTGAGGTAAATTTGGTCCCTCATCATTCTCTCTCTCTCTCTCTCCCTCTCCCTCTCTCTCTCTTTCTCTTACCCTCTCTCTCTCTCTTTCTCTTCCCCTCTCTATCTCTCATCTCTCTCTCTCTCTCTCTCTCTCTCTCTCTCAGCAGAGGCGTCCTCTCCACTTCCTTGTGGATGACTGCGACACATCTGATAGCTCAATGCCCGATCGCAAGAGGAGGAGACTCGGAATGGAGAATGACGAAGAAGAGACGAAGGCTCCGGTGGTTAGAAACTTTTTACATCTCGATATACTTTTAACTTTTTTCTTTTTTATAAAGTAATTATTTTATCAAAATTGACAAAAA
Source organism: Allodiplogaster sudhausi (assembly GCA_945643635.1). Taxonomy (NCBI): domain Eukaryota; kingdom Metazoa; phylum Nematoda; class Chromadorea; order Rhabditida; family Diplogasteridae; genus Allodiplogaster; species Allodiplogaster sudhausi. The sequence goes on from CALZFC010000049.1 coordinate 741,018, forward strand.
ATTTCGTTATTTGTTCATGTAACAGTCTCCTTCAAATGTAGTCATTTTTTATATACGAAAGAAGAAAGATCTTTCTAGAAAGAAGAAAGTGTTAATCGTTTTTTCTTGTTTGTTTTAATTTCTTTTTTATTTAATGAGATCTGTGTAAATATTTATTTCGTATATACTCTTGTGCGAGATATGTAAATCTCATATTTTTAAGGAGAAACGAAAGAGAGGCCGCCCTCGCAAGAGTTTTGTCGTAAATGATGAAGACATTCGCATTAACGATGACTTTTAAAAGAAGTATCCGACGAACAAGTTACAAATAGTTTCGAATCATAAATTAAGCCGCTAATGGTACTTGCACGCAGGGATTTCGTTCACAAGAAACGCTGTATTACTTGATATTAAGTCTCATGGCTAACCGCTCTCATGTTCTTTCATTGTTTTGCTTATCTCAATCTCTCATCCCTTGATGAAAATGTGGTGCTAAATGAGCTGGTGGGGCAGATGGTGGTTCTCGTTACTTAAATGAATTCGTTGGATACTTTGTTGGTTAATTCGTCATAACTTTATCGACTACTTTTAATTCATTATAAGTAATTTTAATAAGGTAAACAGTTGTTGTTGTCCATTCTAAAGAATGGAGAGAAAAAATTTTCTTGATGTTGTTTGCTATTTATTTCTTCAAGTGTTACGCAGTTGTTTTCTTTTTTCGAATTGGTTATTTAGCATTTATTGAAGAGGAAAAATTCATCTGCTTTTTTATTTTTTACATTGTTGAACAAAGCGATAAAGAGAAATTAGTTGATGTTCCGTTTCTGCATTGCGAGTAAAATGGACTGGATTGGTTGGCCTGGAGGTGTCCATCCGCACGTGAAGAAAGGGTGGCTGGAAACGGAGAACTTTGATTATGTGATAGACCATTCTGAGTGTGCCCTCCGCAATTCTCTATTGTGTGTGTGACTTGTTCACAGACCAACGAGAGTAAGTTAGATTTTTTAAGGGATGATTATCAGGCTGATTCTGTGAATCATTTCCCCCTTCATGTCACTTACATAGTCTTTTTCCGAAGCGATCAGTCGCCATCAAGAATGGGCAGCCTTGTTGCGTCACTTCAAAATGATTACAGTGAATGAGATTTATTCTTTTTCTCGATTCTCCTACAGTAAAGTGTTCACTCATTGTAAGAACTGACATGAAATATGGCGCCGTTGTTCATTTGAATCTTCTCGAATTATAGTCATTAAAGGGCCATTTTATGTAAATATATAGAGTGATAAAGTTAGTAGTCGATAATTATAGCAAAATTAAACTTTAAAAAGCTATTCATGCTTCTCGATCCTTATGTGTATTTACATGCATACAAATAATTTACAAACATATTTACATGTCACATAAGAATAATTAGTGTAAAAGTCAGCAATTTCTTTCTGAAATAAGCCTTGTACAAATCATTCACCAGGAAGCTGTCTATTTAGTATCTTTTCTTAGAGGGCGGATGATGGCCCCGGATCCGGCGGTGGCTCAGTGGAATTCGTCTTCTCCACTGGATTCTTCTCCCGTTCCGTGCTCTTCCCTTCGACGATTCTGCTGCCCGAAGCTGTTTCCTTCTCTTTCGAGGAAAACGTTGACTCGCCAAAGAAGTCGCCATCTTCGGGAGCGAATGTCACGCGACGCTGAACAAAAGAAACTCATGGAGAATATAGAGCTTTAAGCAATGCTGGGATTAAAGGAGCTAGTAACTCACTCTTGATTTCGAGCATTTCTTTCTGGCATAAGGACGAGAGAGCAAGTGAATTAGAGAGACAGGACTACAATAGCCACGAATATTGAAATATCTTTTATTTTAAGAGGATTAGAGTATGTGCAGTTTAAGCAGCTGTTTTCTCTTTTCTCTGGCTCTCCCTGCTTTCGAGTCTGAATGCTCTCCTCACTCTCGCTTCCTTTAGTTTTTGGAGAAACTGCCACTAATTTGAAGCGTTCAATAGCCGTCGCGATTCCCACTTTGATCTCATGAAGCACTGCTTCTTCTCGATTCTTCTTGAATGACATGGTCGATGGACACGAAGAAGTGCGAGCGGGCGGAGAGGTCGTCAAAGAACTGGCGGAGGATTTCGATGAGGATTTGGAAGACGAGTTCGATGAACTTGGAGTCGACAGAATTCGTCCTTGGCTTCCCTGAAGAAGCAGAAAGAAGTAGAAGAAAAAGAAGGAAAATGGTATCAAGGTTCAACCTACTATTGCTCTGATCGAGGAATATGTCTTCTTTGTCGATTTTTCTAGATTTTAACGAAACTAGATATACTGGGAATGAACATGGCTTAAAAAATCTAGCGTTATGGGCTGTTGACGTACGTTCGAAGAGCCTCTTGGTGAGTCGCCAAACTTTTTCGGATCCAGCCGCACGCGACACACGACGCGCGCAATAGTGACGATCTTAAACGCAAGAGTATTGCCGCATATCGCGACCAGCGGGACAATGCAATTTAACGTCAGGTCAATTCATATACATATGTATGTATGTATGTAAAATTTTACTGCAGCTCATTTACATACATATCCATTTTCTGAACATGCATTTATTCTAATTAAAACATGTATGACCTGCTGCCAGAAGATGCGTCGATACTCGCCGATCGTACGCAACAAACGTAGTAGTTTTGCGAATAGCACAAAAGCGCATTGAAGACATGAGATGTGAACCATTCATTACAAGTTGTTAGATTGTATTATATAAAATATAATTGTTAAATAGTAATAAAAAAATTTCTAATTTTTAAGATTTATATGGATTGTAGCTTTTGCGTTTTGTCGGCTGCTGAAATATAACGACACTATAATTTTTTTTTTATTAATAAATTATTATAGCCAGATAACCTCGTAGCTTTGGATGTGATGAAGCACCTCGCGGTTGACGTGGAAGAGCATTAGTATTCCGGATGCAATCGTGGTGGAGTAGCTGAAGCGATTCTCTTCTATCATTTGTTTACTACAATCAAGTCCAAGATTGTACGCTGTAGTCTTTTTGAAGATCAACGACTCTTCAAACCAACTCACTGATTGTGAGAGAAAAAGAAGCTGCGCCAGCAAAAGAGAGCGCACTTCCTTGCAACGAATTGTCTAACCTGGTGACGAGATAGAAAATGAGCAGAGCGAAGAGAGTTCGGAGCGCCTTCTTCTCAATGTCGCCGCGGACGGAGCGGCGATTCAGGAGACCGGCCGAACGGCGAGTGCGAAACCAGAGAGCGAAGTACGCAAGGAGCAGAGACAACACGGAGAAGGCTGCAAATAGCACATTCCAGACGTACCTTAAAGGACTCAGACACTCACTGCTGAATCGCGCCTTTGCCTGAAACACGGACGAGAGAGCATATGATTTAGACGGGCGCGACTACAAAGATCAAAAAAATTCAAATAGATCTTAAGTCTCGTGCAACTTTAAGGGTGGTGACGAGGTGAATAACTTGAATGGCTTTCCTTATCATTTTCATTTTGCGATGACCGCAAAAGTGTTTGATTCTCCAATTTTATTAAATGTCTTGTCTATATGACTTGAAAATGTTATGTATTTAATGCCCCCATCCGACATAGCTAAATGCTTTGGAACAAATGACTACATAGTTACTTGACATTTTGTTCATCTCATTTTCAGCAGGCGTTGTAAAAATGTGCACTGCTATTGTGATGCAAGAGGGGGGGGGGGGGGTATTGTGAAGTCCTCCTTGCATTGTCTCAGACCACAGAACATTGGCTGCTCCCCCGAGAGAGAGTGGCGGGTTGCAGAGCTGAATGCGCGCGTCGTCCACGAGTGCGATTCCTGTGACGGTCGTCGAGATGGCATGGAGATAGGCTGGGATGCAGATCACGACGACGTAGCGACGGGTCGAGCAGATTCGATGTCTGACAACGAAAAAAAGCCTTTTAAACCATTTCTGCATCAAATAAAGCCAATTTGACATGTACATATTTTCTTAATAATTTAAACTACGTATAAAGTTAAACACTATATAAAATATTGGGAAAATTAAATTAAAAAAAGGATTAATGAATGCGGAGTTTAAATTTAAATAGATTTCAGTTTGCTGTATGGAAGAAAGATTACTGTATCGGAAAGGCGATGGATGCGAATAGATCAAATGCCATTGCGGCTGCGATGCCCGACTGGAGGCAGTGCATGACGATGTAGGGCGAGAGGATCCAGAAGCACACTCTTCTGAGAAAAGAAGTCAGAGTATTCGGATTTATTTAAGAAATAAAAATATTTATTCTAAAAAAAATGTTAAACTTCCACCTGTAGACCGGAATGCTCGTGACACCGTAAAAGACGTTGACCCACTCGAATAGAAGGCAGACGCATTGCACGAAGCAGAGGGCGGACAGCAAGATTCCTGGATAGATTGCCTTTCCCCCATCACATTTCCGGCCTCTGTTTTGCAGAAGAAGCTCTAACTATAAGCTTTACAAAGCTACCAGTTCACTTTACGACCCTTACTTTGTGGCCCACATTTACGGCCCCATACCAACCACATTTGGTCCTGCCTGAAGGGTGCGCGCAGTGCGCGTACATGAGAGAGATGTTGCCGAAGAGACCGATGACATTGAAGAGGCCGACGGCCACAAAGAGAACCACTCGGGCGGCTAGCGGCAGCATTTTGGTGGGAGGACGATCGATCTGGGAGAGAAAGAGAGAGGGAGGAAGAGAGATAGAGACAATGAGAAAGAGAATGGCTGTGGAAAGATAAAAAGAGGAAAAGGGTGCCTGTGGATAGAGGAAAAGATAAAGAGAGTCACCATGGATTGACATATGATGTATAATGAGAGAATAGTGAAAAATAGTGAAATAATAAATAAAGCTTGATACCTGGCTAGAACTTTTTCGTCAGTCTTGGTTGACCTTCTGGGCACGAAAAGACATTTCAGCAGCGCTTCTTGAGAGGAAGCGGTGAGATAATAGCCCAACTAAACGGCGGTCCTCGTGATCTTTGTTTGTGGGTTACCTGGAAGTGAAGCCTTGATAAAAGAGAGGGAAGTAAAGAGCGAGAGACAGAAAGAAAGAGAAAGAGGGTGCTAGGCAGAAAGTCTCAACGGATAAATCTTCTAAAAATCAATCCATCCAAGACTGCGTGGATTGGCTCGTTGATAAGTGCTGTCTCCCTTATTGCCGTTTCTAAAATAAACAAAAGTAGAATCGCAATCCTTTGTTTCAAAGCAAGCAGTCCATCTTGTGTAATCTTTAGGGGGTGGGATGATGAATTGATTAAATGGCTAAAAATACTGAACAGCAAAATGCGCAGCGGACTAATTATGTAAAGTATATATTTTTCTTTAGAATCCTGTCAACGAGTGATGAAAAAATGGGTGGAGTGTATTTATATTCTTTATAATTGTAAAAGTTTTTAGCTGAGATTTTAAATAAAGAAATATTTTTCATTTTTTTCGGATGGCATTAAAAAGGCAACTCTCTCCATGAAAGCGTCAGTACTTTAAAGTTAACAAAGTATCTCATGGAATTGAGATGGAGGCACTGATTTTATTTGATTTAGATGAGGAAAAAAGATGAATCTGGCCAGCGAAGATGAGCGCAGAGCAGAGAAAACGGTGGTATATGTTGTTTCAAGATAGACTAACCTAGACCGAGAGTAAGCTAGACTGAGAGAGAGACGGAGAGAGAGGAAGAGACAGATTGAGAAAGGGAGAGAGAGATAAAGAAAGAAAACGAGAGAGTGCGAGAGAGAGAGAGCGAGAGAGCGAGGAGAGAGAGCGGTGAGAGCGAGAAAAAGAAAGAGAATGAGAGAGAGAGAACGAGAATGGGCGAGAAAGAAAGAGAGAGAGAGAGAGAGAGAGAGAGAGAGAGAGAGGAGAGAGACAGAGAGAGAAGGATAGCCTGAGCGAGAGAGATTGTGTGTGTGTGAGAGAGAGAGAGAGAGAGTATTTTGTCCTTCATAAAATGTTCTTGCATCACTGGCTTTTGTGCGAAGACGGTGGGGAGGGAGAGATATACACATAGCGAGAGAGAAGGCGAGAATAGAGGGTGTGAGAGAAAGACAGCAAGGTTGGAGAAAAAGAGAGATAGTAGACCTGGGAAGTAGCTTCACCTTCCGGCTTAATATTTACCGTTTGGCTAACTAGTATGTATGTAACTGCAGAAGTACATACAGGCACGAGGTGACAACAGCATGGGCAGGCAATAGACAATAATATTCTCTCTGTCTCTTTCTCTCTCTCCATCTCTCTGTCTCCCCTTCTCTGTGTCTCTCTTTCTCTCTCTCCCTCTCGGTGCATACACAAGACATATTTGTCTTCTCTCTGCTAAGAACTATTGAATTGGTTCACAAGTCACTATTGAATGAGATCTTGGTCAAGTTGCAGCCATTTTGACGTGTTTGGAGCAAGTGCATTGCTGAAAGGAAAGCGTGGGAGGTGAGATAGTGAAAACTGAGAAGATTGTAGACTTCCGGGTCGGACTTTTTGTTTCTATTCTAAGAGGAGTCGCCTGAGTTGAGAGATCATGTAAAAGTAAAAAGTAAATAAATAAAACAATGGAGCAGCGCAAATACATGCACTGTCATATGATTTGTAGTGCCACGTGAGGCCAGGGATGAAATAAGGCTGCACAATGTGGAAAATCCTATTAGCTATCAATAGAGATAGGCAAACCGTTTCTGAGGCGCGGTCGCCTACATAGGATCACTTAAAGTACGGCCGGGCTGCGGCTCAAGGTTGACCCCGGTGTCCAAAACGTGCTCAAATAGTTAGCATGTAATTTCCACAGCTCAATTAGCTATCTGAATAAGTTCAATGATCTCTTAGAATATATAAAATCATAATTGCTTTAGGCATAGTGATCGATTTTATCCTGCTGAACTTTATGCATCTCAGGCGAGTGAATGTATCACGGACTGATGGTAGCTACCATGAAAGAACATGATATTGAACAGCAATTAGACCTAAATATTATCGCAGGGATGTTCTACAATGCAACTAAAATAAAATACCTTCAAAAACTACCCGAAGAAAAAAAGACATAAAATATTTTGTTCAGCACGCCTACATGTGCAATCCGGGTAATTTTGAGTTATTGATTTTTTGCTTGCTCGATAGTATATCAATGAAGCCAATAATAAACTATTAGTAGCCTAACTATATAAAGAAAGAACACTGAAAATTTCATTAATTTTCATCCACTTTGAAGGAAATTATGCAAGAAAAACCAAAATATGCACTTTTATTGCACGCTACTGTATACAACACATTATTGTTTGCAAAGTTTTGCCAAAGATGAGGACAAATAAACCAAATGAATAGGTGTGAAACAATATATATGTATATGTGCATGAATATTCCATGTAATATAATATCGTCTAATTCTGAAAGTCGTATTCTTCCGTCTGCGAAAGAAAAGCTGCTTTCCCACTGCATTCCTTCCACAAGGCAGAAATGTTGGTTGGGTTGTTTATTCACGCCGGCCCGGGGTCCGGTGGAGGAGACTCCCCACTCGCTATGGAATTATTATCTACATCATTAGACGTTATAGAAGAAAGCGCTGTGGAATTGTCCACTACAGTTAGGTTCTCTATGGAATTGTCCTGAATGGATAGAGTGTCTGCCTCGTGATTCTTCTCTTCGGTGCTTCCAAGAGTGGCGACTTCCTTCTTCTCTTCCGTCTTGCCTTCAGACACAAATGTCTGGAAGTAAAGAAAGAAAGGGTTTCTTCGCAGCAGGGGACAGTATGAAAGTATGAATGCACCTGGTTAGATGCATTCAATATGCACGAGCAAACTGCCAATTCGAAAGACTGTTATGGGTCAGTTTGGTAATGATCTTTGTAATCCACCTTGACATTGTGGAGCGTCGCTTCCTTTCGATCTTTCCCTAGCGACGGCAGCGAGAAGGCGCGAACGGCAGAGATGGCAACCTCAGGGTTGCTGGCCGTTGCCGACCGACTCATTGCTTTGCTTCCCTGGGAATACAGCCAGCGAAGATGAGGAAATAGTGTCTCAGGGAAGGTGGTGGCCAGCTGTCTCTTATTGTTAGCACATCGATGTCTCTAATTGACCCCTCTGACCCGGATAACGACGTCCCTTACGTCGAGGTGCGAGACCCCGATGCCGATCCACCCATCCCTCAGCCCCAGATACCACTGCAGAGGCATCAAACAGCCGGAAATTGAAATAAGAGAATTACTGTGGAAGAGTTTCGCGGCGAGTCTCCAAACTTGTACGGGTCCAGTCGCACGCGAAACAAGCAGCGCACGATTGCGACGATCTAGAAATGTCGAAAATAAAAGTTTCCGATATGATGTCACTAAAAATCGGATGAGGGATATCAAGAACATAAGAATGCTTCCTAGTAATGATAAAAAAAAAGCATCAACATATTTTATAATGCATGTGTACTTGTCGCCAGAAGATGCGACGATATTCGCCGGAGCGTAGGCAACAGATGTAGTAATTTTGAGAGAAGCAGAAAAGTCCGTCCAGGACCTACAAAAAGTGGACGGCAATGGATTTTGTTTATTTATTTATTTCATAACATTACTGATTTTCTCCTTCAGGGTATAAATATTGAGGCAGAAGTGAAGTTATAACTTTTCTAAGCCACACAATATAATTAATTTAGAACTCTTTGAACAATTTGCTCTAGTTTTTTTTTACTTTGCACGGAGCAAGGGACAAAGGTGCGAATCCATGCAGCCTCCTTGAACAACCTCATAGCTTTGAATCGAGAACGGCCCTGTCGACTGTGAAGAGCACGAGTAAACCCGAAATTATCGTTGTCAGGTAGCTAAACTTTCAAATTTGAAACTATGTACTTTAATTTTAATTGAAAACATATGTATATGTTTTATTTACTTCTTTCATGTACGTGCAAATACATATATGTATATATTAATATTGGGGCTATTCTTATTCTGATTAAAGAGATCATTAAATAAGCACGAAACTTCCCCTAATCCATTTCAGTTGTTATAATCATTATATTTGCGTTTCTTTAAATCACATGTATTGGGGCTATTCTTATTCTGATCAATGTCGTACGATTGTGTCTGTCAAAAAAGCACGAATTCAAAAGTGAGTTTTGGAGCAAATTTAAAGTGGCCAACCTTGTGAGCAGATTAACGATGAGGAGAGCGAAAAGGCTCCGAAGAGCTTTCTGTTCAATGTCGCCGCGAGTGGAGCGGGGACTCAGAATGCCGCCTCCCAAGCGGCGAGTGCGGAACCAGAGAGCGGCGTAGGCGAGCAACAGAAGGACGGCCGACGCCACGCCGAACACAAGATTCCAGACGTACCTTATGGAAGAGCGATCAAAGAACAATTATACGAGATCTCAAATTGACGCGAGTTGTTGCGTTCTCAATCAAGCGTGCTATTTTAAGGCCGCGGGTTTCTGTGACCTGCGAAATAGCACGCGAGAATGAGAATGAGTAATCACAGGGCAGCCGCGCAATTCGAACCTGCATTCAATATTTTTCGGTAGGTCATCATCGTCCTTTAAGGCTGTCTATGGAGAAGGCCTTATTGGCCACTGATGACGATAGAGTTGGGAAAAAATAAGAGTGGCAATTTTTAACTTGTATTTAATATTATTATACTTTTTAGCGGCAGAAGGTTTTCATTTAATTCTCGTTTTTATTTATTTTGTTTATCATCAAAGGACGTTAATAAACATCCAATTTAAATTGCCTCTGACCACAGAACATTGGCTGCTCCCCCGAGTGAGAGTGGCGGATTGCAGGGCTGAATGCGCGTGTCGTCGACGTGGAGAATGCCGACGGTGACTGTGGTGACGGCGAAGAAAGAGGCGGGCAGGCAGAGGACGGCGATGTATCGGCGAGTCGCCCAGACGCGATGTCTAGCGACGGAAAGAATAACGTTAGAAAAAGTGTTGGGGAGAAAACATTTATTTGTCTCATTTACATATGTATATGTACTACATATATGTATATATATATGTTTTTATGTCATGAATACAAAGATAGCTTGTTTTCTTCTTAAAGGAGGGCGATCACCGAAAACTGATGGACATAAGAGATAGATAGAGACTGCACCGAAGCGGAAAAGCGATCGATGCGAAGAGATCGAAGGCCATCGCGGTAGCGATGCCTGACGTAAAGCAGCTGAGAAGGATGTATGGAGAGAGGATCCAGAAGCAGACACGTCTGTTAGGCTGATTTTCGGTACTTAATTTTGGCTTTTTGTTTTTAGTGTTGATTATTTCTATATAAGTGGCATTATGACTAGATATGTTACATGTTCAACTACGCATCTGTTACATATTCAAAAAAGTCAAAACTGAGACCTTAAAAATTACTTTAAAAACATTTTATCCTCAGATTTGATCTCTATTTGTCAGAAATTCTCAATTAGATTAAAAATATTAAACGAAAATTATTATGTATGGAAAAAATCCCACCTGTAGATAGGCAAGCCTGAGACGCCATAAAAGACGTTGACCCATTCGAAGAGCAAGCAGCCACACTGCACGAAGCAAAGGGCCGACAATAAAAGCCCTGAAAATTGCTTTGACCCCTTAAGTCCTGCTTCAAACATTGGGTAACGGAAAAAAGGAGTTTATAACATCTATTCCCCGTCCCCTAATTTAGCGGTATCCAGTTTAACGGTCACCAATTTTCTGTCCACTACTTTGCCGCTCATTTCTTGCGGCTCTCTGTTTTAAGGTCCCTTTGTACTAACCACACTTGGTTTTTCCGGCCGGGTGCGCGCAGTGCGCATGAATCAGGCAGATGTTGCCGAAGAGGCCGACGACGTTGAAGAAGCCGACGGCAACGAAGAGAAAGAATCGCGCGGCGAGCGGAACCATCGGCTAGAGCACTCTGTCAGATAAGCATGTACATATAAACCGATGTACATATAATCTTCCTCCAAAAAACGCGTACAGAGAACAATTTTCTTGATGACTGGAAAGGGGCAGCTAATTATTCAAAGCAATGAGCTACACAAATCTTTAACATCTGCAATTGAACAATATAACTCAACCAATCAATGCGGTCACATTGAAATATCTCATTTCATGTACTATAAATAAATAAATGAATAAACAAACAAACAAATAAATGTAATACCTTGGTACTGCTTACGGACTTTCTGGTTACTATTTTCTGGCCCACAGTTATATACATACATACATACCTAGTTCTGCAGTCCTTGGAATGCGAAATTTTTGAAGAATTAAAATAATTATCTTCCTGAGCCAAGAGCAAATTCGTGCTTTTCTTTATACATATCTGTTTGTTTTGCGAGAAACACGAAGAGATCACGCAAAGTCCGTCAGGTAAAGAGTGAGAGGAAGGGGAGATTCTTCCTCTTACGTTTCACGCGAGTTTAAAATAGTGTTTTCAAAATGCGAAAATATTAAAATTGAAAGTAAAGAAGGTATTTCAATGTGCTTTTGTTTTTACGACGTTTATTCGGCTGCCTAAAATAAGACAATAAAAAGGAAGTAAATATGCCGATTGACAGATCTCATTTGGAGCTGAAGAACATTATGGAACGTTCAAAGGATGCGCTGACAATGAGTCGGACAAATTCTTTTAAAGAAAAGAACACGAAAGGTTAATAGAGATGAGAGAGAGAGAGAGTAAAGATAGACTGAGAAAGACATAGAGACCGAGTGGGACTGTGAAAGTTTTAAGAAGATCTGGAAGAGGAATAAAAAATTTTGTAACTGTGTACCTATCTTCACGTCACTTGCTTTTGTAAACAGCGCCAGTTTGAAAGCATGAGAAAGAGAGAGAAAAACTAGAAGTAAAGGGTAGGGGAGAGAGAGAGACTGAGAGAGATTGGCTTCCCAGACGGTGAAGGCGATAGAGCAAGAGAGAGAGAGAGAAGAGAGAGAGAAAGAGAGAGAGAGAGAGAGAGAGAGAGAGATATGGAAACCAAGGCAGTTGCTTTTCCTGCCGCCTTGCCTATATTTACCGTTCGACTATCTGGTATGTGACAACGAAAGTGGACGATTGACGTGCCTAACGAAAAAAGAAAGCAATAAATCAGAGTAGTACAAAAGTGTGGAAGTTCAAAAGAGTACGCACGTGTTGACCTCTAAATACATAGCTACATATGAGAAGTAGAAGAGATGACGGACAATAATAAATGTGCGTGTACGCAAATCTACTCTTGCAGTTGCAGCGATGCCTCAGCTGCTGCATCTTTTAATATTCCATTCTTTTTATTTAAGCACTCACGGAGTTTCTTGAGTGCTAAAATAGAAACACCTCCGTAGATCTCCGTGATTTTGAAGATTATGGGGTTTTTCCTTTTCTATAAAGGAATTCCAAGGGTTAAATCACTACGGGTGTGTATGTATGTACAGATGTACGTAGCATTCCCTTCGACCTGGCCGTTATTCAACATCATGTAATCTGGAACAATTGTTTTTTCCTTTTCTATTACAAAGCCTCATGATTAATTACACCCATCCAAACAAGACTGCTCTTGAACTTCCATGGAACCGTCTTTTTTCTTCTTTCTTCTCTTAAACCATTGCTTGCCAGCCATGTGAACGCAACAGTCAAAACGTTTGGCATAAAAGCCCATCTCTTATTGTTTCTTATAGTTTTGTGCTTTTCAAGATTTGCTAGTCGAAGTTTAGTTGTTGTTGTCCTTGTCGTAGATGTCGTCAAAACTGCTCCCGCTGCTCTTCCTGTGCGCCTCTCTGGCTCACACGGCGTGGCATGACCTCAAAGGCACGGACTTTGTCATCTGGCAGAACCATCTTGTCGACGGCCATTACACGATTAGCGAGCTGCACGGTTCCAGCCAGTCGCTAGCGTGTCCGATTGGCCACGGACATGGTGATGGAATCAAAATATATAAAATATCTTTAAAATTATGAAATGTATTCAAATGTAAACATATTTTATGCATTACTGATTCATGCATCTTTAAAGGAGCATGAAAGTCTACTGTAATTAACTTCAATTTTTTGACCATTGAAATGGCACTTTTCTCTTAATGAAATGTCAGGCAAAAATATTGAGTTTTGGCGTCTTTGGGGTTCTGCACTTATTGAATTTGCGCGCGTCTTACAGCCATCTTTTCGAGCAAGGAAGCCTTTCGGGCGATTTTGGAGGGGAATGGACTGAGCGGGCCTGCCGATGACTGTTTTGTCGGCGCATTCAGACGCGATGACTGCAAGGCACGTGCCTCTTTTCGGAATACATTCCCGTCGAGTAGGTCATTAAAAGTGAGTGTGGCTATGACTTTTAAGGAGATCGACGAACGCATTGAGGGCTGCTTCGAGTGGCGGGTGGTTGGCCAGCGAATGAATGTAACATATGATATGTGGTTGGCTGATGGAAAACTCACGGGACAGCAAGGAATGCCGCAGGCGCTCTTCTCCATCGACGGCAACGGCTTGTTCAACGAGTTCAGCAACGGAACTAAGCCAGCGGGAGCTCGCACTTGTTGCATGCGACTGGAGCCCTTTCTGTTCGTTTCGTAACATTCATTCAGCAGTTTCAGTTATGTAGTTAAATTGTGCAAAATGAGGGCAAACATGAGGATAATGTGTAGAGTGTTTCAAGAGGAGGAAAGAAGTCATTCTGGAAGTCAACGTTGATTTCTGCATGAATTAAGTTCCCAATTTAAATAAGACTACAGTAAGTTATTACTAAAAATTAAATTTTAAATATAAATATGGCTGAAGACTAGACTCCATAGCTGTCTAGCTATCGAGTGTATGAAACTTGTTTATGTTCTAGCAAGACGATTGCCACTACTGCTGCCTCTTTCACTACTACAAGTCATGAACCGACGGAATCCTCAAGCACTGCGACGCATGTTTTTGAATAATTTGCTGTTAACCATAATACTAATAAATATCAATTCAGTTGTTAATTAAATGGAGATACAGGAATCAATCGGGTGGGTGAAAGTTGTTTATTTCCAGCAAGACGAATACCACTGTTGCCACCAGATCAACAAGCATTCAGCATTCAGCTCCCGGCGGCAAAACTAGCGAAGGGTTTCTTTTCTGCCATCATTTAATTTTATCCCACCGAATAGAAGAAATAGCAAATTCGCAGAAATAAAATATGAAAAAAACAAGCGAGGACCATTCAATGTAAGCACTGCTACTGTTTTAAGGAGTTTTACAGTCGCCTCGACCGGCTATCTGACCACTCGTGGCACTTCTACAATGAACGAGGAGACTACTTCTTATTCGCAAGGTGAGCTTCGTAATTGTTACTTGTGGAGATACAATCTCAGCAAGTATGATGAAGGAATACAATGCAGATACATCAACGGAGTCGTCGCCACTCCCTTCTGCCGATGAAAGCGAGGCTGAAAAGAAAGGCTCGTCCCTCCTGGTCCTCGTCATCGTTGCGGTCGTGGTTCTGCTGCTCGCCCTTGCTGGAGTCGCTCTTCTTCTCTTCGTTCGCAACAGCCAAATCTACCAGGTACTCTTACACAAAACTGAATATTCTCCTCATCGTCGGCAGAACTTCCATAAAACATTCAATGTTACGAGCATTTATTTTTGTGCGCAACCGGGGAGAACTTGGCAGCGCCATGAGTCTTCGCCATTCTTGGGGATTTGATGCATGGTGGAGGAAGTTGGCACCAAGGATTTTGGTAAAATCGTCCCGCCATTTCGTAGCCGGCCTATCTCGCATCCGCCTAGGTCCACGTGGATACCACTCCGTGATAGCTTGGGAACAAAACGGTCAAATTTGTTACCGGATATGTAATTGCTGTTTGTTTTTCGTTGCAAAAAAAGATGGCTTCCTCGAATTTTCGATGAGCTTCAGGTTGCGAAAGAGAACACCAGAAATGAAGTCGACCAGGAGAAGCAGCCGAAGAAGATGACGAATGACGCCGTCGCTTACAACGCCAAAGACGAATCTGTCGCATACGGAACCTTAGATAATGTCGACGTTTAAAGGATCATGAAACTCAACTCTAATCTGTTTCAATTTTTCTGCTTATTCTCTTTCTAAATCAGATGCTGCTCTCTCGCTTTTGTGTCAGGCAAAAAGCGTGAGAGTTTTTGGCTCCTTGAGAAAATGTGAAGTCTGTAATTATTGCAGACTCGAATGTATATATGCTTCGTAAAACTTGCAAGATGAAATAATCTTTCTTTTTTTGGGTTCTTTCCTTATGTCACAATGACGGCTCTAGAAAAAGGCAAATATAAAGATATTTTAATTTATTTTTTTCTTTGTATATGAGGAAGACGTGTGATTAATACTTCACCGTTAGTTTTCTCATTCTATTACACAAGAAGGCATTGGCAATGCCAATGCCTGACAAGGGCAAACACAAATCTGAAAAGAAAAATGTGATTCAGAAAGGAGTTCTGAATGTTTCAATGCTTGCATGTTCTTATTTTATTTATTGGGATACCTATTCTCTTTTTAAAAGTTTCTAAAGTGCTTTTCAGAGTGAAACTTTTAAATACATCTGTATGTTTGTAAATAAACAAGTTTAAAACGTTTAGCTAGCTTGTTCTTCAACATCTCAAACAAATTCCACAGACTACGATAAATTGATTTTGAAAAAAAAACACTACTGAAATGAAACACATATTCTGTATCTTTTCCTTTTCCACATTTATTTTCATTCAAACACGGGAAAGGAAAGGCTTCGGACCAATCAATTGCAATAAAGTGTAACCCGTCATCACTCTACGAAAAACCTAAGCGATTTGAAATCATTACATTCATATAATCCATATCGTTGAAATTGGAAATAGTATTCCTAGGTATGTAATAAAGGTAGCGAAACATATGAATTTGTTTAAATGCCATGATTTTGTTGTCTTTTGAAACAATTTCACTGGTTAACAAACGCAATATTTCGCTGATTTTTTTGCAACATGAAACCGTGGCCTTCATTAACTGCATTCTACATACCTTCTGTGTACATTTACCGTCTACCGTAACCCGTAGGGTTACGGTACGAACGATGGTGGCCATATTGAGATCATCATAAATCACAATCTTTCTAGAGAAAGCATTCGTCATGGGACCAAAGTGACGGATAGGAAATGCAAATGTGTCATTTTTCAGCTACACTACACGATAGACGCCATGTCCAAGGCAGCGAAGCTGCTTTCGGAGGGTTAGATCGACGAGCTCTAGTGGATCGAAAAGTTCATTGTCGTTCTCGTCCGTAGCGGGTACGGTAGCACTATTATTAGAGGAGGTGGAGGAATGACAGCAGTACTCGGGAAGCGGGTCGCGACGAGAGAAGCGATGCTGTTGCAGAGCCTGTGAGAAAGAATGACGATAGAGAGAGAAAGAGAGAGAGCAGGCAGTACTGAGAGGGATAATACGATATAGAGCAACAGAGAAAGAGAGAGAAAAGGAGAGTAAAGAGAGATAGAGAATTGTTGGGTTCTTTTAATAAATCAAATGTAGTTATATATATAAATTCTACACATACATATCTATATACAGTCCCGCCCAGGATCTTGGTACCAAGGATGCGTCGGACGCATCGGACGCATCCAAATGCATCCTCGTTAATAACTATTTTCCTAGGAAAGACTAAAATATTTTAACTTGTACATTAGTTTGCTTATAGAGAACGGATGCTACTGATAAGAAATCGATCATTTCTAATCATTTGATAAGAAGTTATCAGTTTTTGCTTATAAAAAATTTCATTTCTTATATTTTTCAATGAAATTTCTCCTGTTCCATTATTTTGTCTCTACCCACATCCCCAAATAATAAAATTAGAGATTGTATCATTGATAACGGAAATCGATAAATCGGAAATTATCACTCATGTTCATTAGCTGAGAAGATTCGCCTAACGATTCTGAATCTAACTATGTAATCAGTTTTTCAAAATAAAGTGCCGGCTAACATTATATTTTTGATTGTGTGTATTTGCATTAGTTTCTTCAGAAAGAACAGGGCAGGGAGGCCTCGCAGCCCGAGGGGGCGGGGCCTAACCCTTTTTTTCTCTGCCTGTGCTATTTCGCTACCTCAAACTTGGGTAATTAAACCGAGGACGAAAAAGACGCGCGTTGCATTTCTAAGGTTCAATGCTACTGCAGCAACCTAGATTTGGACGGATCACACCGGGCCAAAATTTTTACAAAATAATAGTCAATGGGGAATCCTGAAGAAACTAATGCAAATAAACACAATCTAAATAAATTGTTAGCCGGCACTTTATTTTGAAAAACTGATTACATAGTTAGATTCAGAATCGTTAGGCGAATCTTCTCAGCTAATGAACATGAGTGATAAGGTCCGATTTATCGATTTCCGTTATCAATGATACAATCTCTAATTTTATTATTTGGGGATGTGGGTAGAGACAAAATAATGGTACAGGAGAAATTTCACTGAAAAATATAAGAAATGAAATTTTTTATAAGCAAAAACTGATAACTTCTTATCAAATGATTAGAAATTATCGATTTTTTATCAGTAGCATCCGTTCTCTATAAGCAAACTAATGTACAAGTTAAAATATTTTAGTCTTTCCTAGGAAAATAGTTATTAACGAGGATGCATTTGGATGCGTCCGTCCGACGCATCCTTGGTACCAAGATCCTGGGCGGGACTGTACGTATGTACTTAAATTCAGGCTCACTGACAAGATCGGTAAGAATCACGCCGCCAGGCCGAAGGAGTCGAATACATCTGAATAAAAAATATTTGATTCTAATTAAATTCTTTATTTATTATTTTTATTATCTATTTATTAACTTATTTATTTATTTACCAACATTGATAATTGCTATAATTAATGGTGTGAAATACGACTCTGTAATATCATGCATCTTATGTACATATTATTTCGCGCAGACAAAGAAAAAATAAATTCACCTCTCATAATAGGCAGGGTAGCTCTTCTTGTCCGCATCCAAAAAAACGAAATCCCATTCACCACAACCGCCACAAGCGAGTAGGGAGTCTGAACATAAATTTATTTAGAAATAAATAATTATGATTTTATTAATTCTTAGGTTGAAAATTCAATGGCCCACTAAACTTTAAAATAAATATTTATCAAAATGAGAAAGACATAGATGAAATTCCAGCCTAACCGAGCACATGGATGGCAGGTGCCTGTCGGAATTCGAGTTTGGCAAGCAGGTCAGGCCGTCTGTCGAGCATCGGTCGGCCAATCTCACAATAAGAGTTTATTAATTTATTGACTTGTAGATTTCATTTGTTAAATTTTTTATTTTTTTAAAATACATAACACTCGATTTATTCTCAGAGAATTATAATTTTTCAACCTTCATACCAGCCATCTCCACTATCGTTTTCGAATTAGTGATCTCAATAATTCTGACCCGTTCTTTGTCTTTCTTGAACATCACTACATCAAAAACTATCACGGCAGGAAATGAATAGTGAGAGCGAGATAATGCGAAAGTAAGAGAAATAGGGAGAGAGAGACAGAGAGAGAGAGAGAGAGAGAGAGAGAGAGAGAGAGAATCAGCATGAGAGAAGCTTTGATTCGTTCGAAGCTCATAGAGATAAGGAGAGATGCTTTATGCACGGTGTTGAGCGGTGAAAAATGACGCGTCTCATATTGGGGAGATTAGATAGGGATACATAGGTGGGCAGAGAGAGAGAGAGGCAGGCAGACAGCGAGATAGAGAAGGAGAGATACGATTACGAAAGAAAGATACAAAATGAAGGAGCAGCTGTCAGAATGCTTCGCATGATTGATATAAACTCGGCGATCATTTTGTCGTGATGCAGGCGGAGCAGATAAGAAAAACGAGAGAAAGAAATAGACAGAAAGCGAGAGAGAAAGAGAGAGAGAGAGCGCGCGCGCAGGAGAGAGGAAAAGAAAAGAGTTAAAGGATGTCATCGACGAATGCTTAGCTAAACAATTCAAAATAGGCATTTGACCATGATTGTTTCCCATGCGAAACAGCCTCAAGTTGCCACTGGCTGCAATATGCCAAGCAATTTGTGATTTCGGGACAATAGCAATCGAACTTTCTAGCTCAACCTTTGGGCCAAAAAGGAAAATTATTTATTTGCCGGTGAACTCCTTTTAATGGCTTGGGTTCAAAATATTAAATCTATAAAGAAATATGAAAACATCCGTCACTTTTGCTGCCCAAAACGAACTTATGATCGTGGCACCACAGAGGCACTAACGTCACGAGTAAGCAGCTCTCGCGGAAAATTCATATCAATGGAATCAGGCGGCAAGGAGTGTGGTGGCGCGCTTTGCGGGCAAAATTACGCTTTTTTTAAGTCACGGAAAGTGATAAGCTAAATACTGTAGCTTTAATGTCTCCGATTCTACAGTAATATTCATGCCGAATTCTTGCAAGCTTCAACTGATAGCAAAAGCATAAGCCAGCCAGTTAGAGTGCCTAATCCGTGAGCGATTAAGTTGTACAGATAATAAGTGCACTAGGATAAAATATATAAATCCTTTATCTTGGTGCAATGTTAAACAATTTCCATTTCTCTCTCTCTCTCTCTCACCCTTTCGTTGCCCTCACCCAATAATTTTTTTTTCAGAAATGCCAACATAAGCGGGATATTGTTCTGACCCTATTAAAAGCAGCCTGGTTAATGTCTACAGAGAGGACATGACCAAGATCGGGAAGCGCAAGTGCCCATGCGGTTGCCGAGGAACCCGTGAAGGTTCCTGAAATGAAGAATGGTGTAACCGTACTCGACAAAATATTATATTAATCGACATAAACAAATTATATAAAATTGATCGAAAAAACAGGTACCCACCAATATCGAGACATCGCCGCGCCCCGATGAGATTAATGAGATTCTGGCCGAGCTGGAGCACGTCGAGCGATGTGACAGCCTGATGAAAGATTTCTACGTCAATTTGCAAAGTCCAACTTCACCATCACCGCTCTGTTCCTCTGCTGCAATAAGCACACAAAAGGCTAAGAGACGACACGGAAAATAAATTCATCTAAAGTCTTTTTTTTCTGTTTAGACACGGTACTCGGTGAGAGATCACACACGTCGTGAGAGATCACACACGGTACTCGGTGAGAGATCACACACGATAGAGAGATCACACACGGTACTCGGTGAGAGATCACACACGATATGCACACTACAAATCTCTCTTTTTACCTCTTCGTTGCATGCGCACAATCCGTGCACTTCGGTCGCGATCGCGATCTTCTCAAGCAGCGCCCATTCATCGCCGCAATCCGCGTCATCGTCGACGGCAGCGGCCGGAGTTTGGGTGTCGCCGATTTCCGACTTTATGGCCGCCGGCTCTTCGACCACGCGCGGACACAAGGCAGTTGGCGGCTCGTCGATGATACCCGGGCCTGAGGGCTTCGCGAACAGCGCGCCGAGACTCGGCAACTGCGGCGACATGTCGCTGAAACTAGAGAGAGCGAGAGAGAGAGAGAGAGAGAGAGAGAGGAGAGGGAGAATGACAGAGAAAGAAAGTGAGATTCGGAAAATGAGAAAGAGAAAGACTACGGAGAAGGATAGACAAAGAGAGAGACGGAGGGTTAGAAGAGAGAGGGAGAGACCGAAATAAAGAGAAAGAAAAAATTGAAAAGGAAGCAGGTGATAGGAAACAACAACTGACAGTGAGAGAATAATGTTAGAAACAAACCATGTGACTTGGCGAAAAGTGTAACTATCGGAAATTTATGGGTTTTTCTTTGTTTCACATTCATTGGAGCGATAGTCTATTTTGATCTGTTTTCATTTAACAGAAAAATGTGAAAAATGGCAAAGTACAGAGTGGACTTACAAAACACTGTTATAAGACTAGCAAGCGATAAGAGTGAAGTACTTCTTCGTTCCATCAGGGTGATAAACCATTTTGTAGGGTAATGAAGGGGAGGGGGGGAGTAGGCACAAATGTACAAACACACAAGACGAAGATTGATTGCCTTTTTGCAGCGTTACCCACCGTATGCTTGAAGCGCTCCTTATCATTGGAGAAGGCATTCTTGAGAAGGAAGCTTCTGCCTGTAATATGAAGAGCTGAGAAGTTGCGAACCCTCTTTATTCATGAGAAAGAATGGTTTACACCAAAATGAATAAGTTTATTTAAAATTATAAAAAAAAACTTTAAAATCGCGACATTCACAGTAGAATACGCGCAAAAGAAATTTCAGGGGACTGAATGTTAAAAAATATATGCGACATTTCCGAGCAAGGTATAGATAGGAAGAATCATGAAGTTGATTGACAGATCAGACAATTCGGAAGAATGAATCATTCATCACATTTTTCACATTAACTCCTTAGCAAGGCAAAAGAGATTAATTTTTTCGATTTCTAAGAAATAGAATGCTTGGCATGGTAGAAATCTCGCCCTCCGCCCTATATATGGAGGGTTTAGCGAACGGGGGCGTGGCGACGAGAAATGACATGTCAAGCGGGACGACACACGTGAGACACGTCTGCTGGCTGTGGCTTATCTCGACCCGAATCGTGAGGTGGTGGGAATTTGGTGAACGGAGAGAGAGAAGATACGGGGAGAAGGAGAGAAGGACTGAGAGAGAGAGAGAGAGAGATAGATACAGAAATCGAGAGAGAGAGAGAGAGAGAGATAAAAGAGAATTAAAATGCATACCTCGAAAAATGGAAAAATTAGTGAAAGCTTTTGGCTTTCGACGAGACAGCTAAGCACCCATCGTTATCTGGCATCTGATATTGATAAAGAGGCTTTTGCTGCTGGGAAGAGGTCGACCCATAAATGAGAGCTTTTTCATGTTTAACCCCTCTTTTTCCAATCACTCTCTCTCTCTCTCTCTCTCTCGCTCTGTGTGTGTGTTTTCTTGACTCTACTCTCCTTCGTTGAACTTGTGATCGTAGCGTGTAAGAGGGAAGGAGCTTTTCCTTGGGCTCTCTCAGCTGTCAGATGCCGAGGCTTGTGCAGAAAGATAAGAGACATCGGCCGTGTTAGGAGAAAGGAATCCGCGGACAGGAGAGGGAGAGAGAAGAGAGCATCAAGAACAGGAGAAAAGCCTTCATGGACTCGAACCTTCAACCCATAAATGTTCCTGGTGCAGTAAAAGTTGAAGACCCATAAAACGCCCTCGTAGTGCGATATACGAGAAACAGTAGCAGCTGACAGCAGACCTATTTTGTAGCACACAGGAGAAACGAACGTTAAACCTGTGGCGCTTGCTAAAGTACATAGGACTGTGTTTTCCGAAACCAATAATCTACGAGGCCCGCAAGACGTGAAGAAAGAGTGTTTTGAAACAGCCGTTTCCTTTCTCCTTTAGCAAGCCGAGAGAAGGCTCTGAGAGAGATCTCTTTCAAAGATTAGAACGCGAGCATCTTCACGCATGATTTGACATGTCGCATTTCGTCTCTGTGAAAGTTTCGTGCGTGACAATAACAAGAGTTTCTTTGTACAGACCCTTTATTTTGAACAATGCATCAAAATTGGAAATCATACCATATAATGATATACTATTTCAAATCTCGAGTAGATTAATGAGTCGACTAGTCCAATGCCAAGACATGGGTTGCGAGTAAATATTTAGACCTACAATTGCTGAGCGAAATGGCAGCATCCCTTTAGAATGTTACACGTACCATAGCATCTTTCCCTCTCCTGCTCCTGAGCAGAGCCCACACATCATGTCA
The DNA here is from genome assembly GCA_945643635.1 of Allodiplogaster sudhausi. Classification (NCBI taxonomy): domain Eukaryota; kingdom Metazoa; phylum Nematoda; class Chromadorea; order Rhabditida; family Diplogasteridae; genus Allodiplogaster; species Allodiplogaster sudhausi. The sequence goes on from CALZFC010000049.1 coordinate 763,561, forward strand.
GATGATCCCAGAGATTAGCAGCAATGAAAAGTTCGGAATGACTCTTGACGTCTTCTTGTTAGTCAACATCATCGGATTACTTTCAATAGAGTTGAGCTTCTTATCGTCACTGGCATTGCTATTACATCACAAGGTGCCACTTCAAAAAGATGGTAGATCTTTAAATTAAGGGGACACGAAACTCAACCATAGTCCATTTGATTTTCCCTGATCATAGTCCTGTCCTCTAAATGAAAAGGATCCTCGCACATTTGTCAGGCAAAAAGACGAGAATTCAAGATTATTTTTTGATTCTTCAGACAAATTTGCGCTCTCTCCACTTTATTTTTTCTTTCCGTGTCGTTTGAATAATAAACGTTAAAGACCGTGAGATTGCGAACTCCGTTGACTCAAAACTGTTGCCCTGAATCCCTCACATCTAGCCAGAGATCAGCATTAATCGTGCAACAACGAGAGGTTAGAAGAAGCATTTCCGGTGCTCTTATCTGAGAATTCTCTCAAAGAATGACGCCTCGAGGCAGATGGGACGATTTATCAGGCGTGTTTTATCGGGCTAAGATGCCGTTCACCAGTGCGTTCTTCTTGTACACAAGTAAGACATATTTGTCATCAATCAGCAGGGAGGCCGGACTTTGCGAAGGGAGAGAGAGAGAGAGAGAGAAAGTGAGAGAGAAAGACACAGCGTGAGAGGGCGCGAGAGAGAGGGAGAGAGGGAGAGAGAGAGGAATAGAGAGAGCCAGTAGAGGAGAGATTACGAATGAGAGAAGGTTCAGCTCCACGTGGCGAACCAGGATTACCGAAGGGTGATTACGGAAATCAAATGATTATTTCTTGTCATTTAGTAATAATTTTACGGCATCATCCTTTAAAAAATCTTGCAATCAAAGAGTGGGGGGGGGGGGCTCCCTATTCGAGGCCATGACAATTATTTACACCCGAATGATCATTCTCTCTTCTTACGACTTTTTTGAGGGCGCCGGCATTCGAATGATTCTCCTGCTCTTCCAATCGACTACACTCTTTACAAACTTTACGCCATGAAGGGGAAAATACTTGGATAGAGGAAGTGGATGGCAAGAAGAGAGAATGTCTTCAGCGTCGCTTGGTAAGCGCTCCGCGAATCTGCGCCACCGCTTCATCGTATTCGTCGCAGCCAGTCTCAAAAAGATACATTAAAATAATAATAAATAAAACTTGTAAATACAACGAAATATATGTATGTTCCTTTTCCTTTAACTTATCAGAATTCCATCGCAACAATCGCAAATGTTATATGTGTAATTATCGTTTTGTATACCGTATCAAATGGACTGCCAGCTTCTATTTTTACGTGCAGATAATAGGCAGTTTAGGTTGGTAGCAAGCAATTTCCTGGATAGTAGCATGTCGATGAAAAAAGTGACAAGCCGAGAGCGTCTGCGACGCTCTCGTTCTCTCACCGTCTCCCTCTTTCTCGATCTCTCTTTCTCTCTCTCTCTCTCACTTCCTCAAGTCTATAATCTCTCTAAAGATGTCATGCGCTCCCGTGACTCCGCGCTTATCGGTGCCCGGTGAACTTGCCACTCGTCAATAAACGAGGAGCGCTTATCAGGAATATAATGGCGAGCGTGTTAGCATGTCATCTTTTCGGAGAAGCCGCCAAAACAAGGGGGCAAACGACTGAATTGACGTCATGCCTGAAGCTGTGCTACAGGCTGAATCTGCTGCTCACCACTCTCATCACCGGAAGTCAGGCAAAAGAGGAAGATATGAAGAGTGAACTGAGAAACATCCAGACAACCCAGAGGTGCTCCCCAAGGACAAACAAGAAGGAATAGCATCAGCGGAACAAATGCTCCGCCATTGGTCTGACTCCTTGCCTTTGGCTGCTGAGTCCTCTGCTCCTCCTGTTCGTGCTGAGTTGGCCGCTTGGAGAGCTCAGCAGCATTGCGAGCTGACAGGAGGCGCGCGAATGGCGGCGGAGAAGCGGAGAGCGCGCGATTCGTCGTGACGCGTCGCGGCTCGCGATGCGGCAGAAGCGACGGCTTCGCGCGCCTCTCGCGCTCGCGCACCAGGCTGAAATTGTAGATGAGAAAATATCAAATAAAGCAATTAAGGATGTAGAAATAATAAAAATTCAATCATGCCAATTGTTAGCATTAACTAACCAAGTCTTCTTCGCGCTCAGCAACGTGAACTCGGCGCGACGAGCTTCGGCGAGCTGCTCGAGCTTGGCTGTCTCCTGTCAAGTATGCTGTAATACAAATATAAATTCAGAAGATCTCTAATGCTCCTCTATAACATTTCTTATAATTTACTTATTTGGCGGCAATGACAGGAATAAAAATTCACAAACCGTGAGATTTGCAATGTGCGCAGCGAACGCACGCTCGACGCGTCGCTGCGCGCGATCGGACGCGCCGCGGATCAGCCCGACCGCACGCGACGCGTCCAAGAGATGCGTCGCGTGCGCAGCCTCCAGAGCCGCTTGCTCCTGAAAATTGGAAGAAATGTTGAGCTCTCTTTATCTCTTTTTTTCTCTCTTATAGTTGATAAAGGTGATGGAATACATATGTATGAGAAAATAGTGAACTTGAAAATAAGATAGCAGGCTCGATTGACAACATATATTGTTGTTTCAAGCTACTGCTTTCGCAGGCAGTTCTTAGACCTTAGACTTGACACCTTGATAAAACATTTTGCATCCAACTTTGTCGGTTGCACCTCTTGGCAATTGATCTAGGCTTCGGAATAGTGCGAGATTTTATCTACAATACTGACAGCCCAAGGTGTCACTGGCACTCCCGATGAGGTACCCCGACCATCCGTAGTGCCTCCAAGGGTGCCTTTACACACCTCTAACCTTCTACAAGGTACCTGTACCTCGGTAGTGCCTATATACCCCTCTAACCTTCTACTGTTATCCCCTCCCTCCCCCTTCTACTTCCCTCCTGGGTGCCTGTATCCCCTCTAACCTTCTACCATTATCCCCTCCCCGCCTCCTATTTCCCTCCTGGGTGCTCCCCTCCCCACTTTGACAGCCGCCCGCTCGTCCGCCGCCGTGGCGTCGACCAGCTCGGCGAGCATCGTGCGCAGCTTCGCGACAGAAGAGACAAAACTGTTGTCGCTCGCCAGGCTCAGGGGCTGAAAGCTTTATAATTATTCGTGTTTTTCTATTCCTTAGATATATCTTTTAAATATAATAAAATAGAAACATCATTACAAAAATTTTTTATCATATTCCTTTTAAGACAGTACAAAATAAAATAAAATTTTAAATGAATCACAAATGTGTAAAATTCTTGGAGGCCTTAATATAACTGATCAAATATTATTTGTTTAATTCGTCCATCAATTCACACTCAATATTTGTTAGACCTTCTTTCCAAAAATTAGCGAAAATTATTATTACTGGCTTTGTTTGCTGATTGTCAGCTCTCTCTCTCTCTTTTTTTCTACAGTAGAGCAGTGCAAACATTTTTGCAGTTGTCCAAAGTGCAAATTAACGTCTGATATCTTTTTGTGTGAGAGGGAGAGAAAGTGAAAAAAGAGAACGACAGAGAAACAGAGTATGGAGTAAGATTCAACGGGAAGGGAAGAGAGAGAGGAAAAGAAAGACAGATATTGCTCTTACTGCTCACTGTACAGCGGGAAGCTAAAGAGTCCCATCACATGTGGGTTAAGTGGGAGGGGTGGGGGAGGGGTGATAAGAGACAAAATGTGCTCATCTCGTTTTTAGCTTCTCCAACTTCCTTTGTCTGCACGGTCTAATAGCAGCGCCCCCGCGATATGAATAGAAATTATCACTAAAGCTTGCGTTTCCATTGTCTCAACTAGGTGATGCAATTTTGTGCGAGCGATTGCATCAGAAACTACTGATCAGGATGTCGGCCGTAATCACTTGCCCGAATCTTGGGAGGGGAAAGGAATGCTCAAGCTACCCAGGGAACAGCCGCAGGCGTTGAACCCGCATGGTCCCGACTCGTGCGCCCGATTTACCACTAGGCCACACTACCCGGCCGGCATGGTCGTGTTCGTAGACGGCGAGATCGGCCGGCGTCGGCAGGCGGCGCTCGCGGCCTGCTTCCGCTGAGCGATGGCGAGCGACTTCAGCTTCGATGGCGGCGCGGCTGAGATGAGACGATTGATGGGCTTTTTAAAACTTAACTATACTTATTTTGATCACGGATGATCAAGGAAAGTTGACAACACATTTCTATTTCACTGCATGAAAAGAGCCAGTGAAAATGATAGATTTGTTTGGTATCGAGGTTATTTTTAAATTAATTAAATAATTAACAGATATTTATTACTTTGATTAAATTAGTTTTATAATTTATTGACATTCTCTGACCGAATACGCAGCTCGTCTAACGTGGCCGCGCGGTTTTTGTTCTCTTCTGAGACTAGAGCGAGCTCGGCCGTACGCAGGTGGAGACGTTGCTGGAGGCGGCGGGACTCGATGATCAGACGCTGGGTGTCGACTGGAGAGGGAGAGAGAGAGCGAGAGAGAAAGGGAGAGAGGGAGGGAGAGAGCGGAAAAAGGAGAGAGAGAGACAGAGAGAGAGAGAGAGAGAGAGAGAGAGAGAAAAGGGGAGAGAAGGCGAGAAAGAGAGAAAATAAACCATCGAGAAGGTGGGCATCCTTGATATTGTCCATTTGGGAATCCGACTGGTCGTTGCGGAGGAAGACTGTGGAAATGAGACAGGAAGGGGAGGAAATGAAATAGCTGCATCATTTCATCATGTTTGTAATAAAATATTTCAATACCTTTTTGCTAAGGGTGATTCTGCCAGGAGCGCCAAGCACCATTACGCAGTACGCGGGAAAGTGATTTGCGATTGGCTTGGATATCGACTAGCCCTCTCCCTCCCTCTCTCTCTGTCGAATGAGAGGGCATAGGCACGTGACACTTTGAAATCTCACATAAATTTTTTTACAATCTCCCTCCTTTGAACTGCCCGCAGTGGACGATATTCCTCACCTTTTATTGTCTGCGCTTAGTATTAGCGCGCTACATTAGGCCCAAGAATAAAAACTGTTAATAGCTATTCTTGTTGATAAAATTGCTTTATCTTATATTTCCAGAAACGCAACAAAACAGTATATTCGACAAATGTTCAAATTACTACGATAACGGAAATTACTAGGATAACAGACAACTCCAAATACAGCATTCCTCTCGAAGGAACTCCGATTCACCTCAATAAAGAACTTTGAAAACGAATGACAACCTAAAATAAATAATAAACCATAGCTTTTTTATTCCATCCCAATAACAATTTAAATCCGTTGTAAGGAATCTTCCTAAAAATCCTAATCAGCCACTGTAATAGGACAAACTTGGCACAGAAAACAGGTGAAGGGGGGGGGGGTTGAGCAAAAAAATGTTGGAAGGATAATTATATCAAATTTCGGACGCTCATTTTAATGATATCATTCTCATTTTAAGAGTCTCATTCACTTAAACCAGAACTCACAACCACCTTTTATGGCTGGACGGGCAAGTTCTTGACATCCCTGGGGGCGATGGCGGGGAAGGCCTTCTTCACCGTCGCCAGCTTGCTGTTGTGGGTGCAGATGGAGCGAGCGAAGGCGGAGAAGAGAGAGAGGATGGCGGGTGCGCCCTTCTCTCGCACTGCCGCCGCTTCTGCTGCCCACACTCGCGCCGTGAAGTCGCTCAAGTAACCAATCAATCAACATTTCTTTTTTATTGCAAAACAGCAAACACATAAATAGTAATGTATTTGTTATTTGTATGTAGGTAAATAATGAAATCATCAAACGAATGGTGAGAACGGCCAAGAACACAAACCGTAGATAATCGGGCGAGTTGCCCTGAATGACGCGGAGGACGGAAGCGCGGCCGGCGCGGCTCAGCGTGCTCTCCTCAAGAAAAATTAATACGATTACGAGTAAAAATTTTTTTTTTTGCCATTATTTTAATAATGAAGATGATTTTTTCAAGTCATACAAAGGAAACAAATGATTATTCAATCATCTTCTATAAACAAAAATTTAAAATTTACTTTTTTAAATTCCTAAAGTCGCGCTCTGACCTTGGAGTGAAGTTCGCAGATGAGGGAGCGTTTCGCAGCCTCGAACTGAGTCGAGTCCAGCTCGCGATTCCCTCCGATCTCCTCCTTCTGAAAACGCTTTTATGTTCATCATAAAAAAATTTTATTTTCAAATCAAATCATAAAAATTCTTATCGCAGAAATAACAGTTTTTAAAACTTATTCTTCAATCTCTCTTTTGAAAAAAAAAAATTCACATCCTAGCTAAGCAAAGAGGGAAATTGGTACATATACTGAATCCAAACAAATTTACTATGACTACATTTATTAACAAAAAATAAAATATCGGGAAAAAGAAGACGAACCACAATGTCGCAAACTTTCCGGTAGGCCTCAGGCACGTTGGCGCTGCGGTAAATATCCAGCGAGATCAGCTGGAATTTACGAAACATTTATCTTTCGATCGATTGGTCTTTACGGAAAACAATTTATTCCAGAAAATCACTTTCGGGTTTTCAATGATTAGGCCACTTTTTCGTCCCGAGGAAAATCTGATAGTTTTGGCCGTCGCCAAAATGATCTAGAAAACGCCCACTCAAATCTCTAACCTTATGGTCAACGTTGACGGTAATCCAGACTCCGTAAGCCATTCCGCTGCCGCGAACGCTCTTCCACAGAGGACCTGAAGCGATTAATCAAAATTAAATTAGGCTTATATCCTTGGCCTAGATTAAAGTCTTAAATTGCCAACAACCTCTTAGGAGTACTTACCAAAACCTTGTTATTAGCACAACCAGAAGGAAATAGAAGAAATTGCATTTAACTACATTGAAAACATCGCCAGCTTTAGATGCTTGAATATGAAATATTTGTTGTGCTCATGCAGTATTTATACTGTAAACGCTTGGTTTAGTTGCCTGAGCAAAAAAGAATAGTAGCTCAAAAAGTAACCTTCACACTGGGACAAGTACTGGCAGAGCAGAATGGTGGGCATCAGCTCGGGACTCGACCACGTCACTTCGAATGGGGCTGCCTCAAACATTTCTTCTCTCTTATATCCTATTTTTCATAAAATAAAAAAAGAGTATAGAATAAGTATCTTCAAACAAAGAATAATTACATCAGTGCTTGCTAAAATATGTCAAAAAAAATGAGTCAGGTAATAAAGGCTTACTTCAGAATTCTAGATTCGTTATTTAGAGAAAAAGAATAAAGAAATAAATGATCCAACCTGTCCAAGGAAAGAAGATTCGCATGCGCCAAGGGGCACGACGACTTCTTTGCCAATCATGGAAGAAGCGATCGATTCGCCTGCCTTCAGCTGAAAAAAAGAATAATATTAGATGCAATCCAAATAAATAGCAGGGAAAATATTTCAAAATCTTAACACGGCTATTTATGCATTTAACAACGCATTCTCGGTTAGATCAGCAGTGACGACCAACACAAATGACTTTTTTCTGCGCTTCATTCCAAACCGAGAGGGGGTTTGGAAAATATAAACTCTGAACTCACAATGTTTTTTTAAGAAGATATAATCTTGTAATTGTTCCATTTGAACGATGAAGAAATCATTTATCAAATAATTTCAAAATAAATAAAAAACAAATCCCTTGCTAACCTCAAACCTGCCAAGACATTTGTCGTTCTTTGCAAACTGCCAAATAGTCGAGTTAGCCGCCGCGTTCTCCGGAATTGCAGTGACGTCGCAGAGGAGATGCGCATTGATGCCGCCGGCGAGAAGAGCCGTGCGGAGCTGCAGTTTATACTTATTGTTTTCATATTATTTAAGATCATCCATAGTTCGATTGAAAATTCCTTAAGTCACTGATGTATGAGAATGCATGCGAGTTCCAATCTACTTACAATTATTACTTTTATGATGATTTTTTTTCTGATGTCTAAATTGCTAGAATGTCGTCGGTTTACTGTGAAAAAACACTGCGTTGATTACGTGTCAGTGACACGGTGTAACTTATGCAATTCGAACGTCTGTACTACATAAATTTTCTTCAAGATCAACTGACTACAAAATTAAACGAATAGCACAAAAGATAAATTAAATTATGAAGAAAAAAAATAGAAATAAACCTCTTCGAACTGCTGGACAACGCCGGCCGGCTGCTTCTTACACCTCTCAGCCAGCTTTTCGTGAACCTTCTGGAGAACAACGTCGTTCAAGAGGAACTCGTTCGAGTCTGCAGTTATAATATCAATGTTAGCCATTTGTTGAACATTGATTCCTTATATTCAACCTTTTTGGCACAATAAGAAGACTTAAAATTTTATTTAAAAATATTTCTCGATACCGTTGTCGAAATAGGCTTCCTTCTCCACGGTTTTTTTTGATATAATGAAAAAAAAACAAGAACTAGAAAAATAACATACGTAAAAATTTATAGACATATTCCTCTTACCTTGATCATGAATGAGAGCAGAAAGTGCAGTTGAGCAGACAAAATGCCCGTCCCTCTTGGACTCACGAGCATCTCCTGAAAATGAGGACTTCCCTATTTCCCCTCCAGCAATCTTTTCTCGTTTCTTTCCCCTCCCTCCTCTCTCATCTTTCTCCCTCCCTAGTCTCTCACTCTCTCTTAATCTCTCGTCTCTCCTCTTTCTCCTTCCCTAGTCTCTCACTCTCTTACCCTCTCGTCTCTCCTCTTTCTCCCTCCCTAGTCTCTCACTCTCTCGTCTCTTCTTTTTCTCCCTCCATAGTCTCTCACTCTCTCTCTTACCCTCTCGTCTCTCCCTCTCTCTACCTGCAAGCCTCGTTGCAATCATTTTAATTCGCTCTGCATTGATCTCGACCCCTCGAAGGAATACCTCCGCCCAGAGTGCCAGGTTCTCGAATCGTGCAACATCCACCTGAACACAGCAGAAGGGTTCGACATCAAAATTGGACGAGTCACCGAACCGTACTTCATTTAAAAAAGGGGTGTGGATGGGTTGGCGGAGTATATCAATTAGAAAATAGAAATACCTTAAGCCAGAGAACGAGTGCCCTCTGGTACTGACTGCGTACTCCCGTGCTCATGGATTGCTCAAGCAGATCTCGCGTGTAGAGAGAGCACACCTGGACAGGAGAAGGCAACGAGTTATTCAAGCTGCTTAAAAGGGTTATGGTATAGTCATATAAAAGGTTCTATTCTGAAGTAGCTTTAATTGCACCTATATTTATTTATTCTTACATCTTCAATAGATGCGACGACATTGAGAGTTTATATGCTTCAGACTCTACTTTGAACCAGTAACAAGGGATTTCTTATTATTGTTATTTAAAGATAATAGCTGATTTTAATGAAATAAAAGAAGAAGAAAAAGAAGAACCTCTTCCGCCGTGTATCGCTTGCCGTCAAGAGTGGCAGCCGACTCGAAGACGAGCTGCTTGAAGATGTCGAGCAGGCGACGCTGGTCTGCCGAGAGACCGGCCGTGTCCAGCAACAGGTACAGCTGCACTTAGTACAATATTTATATTATCGATTCCATTTTAATATTTTAAAATCATTACTTTACTAAAAGTTTCGTCGTTACATAAGAAAAAAAAACCAAAATAAAAATAATTGGGGCAAATATTATGAATGAAAACACTGAATAAAAGTAGTTGTCAATTTAGTCGTCAATCGTCAATAAATTTCCAAGCCGGGGCCCTTTCTCCTTACCTCGACAAACTTGGTCTCTGCCGTATGATGAATGGTAGTAGGGAAAGGCATGGAGCCAAGGAGTCGCTGCGCCTCGGGGGGTGCCTGAGTGGCCCCATCCGAGTGGTAAACCCCAAGAGAGAATCGATCGAATTCCTCGAGATCACGGACCATCAATGAGTCCAGTATCTCGGCCGGAGGAGCATTCGACTAAACAGAATTTTGTTTACAACCAATTTAACAAACTTTTTTCATTCAACACTAATAAAAGAAACACTACTTTATCAGTTACATTAAGGATTAGTTTTTTTTAACCAAAAAGTTTTATTAAAACCTACAGTTGTTTTATTAAGATATAAAATGCCACATTTATAGTGCTAAAATATAAATGTTTTTATTTCTTTAAGTTAAAATCCACCTCATTAGCCTTGACCGCATTCTTATGAGCTGCTCTGCACTTCTCCAAACCCTCGTCTCCCAGCTTCTTGCACTGCTCCGCGATTCGGTCGCTTTCCGCTTCGGCGAGCTCAAAGTTTATATACCTTTTTACAACAAAAAGTACAGGACTTTTGAATTATTATATAAAAATTTATTCACACAATAATCATTTCCCATTTCCCGCCAGTGAAAACCTTTTGCGAGTGGTTCTCATCTGGCTGGCCAATTAGTGCAACAGACGGCGTTGCAAAGCTGCGAGCAACCAAATCTGCCCAGAATTGCATGGGCTCACGAGCGAGACGGGAGATGATGCCGACCTACATAGTAGTATATAATAGCAAAATAATGTGTAGATTTTTTTGTTCTGAAAATAAAGTAGACGCGTGAGAGGAGCTGAAAAACAAAGAACTCAACCTCATCAAATCTCTGCTTGAGATCCTCTTCATTCTTCTCGCCGTATAGTTGGTGAGAAATGAGATTGCCAAAGATCTTGCTAGGCGCCGATGTCTCGAGCTAGAAAATTGACTTTCTTATTTTTTTTTTTATATTTCCTTTGGGGAATCGGGCACATCTGAAGCCAAGACGTGCGAGAACATTGCGGGACGGGTGAGCAAAGCTTGTGAGACCATTGCGGGACGGGTGGGGCGGAGCTTGCGAGACCATTGCGGGAAGGGTGGGCGGAGCATGCAAGACCATTGCGGGACGGGTGGGCGGAGCTTGCGAGACCATTGCGGGACGGGTGGGCGGAGCTTGCGAGACCATTGCGGGACGGGTGGGCGGAGCTTGCGAGACCATTGCGGGACGGGTGGGCGGAGCTTGCGAGACCATTGCGGGACGGGTGGGCGGAGCTTGCGAGACCATTGCGGGACGGGTGGGCGGAGCTTGCGAGACCATTGCGGGACGGGTGGGCGGAGCTTGCGAGAACATTGCGGGACGGGTGGGCGGAGCTTAAACATGAGTTTCACGCACCGATGCATACGCGTTCAGCAGTGCTTGTTGGCAGACGAATCCCATGCGAGTAGAGTCAAAAGTCTCTGCCTTCTCATGATCCTTCAACACCTTGTCAAGGAGTCTGCAAATAAGAACATTAAAAATATGATACATAAAAATTATTGAAATATATACTTATCCCTACCACTACATTGAAAGCCTTAAATTAATCGTTCATATTATGTTTATTTATTAGTTATTCTCATAATTTTTTAACAGCATATCAATTTCTCTCATAAAAGAACTTTTCTGGCTCAAGAAAACAACAAAATATCCACACACCATTTACAGGTTGTAAAACAAAATGAAACCGATTAATTTTTACCCAGAGGTAAAAACACCCCCACTTCTACTAACTTTACTGAAGAAGAAAAAAGAAGAGGAAAGACGACAGCGAGGGAGAGAGAGCGAGAGAGAGAGTGAGAAATAGAGAGACGTGGCGAGAGAATGAGAGATTCAGACAAAGTACATCTTAGAACTAACAGTGGTAGGATATCGTTGAGTCTTTCAGTGGCCACTCCGCCAAAACTCAACGAAATCGCACTGGTCGTTTGTTCGGCGAGATGGAAGCTAGCCTGCAAATAAAAAAAACAAAGGCATGTTCCAAAAAAAAACAAATAAACATTTACAGGTATGCTTAATCGAAAATGCCATATACCCGAAGCAATTTTTCTTTAAAAAAGAAGCAAAACTGGGTGGAATTGAAATAATTCTATAAAGAATTACATTGCTCTGAATAGTTTTTACAGCATTAAAGGACAAAAGCTAACGTACACTAGAGGCCAGTGGATTCGGAATGTCAATGAAGTGTTTGTTGAATGGCGAGACGGTGGTATCAGTCAAGTACACGAAGAGGACTCCAAGCGCCTCCGTCGTTACTATGTCACGGGCGGACGGGCCAAGCCTTGAAAACAAAATCAATCTCCGAGAGATCAAAGAGATAGGATCCAGGGGGGGGGGGTAACATATTAGTCCTCCGTATTGCTTAGAAATAAATGAATATTTAAATTACCGATCATAATATAGATTTTCAAATAAAATAGAAAAGAAGTTTAGACTCCGCCCACCCGTCCGTACCAGTTCACTTTCACCGATCCACAGCTCGGATCGTCTGCCGGACACTTCACCGTCTCCACCACTGAGGATTTCAGCGACGGAACCGGAATCTTAAAAGTTGTTCAATTAATTTTTTTAAATAATACCTCATTTTGATAGAGCATTTAACAATGCATTGAATTGTCGACTGTATGAGGTCATTCAATATGCTAATAATTAACTATCAATAAAAAATAAACACCTAAGCGCACTTGAAGAACAGCCAATTCAATTTGCACGCTAAAATTTAGGCGTTTCCATTTCAAATGACTACTACTTTATAAGAAAAAAAAATCTCTAAACCACTTTTTTTTGTTCCACTAAAACATCTTAACATAATCTATCTGCTCAGCTCCTGTTACAAACATAAACAATAAACATATCATATAATATGTCTACTAAAATAATTTCAAATAACATCAATCATTATATATTGTTTTATATTATTTATATTTAAACAGTAATTGATTGACTTAAAGTCCTCCGACCGAGAAGGGAGTGGGAAAGTCAGCCGGAATGCGCTCCGTCTCAGTCTCTTCGAGTTCCTCGAGTATCTTCAGTAGTCGCTCCGTGTCCACTCTTCCGCACACGATCGAGAGGAGATTGCCGAGGTGGTAGAATTTCGAGTGGAAGGCGCGCACCTTGAAACAAAATTCAACTTCGAATTCCCGCCAAAATCAAAGTTTGAATAAAACATTTTATTGCCTTCAAATTCCTGAACAAAAATTAAGAAAAAAAACAGAAAAAAATTATTAACGGTGACAAGAACTTGGTCCTAAAACCCAGAATTCACCAATATTTGTGTTGCGCATAAAATGATGAATTACTGCTGAATGACCAAAATTCCACCAAAATAAACAATAAACGTTCTACTCATTTTGGAAAAAAAAATTAGTGCGACTTGCAGAAATTCTCTCGCTTCGCCAATCTTCTTCACCTTGACGCGGCTGCTGACATCAGCTCAACAAAATACGCGCGATTTCATTTTTTCTCAAAGTCCAGGACCTTTTCTTAATTCACGGACCGACTTCGGGATATGTTTTCGGACTAACGGCCCTGTACCGGTCATTGTCCTGTTTCACCGACCCTATCCGGACTGCATAGTTCACGAATGGCCTCGAGGCTCCCGCCCGTGTTGGCCGCGTAAGGATGCTCTGGCGGGTACAGCAACTTCATGCTCCGCTTCTCAAGAATTGAATCCATCTCGCTCTCCGAATCCTCAACAAAGAGGATACTGTTTCCTTAAGAATGCAGCAATCTTTGAACGACATCATAGAAATGTTTTATCTGGATAACTTACACTAAAACTATACGAAAAATTATGATAAAAGGAAGTGATAAAGTGTCTGCCCAGTTAAACAACATTATTGTTAACTAAATATATCAATTCAACATATTTAAAGATAAAAAATAAATAATATTTTTTAGAAAATAAAATAGCGGACCTGCATCTCACAATAGACAACTCCAGCATCGTTGCCCTTCTCGTCCACGTAGTGCACTTCCGTTGAGTATTGCTCGACCTTCGAATCACGCGTGCTTGGTTTGTGTTAAGATTAAACTGATCGGCAAAAGTTTATTTATTTATGAAATACCGGTAATTAAACTTAATTCGATGGAGCTTTTCTATTAAAAAAAAAGAAAAATTCATACCGTAAGTGTTGGACGCAGTATATGATTGAGATAGACAGGGAAGACCTTGTAGAATCCTTCGGCACCGACCTAAACAAACCATGCATTAATCTCTCAGAACCGCACTCCAACAGTATCCATGTGCATCGAAATCTCTCCAAAGTGTTCCCCGACGAAATCCAGTGCTTGGCATAATACCATTATGTTGCACCTTTAATGTACCGTAATCCGTCAGAACTGACTCCCCTATCCATTGCAGTTATCCCATTACCGTAATCCCTCATACCGTATCCAGCGTGTACGCCGTGTGATCCTGCTCGGTCCACGCATTCGTGCCGGATGCGAAGCAACGATTCGCAATGACATCCAGGAAGCCCTTGAACGGATAAAGTTGCGAGCCCATGAAGACCTTAAATGGTGAAATACACATTTGAACTCCCGCACTTCTCCCTGATCATCATAGAATTGTTGTTGTTGTTGTGTTTCTATCAATTCTAGATAATAAAGTAGAAGTTTTGAACAGATTTCATTTAAATAGGTATTTTGTGATTTAGAAAAAAACAAACGAGATGTTCCAAAGTGTGAGGAAGGCCGTCATCAGTCGTTGTTTCGGTCACTAAAAATCAATTAATTTCTCGTGTCTTCAAAGCAGATCAATTGTTTGTTTAGGTACATTTAACTAAATATTAGAAAGAAACAAAAACTTTTATGTGATTGAGAAGTGTATAAAGGAGGCTAAATCTAATTGTAAGGGCACTTCAGATTTATTTTGTTGCCAAAACTAAATTAAAAGTAAGAGCTATGAGGTCTCGTAAAAGATGTTTGGAACGGAAATAAATAAAGAACCTAACGAAACACACGCGCGCACCATCGGCCCGGGCACTTCACCGACCGCAAGTCTCTGGCCGGTTCTAGAAGACAACTTTTATATGCTTATTTTGCATTTCATAAAGATATTCTCTAAAATAACCAGTAAATATATAAGTCATTGGTTCTTTAATGAATCGATGTAAATGAATTTGGCAAGAACTAAATGACTATCTTACTAATAGAAAATATTGCACTCAAGGCTGAAAATAAATGGAGTTCTATTTAACCACCAAACAGAGGAAAAAACCGCAAGACCTCAGAGAAGTGAAAACGGAAAGAGGAAGGCGCCCGTTGACGATAACATCAACCCGCTTCCACAAGCTAGATGTCATGGCTGAAATAAAAAAAATAACCTGAAAAGACAAAAATAACAGTATTGAAAAAAACTCGAACAACGCAATACCATTACAAGTGAATGAACGCTAGTTCACTTGAAACATTCAATGTTATGGCAAAACAAAGAAAACGAAAAAAGAGGCCTAAATACTCTAAGAAAACAAATCAGCCTCCATTATAACATCGTCTGAATTCTCATTTGCGATGATACCCGAGTAAACTTGTGCACAAGACTTAATAGTGTGGTTGATACCGTATGCAAGAATTACACTAAGTTACTTTATATCACATGTTCACGTTTCGTACTTTTTATATATTGAACTTATATTACCTTTTCATGACCTTTCTTTATTTTCTTTCAAAATATTTCCCGTCTTTTCTTATTCTTTCGGAGATTTCTTCCAGGATTACAATGTGATTGATAAATCACACGAACACGAAGAAGAGTTTCATGTTCGACTGCTTGTCGCTTTTGTGTTCATCTTTGTCACTTAAGATGGAGAAAAATTGACAAGCCTGACGATAGAGAGGGATAGAGAATGAGAGAAAGGAAAGAGTGAGAGATAGAGAGAGAGGTGGGAAGAGAGAGGTAGGGAGAGAGTGAAAGCGAGAGAGAGAGAGAGAGAGCGAGAGAGATAAAGAGAGATAAGGGGACACAGAGAAAATTTCCATGGCGTGTCGGACGGCAACACTTGCTCCAGGAATGGACATTTTCGCTTACCAGAAGGATGCCCCAGGGGACATCCCAATTCTTTCATCTTTCACGGGCAAGATGCTGAGAGAGAGAGACTATGAAGGAGACGAGAGATTGAGATACAGAGAAGAGAAGAAACAGGTGCTAGAGATAGATAGAACAGAGTGAATGTAAGGAGAAAAGAAGAAGAGAGAGTGAGCGAGAGAGAAAGAAACATGCTTCTTCAACCCATTTGGCATGTGTCCGGCCGTTTCAGAAAACGGCTCGTACGTTCTTCTTCTTCATTCTTCGAAAGATTATCCGGAAGGCCGAGAATAGCACAGAAATGATGAAAGAGTATGAGATTCTGAGAGAGCCAGACAGTGAGAGAAAATAATGAGAGAGAACTTGACCACTTCATCTTCCTTCTTGGCAACTCTTCGCGACACTCGGATTGAAGCTAACGAGAAAGAGACACAGTGCTAGAGACAGAGAGAGAGAGAGAGAGAGAGAGAGAAAGAAAGAGAGAGAGAGAGCAAGAGAGAAAGAGAGAAAGATGAGAACACGTCACTTTCCCGTTTCCGCTGGGAATTTTTGTTCAGGGAGAGATACAAAGGGAGTGAGTTAATGAGAGAGAGAGAGAGAAGAAAGATAGAGAGAGAGAGTGTGTGTGTGAGAGAGAGAGAGCGAAAGCTCGAAAAAGAGCCACCCTACAGCGGAAGATGTCGTCAGGTCGAATGAGATTAGTCCGAATCCGTTAGAGAATGTGGTCAGAGTAAGGAGAATAAATACACTTGTATACACCAAGAGCAAAACCAGGCCGGAATAGGTTGCTGCAAAATTTAATTTTTGCAGAACAAGTGTGATCTTCTCGCTCCAAAAATTTCCTGGACTAAATTAGTAGGCCGGTTTAGCAACTTTTGCTTTCCTAATGTCTGTCTCTTTGTCATTAGTTCCATTACAGTTACATGATGTACTTTACTCCTATACATACATAATTTGGTGCTATCCTAGTTGGGGGGGGGGGCAAAATAATTTTTTTTTTCTAATTCACTCCAAATCGTGCACAGGGGGGTTTTAGGACATGGGGAACACGAATATATTGTTCATTTTGTGTTACTATGTCATTTAACAAAGTTACAGTATTTTACTTGACATAAGTTTTAGCCGATTTCAGGTAAAATGCTGCTCGAAGGGGGTTTCAGATCTGTTATACTCGAATATTACGTTCTTTTCGACTTATCTCTATTCGTTACTGCTTAATTGACACTATTTTAGTGTTTGGCAGCTCTGAAAACCCCTTAGTGCACGAGTTTAGATGTAAAGTAGGGGAAAAATGTGAAGTACTATAACTTTGTTAAATGAAATTTTTTTTTACAAATTGAACATTATATTCGTGTTCCCTACGGTCTAGAACCCTATATCCGTTTTCCCCATGGCCTAAAACCCCCCTGGGCACGATTTATAGAACATTGAAAAATGAAAATATTTTGCCCCCCCCCAACTAGGATAGCACCCATAATTTTATTGAGAGGAAAGAATTTTATACGGTAAAATTTGGAAAACGGCAAAAGTAGTGAGCGAGAGAGACGGAAAAAATTAACTGAAGAGAGAGATACGGAGAGTGAAAGAGCGAGTATAGAGAGAACGAAATCGAGAGACAGAGAGAGCGCGCGCGAGAAAGAGAGGACGTTTTTTTAAACAATTTCCAAAGCCACAGAGGGATGGATATGAAAAATTTTGCGCGAAACTGTTCGCAATGCTGAATAATTGAAGGCATCACAGAAAGAGAGAGAGAGAGAGAGAGAGAGAGAGAGAGAGAGAGAACCTAGAGGGAGATAGCGAGCGAGTAAGAGATGATAGACTCGATAAGTTGTCAGAATAAATATCAAATGTTAGAGGAGAACATGGCCAAGAGTGCACTACTTTTCGCTGATTAGCAATTCAAATATCGTCTTCCATGTTTCAGCGGCATTAATGAAATTCTCGTTACATCTGAGGTGTGTTTGCGTGAGAGTAGTAAATTAAATAAATTGGCTTAGTGAACAGGGGGGGGGGGCAAGAGAGAAGCTCTTTGTACCAACATGAATTTGTATAAATAAAATGAATATATTTATTCAGTACATGTATATATCAAGGCTATTGTACAATGAATAGATATGGGCTGCTGTGTACCTATTACTAATAAACAAATTTCCCTAATAATACATTCATATAAATGCATATATAATTTGTATACACTTTCATATTCACATGCTCATGATGATTGATTGCATTTTCTAGATCCTTCCCCCATAACTGTATTTGAATTTTTTGTGTGCTATTTATTAAGCCGTTTTCAGCTTTTATTTTGCCAGACTACCATCGTACATTTTCTGCAAACTGTGGGGGAAAGGAGGTGACACGGGCGGGAATTTCAAAGTATTTTGACGACTTGCTAATGCCAGACAGAGAGAGAGAGAGAGAGAGAGCGCGCTCTTGATAGCTCTGAGAGAGCTCTCTTGCTAGCCCCGATCTCTCGCTCTCTCTCTAAGCGGCCTAAATCCGGTATTTTAACTATGTTACTGTCAAAGTCGCGAAAATCTCCGTTTAGTGAACGCGCGCGCTGTTCACTTTCCCAAAGAAGAAGCCCAGTGCCTTTTCTTGTAGCTCTCTCTCCCTCTCTCACCCTACTCTATTTCCCTCTTTCTATCTCTATATCTCTCTCTATATTTCTTGCTCACTCAATCTCTCTTTTCCCAATCCTCTTTTCTTCTATTCCTCTCTTTCTCTCTCTCTCTCTCAATGCATCTTTCCGAACTTCATTGCCTTTGCGTTCCTCCCTGCTCGTTCATACTTTTCTTAGACGTCTTCTCTTCGTCCGCTCTCTTCTTATTTTATCCCTCCTTGTTATGCATCGTCTCTCCTTCTCTCTCTCATCCCCCTCAATAAATGCTTTTCTGTGCTCTTGTACACGGTCAGCAGCCAGACGAGCCGCCCTCTTGCGCAACAACTTTTTCGTTCGCATCCTCGCATGTACTAATATCATGGAAATTCATTTATCAAGGGAATATAAAATGAGAGCTCGAAATTCTACGGTCTTCAACTCTGGCGTAAATATATTGTTATAGAGATAACACTTAGCTATCACAAATTGTAATTTGTTGTTGTCTCTCATATGTTACCCGTGTCAAGAGTCACGTATTGTTTTTTTACATTCACACGATTGTTATAATTGGAATGAGTTTCGCCTAATTATTCGCGTCAGTGCGAGGGAAGCGGGCCACTGGCGCTATTTGGGTTCCGGCCTGGCCACTTTGTACTGAGTTTCCTTGTTCGGCTAATAAGTCATCCCTCAGGGTACAGTTACTTTTTGCACCGTGGCTCTAAAGTTGTGTTCTATGGCTCTAACTTCGTGGGGCGTTGAGCCGAGTCGAATGTGCTAGAGGTCTTTATGACCCCTTGGGGGGGGGCGAGATGCAGACCCCTTGGAATTCAAACTTTTCGTGAAACGTCAAAGGACTTAAAGGAGGTATCCGGGGAATAATTAAAAAGGCTGCCGACTCTTTGTGTACCCCACTCACTATCATATTTAGCAGAATAATGATGCTTGGTAGAATTCCCAGGATATGGGCTCATGCTCTTATTCGCCCTGTATTTAAAAGGCTCTCGCCAAGACTGTGTGAACTATCGGCCCATCTCTCTCACATGTTCGTTATCTAAAGTTATGGAACGCATCATCTCTCGTAAGTTATTTAGCTATCTCGACGAGCACTCCATCCTTTCGCCTTTCCAATTCGGGTTTCGCCCCCGACACTCTGTCTCGCATGCCCTCTTAACTACCTTACATGAATGGCACTCTTCTTTAGATTCTTGCCAATATATTAGTTTGGCCTTTATCGACTTTAGCAAAGCCTTCGACACTGTCCCTCGAGAGCATCTACTCCATAAGCTCTCCCAAATAGGTATATCGGGTAGCCTCTTGCGTTTCTTCGATTCGTTTCTAGCTAATAGAACTCAGTCAGTTATTATTGATGATGCATGTTCAGACTCTTATCCAATTTTGAATGGTGTGAATCAGGGAACATGCCTTGGACCTTTGTTATTTCTGATCTATATCAACGATATTGCTGAATGTATCCCCTCTGGTTGCCACTTTACAATATATGCCGATGATGTTAAGCTGTACACATTTAACGATGCACCTCTCCTCCAATCCGCTTTAGATGCAATAGATGCCTGGTCTCATAAATGGGGCCTTATTATCTCGCTTGACAAAACCGTGATCATGCCAATAGGGCGTCATCCTCCCCCTTCTTTTCAACTTCGAGGAATAACACTACCTATTGTATCTTCTTTTAGAGATCTAGGCATCACATATGACACCGAACTCTCACATAGCGAACATGTTGGTATTATTGCTAAGAAAGCGTCTGCTAGGTGTGCATACATTTCCTTTAAAACTAGAAATCTTGCTACCTTATCCCGCTTATATAAGGTCTATGTTCTCCCCATTCTAGACTCTCTATCCGAAGTGTGGAACCCCTCCTCTGTAATGCATATCAACTCTCTTGAAAAAGTTCAGCGTAGCTTTACCCGTTCCATTTTTAAACGTGTTGGGATGCCTCCACCATACAACCAACGCATGAAGTCCCTCGGCCTCCTCCCCCTTGAGCATCGTAGACATGTTAATGATCTTGTCACTACTTTTAAAATTAGGCGTAATCTTACACCAATAGACCCTTCTCGACTCTTCTATTTTCCTTCTCAATACTCTGCCGCCCTTCGTGGTCATTCGCTCAAGCTTTCGCTTCCTCCCCTCCGATCTCTGCGCTCTAGACGTTCTTGCTTATCCTTTCGGGTTGTTAGACACTGGAACTCGCTACCACACCAAATTGTCTCAACCAACTCACTATCATCTTTCCGAGCCTATTGTGCCAACACCTTAGCATAATTTCTTTGTTTCGTTTCGTTTCGTTTTTGTTTTCTTGTTCTTCCTTCTTTTACCCTCAATTGCTTGACCCGCCCCATCGAATTCACTACTTCATGTATACTTCCCAATACTGTCTGCTTCTTAAACCGGTCAATGCGATAAACAAATTGAATTGAATTAGCCTATGTTTTGTTCTATGCAGATAAATTCATTTGGGCGTAAAACATATATCCAGAAAGTTTGAGCGATTTTCTTTCATTACTTTCAGAGCAATAGTAACGCGAAAACTGGCTACTGTAGAATTATTCGCCGGATGCTTCCTTTAAAAGAGATCAAAGTCTTCTGGAGTGCTCTTAGAGCTTAGAGGACCAATACAAAAGATGCTCAGTACTACCTTGGCTATTCCAAATACCTAATCAGGATCCTAATTTTAGGACTCTTAGGGGTACTTTTGGATGCCTTTGAGCAAAGTGTTGAGCAAATTTTCAAACTGCTAATTTGAATAAATTAGCATAATTTTAACCCTAATACTGAGGGAGAAATCGCCAATTAGCAAACATGTTAAATTGCGAACTTTTTATTGGAAAATGTTATCAGGAGTTTTTCAAAGTCTAATAAATGGAGGGAAACCCTAGTTTCCGTTGCTCAAGGGCCCGAGATCTAATAAAAGTAGAGAAATCGCAAGTAGTAATAAGAATTCTCGAAGAAAAAAATCGTATGCTCCGTTCTGCTGTCTCTTTCTTTCACACACACACTTTATTCTTGCTCACTAGACCTTTGAGTCGTTCTCGTTTTGCCTTGTTCTTCGTGATCATGAGGGCCTCTATACGAATGTTCGTCGTTATAAACCCCCTCCACTGATGACCCATTTTACATATTTTATTTTTTGTAAATTCATTTTCACTCAAACTCGTCCAGAACGGCAGATAATTTCGCTCGTGGACCCGCTCAGTCGTCCTCTCCCTGCTTCTCCCCCCTCCCCCTCCTCCCCTCTCGACTCCGCCCACTTGGCCGTCCTTCACGGCCCATTTCTTCGAAGGGCGCACGTCCTGCTTACCCTAGCCATCCTTCATCCGCCGCCATGACGAAACTCGCGATCGCCTCGCTCTTCTTTCTAGGTTGGCCAATATTCTTTTCAAAAATTCTTTACTTTCCTAAACAATTCTTTCTGCGTGAGAAAATAGTTATTTACATATGTATAATTTTTAGCGCTATTAAATATTAAAATTTGTTACTTCTTTTCTATTGTTTCGGTCTCTCGCTTTCTTATTCTCTTTCTCTTCCTCCTAGTCATCATCCTAGAACAAGAAGACGACTCTTGATTACCAGAAAACACCTGTCTTCTGTTCGGGAGTCAAGGAGCCAAAGTGACTGTGACTAGACTCTTTTCCTCTTCTTCCTCTATTTTCTCGCTCTCTCTCTCTCTCTCTGTCTGCCTTATTCTCGCCTTCTTTCTCACAGTTTTTTTTTCTTCTGCTCTTGCGTAAGAACCCGAATTCATTCTGAATGACGACATAGAGAGAGAGAGAGAGAGATAAATATTGGGATTGACGGAGAGTTAGGCAGAAAGAATGAAGAAAAGTAATACCCAGGGACTGTAAACCAAAATTGCCAAGGGAAGGACTAAATCGCCGTGTTGATCCCTATTTGTCTCTTTTCCGCCATCAGCATTCGCATATCCGCTTTTTGCTGTTATCAGCTACGCGAAATCTTAGTATCCGTCGCTCTTGGAATAACGAGGAGAGAGAGAGAGAGAGAGAAAGAAAGAGAGAGAGAAAGAGAGAGAGAGAGAGAAGCTGTGAATGACTCGTTCAGTCGTCTTCTTCTCCACTTCAGCCGCCTCACGTTCCCAAGGGCTACATTTTCTTAACGCGCGGGCGTACAAAATATGTAGTAAAATGTTTTGTTGGTCGGGGCCTCCATTGCCCGTCGTGCTGCTGGGGTCTCTCTCCGGGCCATTTCTCGCCCCAGGAATTCCCCCGCCGTGGCCGGCGCAGAGTCCGCAGGGACCGTGAGAGACGGACGAATACGAAACAAGCTGAGCGTGGGATGACGTGTATTGTAGGCATGATGATCAGAAGATGAGAACGGATAAGAGAGAAGGAGGGAAAAGCGAGGGAGAGAAATAAAGAGAGAGGGTGAGATGGAGAGAGATAGAGAGGGACAGAGAGAATAAAAACTAAATCGGACAAAGTTTCATTCGGTGCATATGAGAGGCGCGGCGAACATGTCTCTCACATATTTCGCCTTGTCAAAGTTTGGGCTTTTCTCCAAAAGAGTTTCTCCAGCTGCCCGAGGCACTAACGAACAATAGAGTTTGCCGAGGCCATGCATACGCGAGGTGGAGGAATGGAGAGACATGACGAGCGAGAGAGGGGAGAGAGTAAGAGAGAGGGAGAAGAGAGATTAGAGAAATGGAGTTAGAGAGATAGGGAGAGATTGAAAGATGACTAACCAGAGTGGAAGAGAAAGATTGAGGTAGAATGAGAGACTGAGAGAAAGAGATAGAGAGAAAGAGTGAGAGGCTCGGAAATGACGATAGATAGTGTTGAGTTAGAGGAATGGGGAGAGAAAGAGGTTGAAAATACTTGCGGTAACCGGAAATTGCATAGACGAGAAGACTCAAACCTTTATTTATTCTCAGAGGAATTCTTTAAGTATTATTTATTAGTGTGTCACTTATTACGCAAATATAAATTTTTTTACATGAAAATCACATCTGACTCAAGCTTTCAGCAAGCGCAAAGATGACGATTTTATCCCTTTTATAGATTTCTTTAACGGCACTCGCTATAAATCTTAGAGAAGCAGAAAAGATTTAAAAAAAAACACGTGGTCACAGAGGTGGCCTTCGCTAGATGGCATAACTACTTTGAGTGAAAATGGTTATTTAATAACAACATCGGAATTGAGCATTAACGAGCGACAGAGACCTGTTAGACTTCAGAAGGCCAACAAGGCGAAAAGTCGACTACATTACTGGTGATTTCGGAACCAGAGAGCGCGAGAAAGAGAGAGAGTGAGAGAGAGAGTGAACAAGAGACGAGAAATATACAAACTAACGGTAAGTTGGGCCAATTTTTTGCTAGCGAGTATGGTTCAGTGACTGGCCAATAACACATCGAAAAAGTACATGTCTGCCTGTAGTTACTTGAAAATATGACCTTTTACAGTACAAACGTACGGTCCAATGCCGTTTGAATAAAGAGAGATTGAGAGTGAGAGAGAACGAAAAAGGAAAAGCGCAAGAGATGAAAAATGGCTTGCCATATTGGCCCAATCTGCGCTTCTTCACCTCAATTACTGTCAACTGGAACGGACTGTTTTATGTCTAGAATGTTCAACGTCGATATGCCGAACATAATTAATGGGGCCATTTTTTAAATATATAATAAATTTGATAACATGCCATAAAAGATGAATGATACAAAAGGCAATAAATGTATGAGATAAATGATAATAATGATAGTAAATGAATTAAGTAATAATAATAATAACAGGATAATTAAATAAATGAAATAAAAAATAAAATCAAAGAGTTTCTTCTTTAAGATCTGATTAGTATCGCTTTTGCCGGCGGCGCTCATCACCTTGACGCTGCGCAAGTCGAAGGCAACGAAGGCGAGGGAGCATTCGAGGTGGGCATTTTTTCACACCCAATAATTAAAAAACTGTTAATTTCTAGCCTAAGAAGCTTAGATATAAAACGGCTAAATGGCAATTAACCTAAATTGGCAACTGTTTGATTATAATGCTTTAGGGTTACAACCAAATAGTTGCCAGTTTAGATTAATTGGCTATTTCTCTGGCTCTCTTCTCTCTCCCTTCCTCTCCTCTCTCTTTCTTCCTCTCTCTCTCTCTCTCTCTCTCTCTCTCTCTCTCTTTGAGGTGTTCTTGTTGCCGGAAGACGAGCAGCGTGAGCAGCGACTAGCCGGGGTGTACGAGATGGAGAGCGGTGCAGAGGAGAAGAGAGGCGGCGGCCGCGCCTTCGCTGACGACAAGCGAGCTGGCGGGCGCACTTGGCAGGCAGTGAGAAATTATTATGTTATTAACGAATTTATTTAGTTATTTATTTTATATATTTTTTCAAATTATAAATTAATTTTGTGTGTGTAGATTTCTCTATTGCTCAAAATAAACCTAACAAAAACCATGACAAAGGAAGGTCAAAGGCATCGGCAACCATGCAGTAATGCAGTAATGACTGCCAATGCCTTTGACCATTCCTTCACCGACACTCCCTGATTGTGGAATAAACTTGCAACTTGAAACAAACCATGTCACAATTCCTCACAAACCTATTATTTAAAATATTTTTTCTCTCCTTTTTTTGTTGTTGAAGAACTGCTTTTTTCCTGTCTAATGACTATTAGTAGCTTCTATTTTTGAAGTTATTTACATATTTCTGTACCATATATGTAGCTATTTCGAATCAATTAATGATAAGAAGCCTCATCTACAGTAATCTGATTGTTATTGCATACGTATGCACAGAAATACATTAAGGACGCAATTAAGGGTTTAAGTCTTAGCCTGCGTTAGTGCTTTTCTTTTCTGGCCATATTCATTATTCACGCTCCGGAGGACAGTACCTTTCATCAGTCAAATAGCGTCATAGTACCTTTTGCTTCCCATTTGCTTCCCATTTCCTCTCCGTCTCTCTCCCTCTCAATCTCTCTCCCTCTATCTCCCCCTTTTCCTCTCCCTCTCTTTCTCTCCACCTCTTTATCTCTCCATCTTGCTGTTTTTCTCTTTCTCCAGTTTGTCTTCCCCAAATCCACTCCCTCTCTCCTATCTTTCCATTTCTGTCCCTTGGTCAATGGCCTTCTTTGTCTCTCTGCTGTACAGGTTCATTACCCTCTGTCAATTCCCACATGGCCACGTTCGACCAGCTGGCCTAGCCATAGAGCACTACGCTCACGTGTCTTATCTTTTTATCCCCCTCCTCTCTATATTTCTCTCTCGCTCTTCTTTCTCTCTCTCAGTCTCTCTCTCTTTTTTCTGTTTCTCCCATTCTTTCACGTTCTCAGCACACTTCATCCCATCACTTGCTTCTAATCTCCTGCAACTACTTTCCAACGACTCTTTAAAAGTCAATTACCCTTCAGCAGAGGAAAACCGTTCTTTGCTCTCCATGCATATGCTGTCTGTTATTGTAAAAGTAAAGGGAAAAATACATTACATCCCGGACCGATTTTACGGCCCGGCCCGACCCCCCCCCCCATAGTCTTGATGTTATCTCTTTCCAGATGACCGGAGGGGAAAAGAGAGCAGGAGGCCGACCGATGTTCAAGAAGGCCGGTGGTCGAGCGGCCGCCTTCTGGCAGCAGGTTGCTTCGTGCTCTGAACTTCTTTCTCCCGCACAATCTCTCTCTCTGTCTCTTTCTTTCTCTCTCTCTCTGTCACTGTCTTTATCTCTATCTCTCAATCTTTTCTATTGTTTTTTTCCAACAACTAAATCTCGTCAAGAAGAGGGAATTCTTTAATGGAATGGCAAAGATTGGAGGATTTAGCTGAAGGCAAAGAACCGGAGCCACCTGACCATGAAAATATGAACCTTTTTCTGAGACCGAATACCCGCTTTTGAATTCGCACCATACTGCCTGACTCAGGAAAGCTTTCAGGGAGAGAAGCGCGGCGGCGGTCGCGCGTACGCTTCGCCGGACGAGTTTATGAAGCGTGCAGGGGGACGGGCGTGGGTCGGCGGAGGCAGTGGAGAGGAGAAGCGGGCAGGGGGGCGTGCATGGGCCCCCGGCAATGATGAGAAGCGAGCCGGGGGTCGTGCATGGTCCTCGGGAAACCAAGAAGAAAAGCGAGCCGGGGGCCGTGCATGGGCTTCCGCGAAGCGCGGGGGTGCGCGAGGCTTCTACGGCGAGGAAGAGAAGCGCGCGGGGGGCCGGCCGGTGGCGGCCTTCTGGGATGACGAAGCTGAAACGGAGAAGCGTGGAGGTGCGCGAGGTCTCGGCTCATGGCCTGGTGAGACGTGGTAGAGAGGGAAAGAGAGTGAGTCCCCTGCCCCCGCCCCCGCCCGAGAGAGTGAGACCCAATGCCCTCGCCTGTGAGAGTGAGACCCCTGCCTACTCCCGAGAGAGTGAGACCCCATGTCCTCGCCTGTGAGAGTGAGACCCCTGCCGAGAGAGGCCACCCCTCCACCGGCTTCCTCTCTCTCTCAACTTCTCTTCTGTCAACCCGGCACAGTGCAGCCTCTCCTCTGCCGCTTCTTCTGTTCTCCTCTCCCTCCGTTTGTTAAGTGAGTTTGCCTGAAAACTTTCAAACGCTTTATTATTTGATAGGGTGCCATCGCTTTGAAGCAAAATTTTTTTTAAAAAATTACAATATATACATTTGTGCACTTTTTTTTCTTCTCAAAATCAAGCAAAGAACTCCAAAATTAAAAACAAAACGGTGGTGCCTGTTCGGCTTCTTTCTATAATTTATATGGCTTACATACATTGTATGTGCGCATGTAGTCAATTACTATTAATTATTGAATTAACACAATTCAAAAATGCTTTTCGTTGAGCCACAAGGCGAATAAAAAGAAGTGAGAGAAGACGTGTGCAAATGCTTTGACTCTTATTATTAGTAGAATGTGTTTCTATGATTTTCGCTTGGTATACCGAATAAGAGGTTATAAACAAGACCTGCCTTACTAGGAGCCCAAGGGGTTCTTACTGGGGACCCTTACTAAGGATGCTCACCGCCAACTGCTGGTTTCCGAGAACGCCGCCATGATTTTGTTTTCCTCGTTTTGTGTATGTGGTTTTCGTGAGCATGCCAGGTGTTAAAAGCGGGTGAATTATGGCACAATTGTCAATTGCCTCACAAGTCGCTCTAATTCAATTTGGGTAACTTTCCAGTTCTCCGTCGTGCGCCCCGTGGCGGCGGTCGCTCCTTTCCCGCAGGCTCTCCCGAACGCGCCGGAGAACGATGAGCTCCCTCCTTCCCTCTCAATCGCTACCCCCTCTCGCCCTCCCACTCAATCTCTCCCCCTCTCGCCCTCCCTCTCAATCTCTCCCCCTCTCGCCCTCCCTCTCAATCTCTCCCCCTCTCGCCCTCCCTCTCAATCTCTCCCCCTCTCGCCCTCCCTCCTCCCCTCCATCTCTGACCCTCTCCATCTCTCTATCTCATATATTTATTATGCCCTCCTATATTTGAACACTCTCTCACATGCCATGTCTCCATGTATAAAACTGGCCTTCTTCCCTTGCAAATACACCAGTTTCTATAAATGTGGCCCAGTCAAAGCCATCTCTCCTCTATGTCCATTATACCTCTCCCGGGAATTGGCCTCTCTCATCCATTTTTCCCGCTTGGGGCCCTACAGCCACCCAATATCTTTGGCGGCCTTCTGCCATCCAGCTATCTATATCCTCTTCCCCTCTCCACTTTGCATTGGCCGGTCTACCTATTCCGATTTGGCTGCTACCGTCAATGTGGACTACGTGTGCTTTTCAGTCGAGCTCCCCCTCTTTCTCTCACTCTAAATCTCTCTGTATTTTCCTCTCTCTCTCTCTCTCTCTCTCTCTGTCGCATTCTCATCCACTTTCCTCCACAACCTCCCGCAGGCACGAGTCCCCGCTCCATCGATAACAACTTTATTCGATACTTTTCAACAGCTCTGGCTAAGTCAATCACCCGAGTCCCGGCGGCCCTTCACCTGGCTCTTCTAGCTCCAACTTTCCACTTCCTGTCTCTCTTTCTCTATCATCTCTCTTTCTTTCTCTCTCGCGAAGGATGCCTTGCCTTTCTCCCCTGATCCTCTTCCCGATTGACGATCTCCCTCCCACCTACGTGTATTCCCTTCTCGGATTTCTCTAGTCTTCCTCCCCGCTCTCTAACTTATGCGTGTTCGGCGAATAAAAAACGGAGAACACACGTTACAATGATGAAGGAGAAGGAATCTTATCGTGTTGAGAAAAACAAACAAGAGTAACAATCAAACTAGGTTGAAGTTTGAAAAAAAAACAAAGATCAAATAAAATCGGACTGAAGAATATTTGTGAAATTGTACATAATAACCTACGACAGAACAACAACAGTTAGCAAAATACAGAAGTAATCAACCGATAACAGAAAGATATACTGTAATAATGTAAACGAGGAATTACGTACAAGTGAGGAGGCTGAGGAAGAAAAATTGACATAAAAGAACTCATTCTGAGTGAAATTCTGGAAGATTCAAAGCGATGAACACATTTAAGATAGTTCATGATTAACATACAATTGCTCGCAAATATCCGTAAGGGCATAAAAAAGTGACCATGAAGTAAACATTTTAATTTATGTTTTTTAACCGAGTTCTGGAATATTTCTAACATGAGATGACTATACTTTATTTCAATAGATTAAATTAAGATGAGAATTAATTGTATTTAAAAGCCATAGACTTCGTCGGAAAGCAATACAATGCATAACATAATTATTATTCTCAAATTGCACGTTTATCGGAAGCCAAGGATGGGAGCAATTCTTCTTCTACTTGTCTCCTTCCTTCTCCTTCTTCTCATCCTTTTTCTCCTCCTTTTTCTCCTCCTTCTTGCCTTCTCGCTTCGCAGTCTCTTCCACACGCAGATCAGAGCGGTTGTCGGGACTGTCCGAAGCCTGGAATCTATCAGAAATTATTTTTTTAACAAGCTTCTTTCAACGACCTTCTCCTTGATGAAGACTGCTTGATACGGGTGATGCCATCCCACTTCTTGTCGGGGGTCCAGAGCTGCAAAAAGAATTGTTTTTAAACAGTTTTTTTTTTTTAAATAAAACACAAATCATTCTCTTTTTTTAAATTTCTGACCGTCTTGGGCTGCTTCTTCTTGTCGTCGACAGTGACCGCCATATGGTAGATGGCCAAGTAGTGACGGTTCTCCTCCGGCTGATTGCTTGACAGTTGCTGCACCTGCACAGAAAATGTAAATATTCACAGAATATGCTTTTTCTTCGCATAAATAAGATTTACTATAGAGTTTAAAATGTTTTTTATTATTTAGGAATTAATCCATTATCTTTTCTTCATATTCATCCCTTTTTTCTAACCTTGACTGTGGTCAACCCCTTCGCTTCGACGAATCCGATTGGTGGGCGGACACGGAAGAGACTGTTGTCCGTGCACTTGATCTGAAGAGTCAACCGATCACCATGATTATTCAGCCAGTGAATGGTGACTCTCATTCTCATGCCTTGAAGGAGTGAGGGACATCGAATTGGTTCGTGATCTTGATTTCGACGGTGGGCGAGCCGTTGCTCAGCGCCTGGAAGGCCAGATGGTCGGAAGGCTCAAGCTGAAAAGAAAAAGAGTTTTCGTTCACAAATTTATTTTATTAATATCTTTTATTTATATTTTAATGCATTTTATTTTGTCCAAAATTAATCATCATTTTCCAGATGATTAATAGCGTGAAATGGTTGGCTTGTACCCTGAGCTGGAATGCTGGCTCGCCTGGCCGGTTCGCAAGCACCACTGGGGCTGAAAGAAGTGATCTTAACGTTTTGGTTCTGCTTTCACTCACTTTTTGTTCTTTTTCTACTTTCCTAAGATGTTGATGATTAGAACGTTTGACAAAATTTCTTTTTTTTTTAACGGAAAATGTATCTTTTAATTTATTCAATATTGAAAAAGATAAAGTTCTGACGATGCGCAGCCGGAGTTTCAGTCATGGCCGTGGACGCTAGCGATTCTCTTGAAAGGAAGAGCGGAAGAGAAGGCGCTCGTGTGAGATGGATGAAGTGGGTTGAGCGCAAAGAAAATGGCTCCTTTTATATGTTTTCGACCGGTTCCAGAAGCTTCTCCGTCATTTGCATATAGGAAAATATGAACTTTTCAACTCCTTTTGAACTCGAGCTGCACGTTATTTCTACAAGGGTTTTTGCATATTTAGTTGGTCACATAGTTCAAAATTCTATAAAATCAACGTGATAAAAATAAATGCGGTGGGTACATTAACAATTCGTGATCTAATAAGTGCAACAATTACGCAACTGAGAAATTGTTAAATTTAACGTCACAGAGTGGAAATGTAGACGTTTTAAATAAAAATTAAGTTGAGGTACATTAAGTAACAACAGAAGTACAATTCTAGTGATACTCTAGTTATCATTTTAATTTCCCAGGGGTTGATTTTAAAAGATGTCTTCTCAGAACCTCATAACATTCCACTGCGTTCTCACCGGCTGGCTGCTTTCTCTGCTGCTCTCCCTGCTCTCTTCAATTCGCACGCTCTCTCTCCCATCTCAATCTTCTTCCTCCCCAATGGCCGCAGACTCTTTCTTTGCTGCCAACGACAGCGGGTGGACCTTCTGGTCAAAAGTCTACGAGGACGCCAAGCTTAGGCAGGACATCGCGCAGCGCAGCGCAGTTGGTTTTCCTTCTTTAACTGTTAGAAATAAAGAAAGAATTACAATTTTAGAAATATTAAAAGAAATAATAAAATTGCAGGAGCACCCGTCGATGGCGCGTCTCCTTTCCTCGCAAACTCTCTGCCACTTCGGAGTCGTCTTCAGCAACGTCCCCCGAATCGGCACCACTCAGGCTCATCTCGTACGCCAGCTCATCTCCCACCACGTCCGCGCCTCGCTTCCCATCGGAGATATCACCATCTCCAATCGCAGATGGTTAGGGTCCGCCCACCCGTCCACTTCTCTCTCAAGTGTACTCTATCATTGCAGGATCGTGCGACTTTACAAGAAAGAAGACGCCGAGGAAGTGGCGGGCAAACTGGATGGATTCCGCATGCGGGGAAAGCCACTTTTCGTGCGAATGAGCGAAGATGAGGAAATCGGAGGGAACGAGGATGCGAGTGAAGGAGAAGTGAAAAGGGAAGGGAGGGAGGGTTGGGAAATGTCAGGGAGTGGAGAAGGCATTTTTAATATACATATAAAGGTGGCAGGGCTGTGGATAATGGGAAAAAAGTTTTACCGGGCAAAATAAGTACAATATTTTCTGCCCTTTACAAATGTTTTATCTCCTCACGAAAGATCTCAACATGACAAATTAACAACTAGCCAATTGGTTTGTTGTCAGGGCGGAGCTCCGGTGCCCGTGAACCAGCCGAGTCTCCCCGAGGAGCCGAAACCGGCTCCGCCACTCCGGAGTCACAGTTCGGAGAGGATTGCCACGCTTCAGGGAATCATGAACAAGGACGCGGTCTGGTCGGCCAGGGACTTGGCGGAGTTGGCGGACTTCAAGAAGTCTCCGTTTCCTTACATCTTCCTCCCCTCTTTCTTTCCCTGTCTCTCTTCCTCCCCTCTTTCTATCTCAGCCTCTCCTTTCACTACCTCTCTTCCTCCCGTCTTTCCTTATTTGCTTATCTTCCTCCCCTCTTTCGTTCGCTTCCTCACTTCATCCCTTTTTTCCTCTGCCTCTCTTGCTCCCTTATTTCTTTCTCTACTTCTGACCTCTTTCTTTCTCTGCCTCTCTTCTTCTCCTTGATCTCTCCTTCTTTTCAGGGAGCTCTCCTCAGCCCTGTCCGGCCTGCCTGGGGCGTGCTGCTCCCTGTCGGCTCTATCCTCAATGGGTCGTCTCCGCTGGCCTGGCCTTGTCTCTGCCGCTCTCTCCCTCTGGCCCCTCGGTCTCGCCCGTCTCTTCCCCTATGATTTCCGTCTCATCGGCCGGCAGATTTCCTTGATCGGAAAGGATGACCCGACCGCCCTTCACCGCCTTGCCAACGACGAAGTTTGCCTTCATTGCATTTATTATTAATACTAATTGCAGGGGATATTAATATATATATTTAAATATACATTAGTCAATACAAGAACAGATTACATTGTAAATGATAAAAATTGCTCAACTCCTTCAGGGAGTTCCGGGAGTTTCGCGGGAGGAGTGGGAAGAGGTGGCCGCGACGAATCTGCGGAATATGAACCAGCTCATCT
This sequence comes from Allodiplogaster sudhausi, assembly GCA_945643635.1. Lineage (NCBI taxonomy): Eukaryota > Metazoa > Nematoda > Chromadorea > Rhabditida > Diplogasteridae > Allodiplogaster > Allodiplogaster sudhausi. Next base: position 796,012 of record CALZFC010000049.1, read on the forward strand.
CGTACGCCTCTGCCTTTCTCTCCCGCTTCGGACCGCTGCACACGAAGGTCTGCTGAAAGTAATCAATATGAATGAATAGTTTGTTGACCAGAAGTGCTATGCAGATTGACCTGGCGTGGCGGCTGCTGGCGGCGATGCTCCTCCCGGTCTTCTCGGTCTCGCCCTCCTCACTGGCTCTCACTCTGGCCGAGGCTCATCCAGCATTCCTCATCCTAGATGACGTCATCTATCTGGCCAACTCCATTCAGCACCGTCGCCTTCTGCTTGCCGTCCTCCAACCAAATCAGGCCCCGCCCCTTTAACTCCTTCTGGCCCCGCCCCTCTAACTCCTTCTGGCCCCGCCCCTCTAACTCCTTCTGGCCCCGCCCCTCCAACCTTGAACACTTCCTTGAATCATCAAGCAGGCGCAGTTCATAAAAATATGCGATTGGTTGGGGGCGATACTTGTAAATGTGAATTTGGAAGGGTTTCTCAAAGACGACAAGCGATAAGATACGATAAGATATGTTGGACCTTGATATAAATGGAAATAAAGAAGCGTATCATTAGATCGACTCATGATTCACTTTATTTCTAAATAAATTTTTTGGATGGCAGATATCTAAGAGAGGGATATCGTTGACTTCCCTGAAACCCATTGCTGCAAGGAGAACCTCAGCAATGAGTAAGGCGCTGCTCCATTCTCCCTTTCCTCCCACGGCTTCCAAGGATATAAAATTGTTTGTGTTTAATGTCGATATTCAGGTGACAAATGTGCGACCTTGCCAAATAATGCCCAGAGGTGCAAGTTGGCCCAACTTTTTTGTTCCCGGCCGGCCCTTAGGGCCTAAAATCTCGGCCCGGCCCGGCCCGCGGGTTTCGGGCCCTTGAATTTTGGGCCCGGCCCTGGCCGGCCCGATTTTTTAAACATGTGAAATTCCTACTTCTAATTCGAAACTTTATCATAAAAAATTTTTTTCGTTCGATTTACTGTTCACAAAGCTTTCATTTATTGCATTGAAAAGCGGAATGCGACTCCTAATCTGCAATATTACGTATGACCAGCACGAAATAGGGCGGTCGTGAGCATTTTCGCCTGCAAATTTACGAAAAACGGGCCCAATCGGGCCCAGGGCCGGGCCCTAGCTTGGGCCCGGCCCTGCCAGGCCCGGGCCGGCCCGGGCTGGCCCGGGCCTCTTGCACCTCTGATAATGCCCAGTAAATTAAAAAAAAACAGCAACTGTTTTTTCAAAGCAATTTGTTGCTCTCTGCTTTTTGAAAGTCGGAATAACCAAAAAAATTTATTTGATTGTCAAAATAAAATCTGTGTTTATTGCAAATGCGATAATTATTTCCATAAACATATATTTACATAATGTGAAGTAATTTCACATCATGATTTCCTTAACAAATGTTGACGAGCAATTATTTTAAAGACATGGCAACTTGATGAATTCGTGTGAAAATTGAAGTGATAACTTGAAGTACTTGTGTTTTTGAACAGAACTCAGTTGTTGTTCTTGCAGGAGCTTCGCCCTCTCAGTACAAAGTCACTTGAAAGTAAGTATTTAAATTCGGCTGGAATGGAAGGTATAAAAGAGGCTACGGCCAGCAGAATCCTCATTCTCATTCATTTCACTCATCGAAAGAAGCCTTCATCGGGTTCCCGCTTTCTGCTCTCTCCACTTTCCCTGTTCTTCCTTTCTCCTCTGCGTGAAGATGTCCGATGACAAAGTCAAGTCGGGCAGGGCCGACGGAACCAAGTCCGTGGCAGATGGAACCAAGTCGGGCCACAGCGAAGCGGTCAATTTTCTATAATACATTTGCTTGAGCAAGAATTTAACAACGTAGTGTGGCAATGTTAAATAATTTATAAATAATAAACTAACGGAACTTTTATAGCCTGAGCAGAGCGACGAGCCTCAGATCTCAGCCGAGCGGCAAAAGCGCATCATGAAGATCGTCCACAAGCTCATGAAAAAGGAGAACTTCGGCAAATATGTCAGACTCAATGTATTTAGCGATTATGAAAAAAAAATGATTAAGCTGTCTGAGGCAAATCATTCTGAAGAAAGTTTCTGGTGGAAACATGCATATAAGCACATTAATAATGAACAAGTGAATCACGACATTTTCTTCAAAATAAGAGTGTATGCAAATAAAATGGTTGTTAAATTCCATTCAGTTCCCGTTTTCCGAGAAAGACATCCTGAAGACGCTGTGGAGGGTGCGCGAGGTGCTGGAGAAGGAGAAGCAACTCGTCGAGATCCACCCGCCCGTTGTCGTGGTCGGCGACATCCCAGGTCGGCTGAGAACGAGTCTTGACAATAAAGGACTCTTGAATTCGCTCCTTTTTGCCTGATAAGAGGGCGAGAGAGCATGTTATTTTGAGAGACGCGACTACAGTAGTAAGCAAAATTAAATGGATTACGGCTGAGTTTAGTGCTCATGTTTGAAGAAAAATTAATATGCAACGATATTTCATTTCACGAAATTATCATTTATCATTTCTCATTTGCAGTTCCCGGATCTTTGCCGCACCTTCAATCAGCTTTCGGATAAGAAGAGCGCCCGAATGGCAAGATGATCAAGATTTTTTTTAATAAAAAATATTCCAATTTTAGAACTCGTCAAATTTGTTTGAATCTAATATTAATTCCGAATTACAAATAATTGTTTGCAGGGCTACGCGCGCAACAAGTTCGTCTTCCTCGGCGACTACGTCGACCGTGGCCAGCAGTCCATAGAGTGCATTATGCTGCTGCTCTTGCTGAAGCTCGTCTACCCCAACAAGGTCGAGGAGTCAAGTCTCGGGGCGAATTTGCATATTTTATTATGCATAAAAAATAAGCAAATGTATGAGACTTTGCTGAAAATATTTTCTGCTAAAGCCAGTTGAAAACTTACAGTAACCCAGTTTTTTCCAGTTTATGCTTTTGCGTGGCAACCACGAGTCGCGCAACATCAACTTCCACTACGGCTTCCACGCCGAGATCGTCGAGCGCTACCAGGAGGCTAGGGAAATTTTCTAATGGAGGCATCGATCCACACGATTTCAACGAATATTTTTAGAATTTACGTAATGAAATGAAGGAAACACGGTATTGAAATCTCTCGCAATGCTCAGAAAGCACGCCCGATTTGGCTGCTCTTCAACGACATCTTCAACCACCTGCTCGTGGCCTGCCTCATCAACGGCGAGATCCTCTGCATGCACGGAGGAATCTCGCCCCATCTCAAGAGCCTCGACGATATCAGAAATGTCCTTCTTTCTTATCGATTAGAATGCTCGAAGAAAGGAAACGTTCAAAGTGGTGGAGGGATGGGAGCGTGACAAATCCTGAACTTCTCTTCTTGAGCTGCCGAAGCCCCTCCCCGACCCCGTGAAGTGCCCGCTCGCTCTCGATCTCATGTGGGCCGATCCGATGCTCGGGCTCCATGGGTTCGATTTGAGTTGGCAATGAATGTGGCAAAGTGAATTTGTTCTAAACAAAATTAAATTCTAAAATACTGATATTAAAAATAAAATGGAATTGTTTTGCAGCTTCGAGCCGAACGCCGTTCGCAGCGTCTCCGTCAACTTTGGCGAGGACGCGGCGCTCGCGACTTGCAAGAGAATCGGCGTCCGCCTCATCATCCGAGCCCATCAGGTGCCTGAGGAAGATTGAAGACTACGATTTCGTAATTCAACGAGGATTTCGTAATTCAAAGAGGATTTCGTAATTCAACGAGGATTTTATAATTTTAAATTGTATATTATGAAAGGATTCCATCAATTCATAATATTCAGTGTATTAAAAGAGTTGAAACGTCAACCTTCATCTCCCTGTGCAGATGATGATCAACGGATTCAACTTCTTCTGCAACCGCCTCGTGCTCACCATCTTCAGCGCTCCCGACTACTACCCGGCCAAGGTTTTTCTGTTTATTCATCATTATCCCATTTTTTTTATCTTTGCTCTAAAAAGCTCATTCTTCCGAAGAATCATACTTAATTCTTCAGAGGAACAGTGGTGCCATCGTTCTCATCGACAAGCACGGCCACGTCGGAATGCACTTCCTCATCCCGACGGGTGAAGATAGAGGTAAAAATTATTTACAATTAATATAATCGATTGATTATATTGCAAATTAAATAATGAAATAAAAATAATTTTAAAAACCTGGTTCAGGCGAAAAAGTCTTCCGCGGCAAGCACGATGATGGAATTGAAGACGACTTTGGCGGCATCCACCGCAAGAAGGGAACGTAAGAGGAAACTCCGCCCATCCGTCCAAAAAAAAAGCTCCGCCCACCTGTCCAGCAATCAGTCCCTTGTCGACTCGGCCCATCTCACTTTCGCTGCGCCTCCCTTCCTTTTCTCCCCATAGCTCAAGCGTAGGGCCCAATTTCACAGCGCGTATAAAGTAAAAGGCTGTATCGTTTTGCGAAACATTGCAAAGAAGTCTTCTAAAAGTTCATTGAGAAAAAAAATGTGTAATTGGAGGAGTTTATCTGGGGAAACAAGTGAAAAACAAGGGAAAAAGATACGATTAGAAATGCTGAACCTCGATACAAATGGAAATAAAGAAGCGTATAAATCGGAGAAGATAGTTCATCCTGACATTGTGTTGATTCCAGGAACAGTGAGAAACTTGCTCCGTTCAAAGAGTTTTCTTTTTATCTATCTAATCATAGGCTAGAGTTTTCGTTTACCTAAGCTATAAGTCTAAGCTCGTTGGGCGTCGAGCTGAGTCGAATGAGCAGCAGACATCGGAGGGTCCCCTCTTATGTGTCGTGGATGTGAACGGAATAGCCGACGAAACGATCGTCGGGGGTGAAGCTCAGTGGTAGAGTTGCCGACATTTAGGCGGGTAATCGGAAGGACAATGAGGAAACTGATTTTCAATTTAGGACAGAGAAACATCGCGAATGTACTTTTAGCATGCAAAAGAATCACAATTAAATGTGTTACCATCTCTGCTTCCAGGTACAAGCAAAGGTGACGACTCCATCATCACTACAGTCACAGGTTAGCTAAATTATTGACTTTCGTGATCTTTAACGATATTTTATTCTATTTAGATAGACACAGAGAGAGAGAAAAAAAATCGGAAATGCTGGAATGCCGTATAAAAGTCATTTTAAAAGGGCTTAAAATGCAAGAACAGTGGAGAAAAAGATATGGTTGGGCAGAGGGAAACAGAGAGAGAAAAGATATGTAGAGAGATAGGCAGTTTTATCAAGAGGGTCAGAGAAACAAAGCAAAATAGAGAGAAAAACAACAGCTGAACGGGGCGTGTCCGGCCCAACTCGTTCCTTTAACATAATGTACCTCGGAAGCTACAGAATGCAAAACTGTTTTCACAGAACATTTTGTAAGGAGCCAAACATATAATATATTTGTACCCCATTTTGTTAAATACAACCAAATAATTTTCTGTGTGCAAAAATGTTTCAAAATATGCTAATGCATATATCTATTTTATTATAGAGAAAACTTTTCAGCAAAATAAGAAGACTGATGATACTTTAAAAAAATCTTATGAAGGTTTTCAACGTAAGAGGCATTCAAAGAGGCCAGAATTTATTAATAGAAAAAAAAACATGCAAAAGAAGAGATGCCTATGTAAGGTGTGGTATTTAAATTAAAGTTCCATGAAGCGTTTTTTTAAGAATTAAGAATTCGTGAAAACAAATAAAAGTAGGGTCGACAAGACGAAAGTAGTGTATGGACAATATGTAGGTTCAGTTATCAAGACAAGTTCATGTATTTTTTTTATGTAATTGCTCGTCCTTTCTGATGCTGGGAGAATAAGCTGAATTGTGAACTTCTTCTGGCATTCTCTCTTCATTCCAAATGTTAGGCGTGGAAGAAAAAAAACATTGAAAATATTAAATAACAAGAATACTTTATTCAACAGAATAATGACCACAGTTATAACGGAAATGAATAAGAATCCTTCATTTTTCTACTCGAAAGGAGACATTGAAGCGGGGAGAAATGGGACAAGCAGTAGAATGATACCTTTCCGTAATAGCCAGTAGCAGAGCATAGATTGTATCATGAGTTGCCCCCGAATGACAACTCGCTAAATGCACGTAATTCCCGATTCGTAACGTACTCAAAAATTTTAAGTTCTCAATAATGGACAAGTATAATGGCTATAAAAGCCAAAGAAGTAAACAATTCAACAAACAAAAAGATTTTAAAAAAACACTGGTTGTGAGGCATATCGAAATGTAAATGCGAGTATGGAATTACATCGAATAATTTGAATCGTGTTGCACATTCAATGCCACACGCTTCATAACTTACAAGAATATTTTCCAAAATACGAAAATAAAATGATCCCGTATCGAACAAAGTGGGGATATGGTAGGGGATCATTTTCTTGCACCACTAGTACGGGGTCTGGAAGGAGAAGCAGGCCATGGTCTCAACAAGCCAGTTGTAGGAGGCCATGTTGAGAGAAGAATTCGCGCGAAGCTTGTCAGGAACATTCTGCAAGGAGAGAAAGAGAGTGAAGTACAGAGAGAGAGAGCGAGAGAAAGAGCACATTCTGTAAGGAGAGAAAGAGAGCAAAGTACAGAGAGAGAGAGCACATTCTGTAATGAGAGAAAGAGAGTGAAGTACAGAGAGAGAGAGAGAGAGAGAGAGAGAGAGAGAGAGAGAGAGATTGAGAGAGAAAGGGGTATAAATAAATATTAATTTAATAGGTATTTAGCAAATAAATATTAGATGATGAAATAAAAATTACCAGACCTGAGACGGGTCAAACAGTACAAAGTAGGGTGACGAGAGTTGTCTGGCGTGGAAGGGAGAGAGCAAGGCAGAACCCGAGGACGGGCTCGGGTTGCGAGTGAGGATTGTGCCTGCAACGGGCTTGCGAATGTCAAGTACATCTAAACACCTTACAAGAAAAAATTTCTTGTAAATGACATCTAAAAACATTTAAAGGAGCCAAAAACTCATTATTGGATGTGTGCCTTTTTGTCAGACACAAGGATGAGAGAGCATGCAATTCAGAGAGACGCGACTACAGCGGTCAGGAAATTCAAATAGATTACTGTTGAGTTTCGTGCTCCTTTAAGACAGCCTATCTGTAAGGGTCGAGCAGGGCGCAATACAGAGCTGCAATGGGAAAATTTTGATTTTTAAAATCGCAGAAAACTTAATCAATTGTACTACTCGACATCCTCTTTAAAACTGTAAAATTGTGGATTCGAAAAAAAATTTCTGTTCGAGTTAGCTGTATTTTTGTTCTAAAATTCAAATGCCCATAAATCAGTTATTTCTTAATATTTTTGAAATTTCTTTTTTGCAATCCATAGATATTTAAATCCTCTTTAAAAAAGATCTAGATAACTTTTTTGTGAAAAATTTTAAAGCTGCAAAAATCGCAAGCATAATTTTTTAAACATGGTTTTTCGGGGTTTTTTAGGCCGAAAAGCCTCCGCGGGGTAGGTAAGCTGTTCATAGAAAGAACGCCCATTAAATTAGCTACAAGGCTAGCCAACTTTAAAAAAAATCGAAGGGTATGTATTTTGGGTATTTGCACTTAGGCAATCATACTCGACCTCCAACCTTCCACGCAAGAGGTCCGGGTTCGATGCCCGGTCGGGGCAAAGTTTTGCAATGTTTTGGAAACTAGCAAAAAACATATTTTCGATCGTAAATTAATGTCTTTTCATCTCATAGCTCCATAATATTGCTCAAACTTTGGATTTTTTTATTTTGTTTTCACCAACTGAAAATTTCTTTATAGTGAACTGTGCTCAGTCGACATAAGTATGTTTATTCCAACAAAACCTTTACTACGACTAAGTAATGTCGCGGAATTATAGAATGTATACTGGAATGCTCTTTTTATATAGAATTATAGAATTCCCTTATTCGAGCAGAATTCTTTCGAGCTGACTGGCGCAATAGTGGAGTGTCTTGGTCATCTCCTCTTCAATGCTCGTTTTCTTGAAAAAAAGTTACGAAGAAAAGAGACAAGGGAATGATAAACAGGGAGGGGGAGATCCGTGGCCCTTGAATAAAGAGTAAAAAGCGCAGATGGATCCTCTGCACTGGTGGCGACTGGGCGCATATCTAGAAGGGCGGAGAACTTCTGCGCTCATACAGTGAGACCTTCAAAGACCTGCGAGACCAAGAAAGAAACCGCATAATCGAGCTTCACGCTGCTCTTGAAAGGAAGAAACTCGAATTGGCCCGCACATAACGCGAGCACCAGCACTGAACCTCTACCGCCGCCTATGGTCGAGGGATGAGCAAATCAAGGAACTCCAGCGCCAGTTTGAGGAAAAGAGGAAATGGAAAGAGTAGCATCAAGCGCCCACTTCGAGCCCTCTCTTCATCCATTATATTCTCTGTACCTTCATTTCAACTAAGTAAGTGAAAAAGTTATATCTAAGAATTGGGATGTTACTCTCTTAGATTACTCTTGTAGTGGGATATTTCTCTCTGTAGTACGTATGCATGTTCCCTCTCACACTTGTTGTTTTCGCTCTTTCGATTTCTCATTCTCTTCCCAATGTGTTACTGTTTTTAAGCCCCGATTATGACTCAACAAGCAGCTTTTTGCCGGCGACCGGCCATAAGTTGGGAGTCGCAGCTCCCCTAAACCTTCCTGTTCCTCAACGACCACCAGGCTTCGGACCCGACGCCCTTCCCTGACGTCTCTCTCTTTCTCTCTCGCCCTGTCGAATCACGCTTGCTCGATAAATTTCTTTCTTGGTAAGTCTTGTCGCTCGTTCGCTTGTCTCTCTTCTTCGTAACTTTTTTCAAGAAAACAAGCATTGAAGAGATGACCAAGACACTCCACTATTGCGCCAGTCAGCTCGAAAGAATTCTGCTCAAATAAGGGAATTCTATAATTCTGTATAAAAAGAGCATTCCTGTAGACATTCTATAATTCCGCGACATTACTTAGTCATTGTAAAGGTTTTGTTGGAATAAACATACTTATGTCGACTGAGCACAGTTCACAATAAAGAAATTTTCAGTTGGTGAAAAAAAAATCCAAAGATTGAGCAATATTATGGAGCTATAAGATGAAAAAACATAAATTTAAGATCGAAAATATGTTTTTTGCTTGTTTCCAAAACATTGCAAAACTTTGCCCCGACAGGGCATCGAACCCGGACCTCTTGCGTGGAAGGTTGGAGGTCGAGTATGATTGCCTAAGTGCAAATACCCAAAATACATACCCTTCGATTTTTTTTAAAGTTGTCTAGCCTTGTAGCAAATTTAATGGGCTTTCTTTCTATGAACTGCTTACCTACCCCGCGGAGGCTTTTCGGCCTAAAAACCCCGAAAAACCATGTTTAAAAACTTATTTTTGCGATTTTTGCATCTTTAAAATTTTTTCACAAAAAGTCACCTAGAACTTTTTTAAAGAACATTTAAAGATCTATGGATTGCAAAAATGAGATTTCAAAAATATTTAGAAATAACTGATTTATGGGCATGTTAATTTTAGAACAAAAATACAGCTAACTCGAACAGAAATTTTTTTTCGAATCCAAAATTTTACTGTTTTAAAGAGCCTGTCGTCGAGTAGTACAAATGATTAAGTTTTCAGCGATTTTAAAAATCAAAATTTTCCCATTGCAGACGGTAGAGCGAGCCTTACAGATTGGCTGTCTTAAGTAATTTATCGCATCGTACTCAAAATGAATTTTAAAAATATTATACCTATACATCATATTTCAATCTATCTTTTTCAAGTAGAAGGGAGAAGGAGATTCTTAGATTCTTACAATTAGAGACTCCTAAACTCTCTTTTTTAATTCAAGAAGCTCATATTATCCAACGCAAATAAGAAAAGAGCTTGACAATAATTTTTTTTCACAGAAGAGTGAAACTTTATACAAATTTTTGATTAAAAAATATGCTCATATAACTATATTTAAATAAAAGATAATGAAATGTACAATACAAACCTCCTCCAACAGTGATGAGAGAAGTCAGCTCGGCCTTGCTGTACTTGCTGTACTTGTTGTGGCAGAGTAGGAACTGCGTGCCGCAGAAGAAAGGGGGCAACTGAAATATAGAAGCACTTACTTTTACTTTTTTTTTTAAATAACTACTTTGTTACATTTAATGTTTTTTTTTACTCTGTTACGTTTAATGTAGTTTTCTTTTAACTTCGTTACATTTAGTGTAGTTTTTATTTATTTTATCTTCGCTAAATTTAATGTATTATCTGCTTTTATTTTGGTAACGAAACGTATAAATATTACTTTCATATTAAGTAGCGTGTCTTTTACTGCAAAACAGGGGTTTTTTTATTTGTATGCTCTGGATTAAAAAAAAACAGATTTTAAGATAAATTTTTTTCCTTAATTGACCCGAATAGGTATTTTTTCTAATATCATTCGTTAATCGACCAGACTGTGACAGAAAGTGCTAAAAATAATCTTTTTTTTTAAGAAAAGACCCCTACTTACCTCTCAAGAACTTTAAAAAAACATGCACTTAAATCCAAAAAAAACTTTCTATGGTTTCTATAACAGAGATATATATCCCTAAAAACCTGATCTGAAAAAAACCCACCATTCTCTCGGAATTCTTCCTCGCCGCAATGCAGCCCGCAGCGTAGACGGCTTCTCCCTCCTCGATGTGGGTGATCTCAAACAGATCAACCACATTGACGTCAATTTCCCTGGTCTTCAGCCATGCCGAGGACACCTGAATAGCAATCGTTACATTTTCGTGAAACAAACGTAATATTTTGTAGTATATTTTAATATCGTTAGCAATACACTAGCACCTAAATTTATAATTCAAATAAGAAGCGCAAATTTTTTTATTACCATTTGAAACTTGCTGAACAAGCTCGTTGCGTGCGCCGTGTTGTACTCCCCCTTCCCCCTCCCCCCGAGCAGCTCATAGTCAGAGGAATTTTTTGCTTGAAAAGCGGTAATTTTCCTAATTAATGAGCTTTTGACCAAACATTTTTTGGCATTATACCCCACCAGGTCTGGGGTCGTGCACCGGGCCACCGGTCGCAACATTAGTATTTTAAAGTTAAAGCCACTATGGCCCCCGACGAAAACTGTATCCCTCAAGCGCTAATCGTAAGGTGCCACCACGAAACAGCGAACATTTCAAATTTAAAGCCAGTGATATGGTCCTACCACGAAAACTCCTCGCAGAATAGCCTCCATTAGTTGCATCGTCAACTTAGCAGTCCTCTTCGTCTTGCTGCCCGAATGTTTTCTCGCCAGTTCCTCGGCTTCCTCCTGCGAATTACTATTCTTATCCCACCATTTTTGTCGTGGAGTCTAGGAAAAGTAAAATTCTGTATGATGTCTTACATTTCCGGACAAACCATCTCTTTTTTTTTATTGGAAAGGGGGAATAAAAGACATAATTTGGACAAAATTGATTTTTTTTTTAATTATTGACCCAACAAATGAAATTCAGATACCTTTGAAACTGGTGGACTCTCTTCAGTGTCCACAACGAAGTGTGAGCACTCGGAGAGCGAGCTCACTATCTGTAATATGTTTTAGGGTGAGAGGAGACATACAGAAAAAGAGAGCGAAAGAAGCATTAAGAGAGAGAGAGAGAGAGAGTGAGGGAGAAAGAGAGAGGGGGGTGAGAGAAAGAGAAAACAGCCTACCTGCACGTTTGCATCTGCCGCTGATCTTCTCTTCATCGTGTTCGGTAGTCCATTCGCGAAAAACAGCTTCAGCAGGTCTCGCTTCGGATAGACTGCATAATAACATTATTTATTTTTAGACTGCATAATAACATTATTTATTTTTAAAGGGGAAAAAGTTTTCTTCTACTTCATTATAGTACTGCACCTCCCACCTCTCTCTCTTGTCTCGTCTTCAGGTTTCTTCTTTTATTCGGTACCAATCCTCCTTTACCCTCTTTCTCCCGCTCTTTTGTCACCTCCATTCTCTCTCTCTGTCTCTTTTATCACCTCCATTCTCTCTCTCCTCTCTCTCTCTCTCTTTTATCACCACCATTCTCTCTCTCTCTCTCTCTCTTTTATCACCTCCATTCTCTCTCTCTCTCTCTCTCTCTCTCTCTCTCTCTCTCTCTCTCTTTTATCACCACCATTCTCTCTCTCTTTTATCACCTCCATTCTCTCTCTCTCTCTCTCTCTCTCTCTCTTTCTCTCTCTCTCTCTCTGTGATTTCTCCATCCCCTCATACCAATCTGGAGTGGTACACTGGTGGCCCTCTTGATGACTGCAGCGACTTCCTCCGTCTTGGCCACTGCCTCCGCCCTCTTCCCTTCTGCATCCAAAGCACGCCGACTGGCACCGCGAGAGAGCAAAAGACGGACAGAGTCAAGGGCACCGGCAGACGACGCAGCGTGCAGGGCAGTGGAACACGACGGGGTGCCTGGAGAGAGAGACAGAGAGAGAAAGAGAGAGAGACAGAGAGACGGAGGGAGGGAGGATAAAGAGAGGATAGAACAAATGTAAGAGGGGAGAGACAAGGAGGTCCGGAACGAGGACTGATTGCCAGTTATTGTTTTAAGCTGTTCAATTAGAACTAGTTATACCAAGAATATTTAGAGTTATTGTTATGTGGCCCAAACTTACAATACCTTAATTCCTGAGATTTGGTTCCCAACTCGAATTTATCATACCTACAGTAATGCAATAATTATTCTTGCTTGTTAGCCCCACCACGAACTGTCCAGACCTACAGTAGGCATTGACGACGCCACCCGCATCGATGAGAAGAGCGCAGAAGTCGACGAGGTTCTTCTCAGCCGCCACGAAAAGGGCCGTCTTTCCGTCCGGCGATCTCTGGTTCACTTCCATGCCGTCCTAACAAGAATGAGGGATTACGGTAGTAAAAGAACCTAATAAAAGTAACCATATTTATTTAATTGGAAATAAAAAAATTCTTTTGTTATCCAAAAGTAGGAAGCAAAGAAGAAAGAAGTTAGCCATAAACAAACCTCTAACGCCTGCTTAAGCTTCTTCATGTCTCCTGCTACCACCGCATTCATTATAACTTGACTGCCTGGAAGTATAGCTTTCTTTTAACTCGTTCAATGGTCACAATAATTAAAAATTAATATCTGTATACCGTTGTCTTAGCAACTCGTTTAATTGGATTTAATAGAAATAAATATATGATAGAGTTGCTTTTTTAATCGTTTATTAGATTTATTTAAAATAAATATATGAAATTAAAGAAAGATTCCAAAAAAAAACCATCCCAAATAAGTTGACTACCAAATCATATAACTATATGAAACAGTTAATATAAAATAATAGAGAATTTACAAAAGCTACTTCTTACAATTATGCATCTAATATTATCACAGCAATCAATTACAAAAAAAATTCAACTCTTTCTTAATCTCTATCGTTATATTTTCCCCTCTCTTTCTCTTTCCCTCCGTCTCTCTCTCTCTCTCTGTTTCCCTCTGTCTCTCGCTCTTTCCCTCTCTCTCTCTCTCTCTTTTCCTTTCTCCCTCCGTCTCTCTCTCTCTTACCCTCTCTCCCTCTGTCTCTCTCTTTCCCTCTCTCCTTCTCACCTCTCGCTGCCATCAGCGTGCTTCCTCTTCCTTGGCCCTTCTGCCTGGACGAGATGCTGCTGTTGCTGCTGGCTGTCGAGAGAATGTCTTCCTTCAAAAATTCTTCATTATTATTATAAAGTTATTATATTTCTCATCTCTCTCACTCACTCTCTTTCTCCATCCTATCTGTCTCACTCTCTCTTTAGACTTCATCAGATCCTTATTTATGATAAATAAAAAATGGGTTAAACATTTAACATTTTCGTTGATAAATAAATCCAAAAAAACCTGTAATAACAAGCGACCTCGTCTAGGATAGTCTCGAGACGATTTTCAGTCCGTTTCTGCGTCTTCTTTCCAACAAAAGACTTCTTCCCCGCTCTGGTTTTCTGTTCCTTGACCTCCACTTCGTTCTTGCTGCCTCCGGCCCTCTTTTCTTCTCCAGTTACCATATCCCCCTCCGCTCTTCTCACCGTACTATCCACTCCTCTTTCTTCCGTCTCCTTCTCTTCTTCTCCTGCTACCGTTCTCGTTGCCTTCTCCTCGGTTGCCTTTCCTCTGCTCGAGCGTCTACTTGGCGGCGCCATTTTCTGTAATCCTTCCGATGTCTTCTCCGCTTGATCCGTCGTACTCTTTCCAGACTTTCTTTCGTCAGCCTGTAATTTATAAAAAATTTCTTTACTTACGAAAGAAACAAAAAAGCTTTGCAAAGACTTTTTAAACACACTCTGTCGAGGTGTTTTTCCCATTAAAAATGCATGTAATTTTTTTAATTCACAAAGTCTTTCTTCTTCTGAGACAAAGGAAATAATTAGCTTGCTATTTTTCTCACCTAAAACAAATATTCCGTTTAATTTACCACTTTATAACTTATTTACACAGGAAGAAGTCAATAAGAAGTGACAAATAATGAGATATTGATTAAGAGGCATAAGGTTTTTTTTTTACAAATTATTATTTTTAAGTTTATGTACCGCCTTCGTCGATTTCTTTAGAGTCTTCTTCGATGGCGATTCCACAGCACCGGAAATGAATGAGAGTCTACTCTTCTTCGAGTAGCCCATCTCTCGTTCTCGCTTCTCCTGATACAGAAAGAGTCTCACCAAACAATCATCTCTTTCGCGCTAATATTCAGGCAAAAGTGTGATCTCTAAATTTAGCAATAAAATATATTTTGTAATCCGGGAATATTTCACATTTCGACAATTTTATTAGTCATCTACATATAAATTGTAGTTATGAATTTAATTAAATATATTCAGCTAACACACAGGGGTCACACCTGTCCAAAAGTTGCCATATAAAGTGTGAATCAGGTGAACGGGTGAATATCCCTAACGGTATTTTCTAGTCCACCTTTAACAATTTACAACCGTTCGAAAACTACACTTTTAAAGCACACCACATAGCAAATTTAGTATGGCTCGTGTGTCACACGGGTCCTAAAAACGGTAATTTTCTTCTATGTTACAAAGAGGTGGTCCTGAGCGGAAAACTCATAACTTGTTGCGGTGGTGTAGTATCTCATATTTGGTGAACTTAAAATCTTGCAAATTTTTATATGGGGTGTGACCCCTGTGCTAACACTAAGTTAAAAATAAAATTTAGGGAACATCGAAATACTGTAATTGTCAAACTTTACTACCTTAATCCAAGAATCGGGAACACCAATCGATGTGGCCGCTTTCATCGGAGATAGAGCCTGTACAATATATATATATATATATATATATATATATATATATATATATATATATATATATATATAACTAGGGCACTACTCGACAGCAACATACTAGTCAATTTTCATCTTGATTTATGAAGCTTACAGAAAATAAATGTAATACAAATAGTATTAGCAACTTACGAAATTATAAAAAAAATCAGATATAAATAACACCTCTCGCTTAATGGGAGATGGAGCCGGCCGACTGTGAGGATTCCACTTTGAAATGAACTGAGAAGTGAAGAGATCTCCGGCCACTGGAGCAACCTGAATCACTTTACTGTCAATTTATTATTACTTTCAATTAATCGTTCAAAAAAAGATCGTTCAATAGTTTTCCATGTATTTCTGTTGCTCTATTGCGGATTGAGATGTTGTTTTCTCTCACTGAAATGTTCGTAAAAAATGAAGCTAACCTGAGTAGCCTGCGCAACCGGCATTGCAATGTCCATTTCTTGCTCGTCTTCCTTATCTCTTCCATTCTCTTTCTTCACTTCTCTCCCTTCCTCCTCCTCTCTTTCTCCCGTCTCTTCTTCCGCTTCTTGCTCCGTTCCTGTTGAATCCACATCAACAGCCGTCCAATCGCGCCCTGCTTTTCTTATTATTATTGTGTAAAATTTTTTTCTAACTTAAATATCTATAAAGCTGTAAGATATCCCCAGTGCTGAACAAGGACGGCGCATGCGCCGTGTTGGACCCCCCCCCCCGGCCTGCTCAAAATTCAGTTGAGCCCCCCCCCCCGGATGAAACATTTTTTGCTTCAAAAACGGCACTTTTCCATCACAAGAAAGGTGATTTTTGACCGAAAAAGCCATTTTTTCGGCTTTGTACCCCCCCCCCCCGGCCTGGAGTCCTGCGCCGGACCTTGTTCAGCTATGGATATCCCCGTTAAAGTTACTGTAATGGCATCATTATATTTACGGCTACGGTAAAAGCGGCCCCATCAATGAACTTACAGTTATTGGCGATCTTATTCGCGTTGTTTGCAAACTTCAAGGCTCGACGAGGAAGAGCAGGATTACGACCTGAATCATGCTAACATTTTGAAGAAATAGATGAAAAAGATAACTCATTTAAAGTATTTTCAAGCTTTGTTGTATTGTACACATTAATCAATGAATAACTTCATTCAACTATATTATCTTGTTTGTTTGAATATTAAAATTGAAACTGTATAAACTACGTGGCTCTCCTGGGAGAAAAATTAAAGTCGAAGCAAAATTCAAATGACTCTTTGAGTGCTTTAAAAAGAGCAAGAACAAAGACACCTATAATGTGAGGTGATAAAGAGCCCTAGAATTTTGGTCCCGAGCCAAGGAAATTTGGTCCGGCGGGCCCGTGCTGGTCCCCGTTCTGACAACAATGAGAACCTTGATTCCGTCGCTGGACTGCCTTCGCTGAAGAGCAGCCTGCTCTCAGAACTGGCTTCTCCACAAAAGTGGAAACTGGCGCGTCTTGAGCCCGCAGGTCGATATCTTCCTCATGGTCAGCTACACCCAATTCGGGCGACGGTGAAGGAGAGGGGGATTTCGACCCAGATTCTGAAGATTAAGATGGTTTCATTCCAAAAAGGATAAGTTTTTTTTCCTTCACCAGAAAAAATCTTACTGCACCTAAGGTAAGCAACTGCGCGACAGCTTTAAATACGTGCGCTAAGTATCTTAGTAGTGGATACCAGTTTCAAGTGTTAAGATTTACTTGTTTATTAATATATGATAAAGAAGTACACTGAATTATTTAAAGAAATATAGGATATAGTAGCCCCCGATGAAGAAAATACAGGCCATTAGGGGGCTGAGGTCCTGCAGGGGAAGAAGGAAGAAGCTACCGTACCTTTGTCCAGTTCCTGCTGCGAACAGTAATCCTCGAGACCCTGCGCTGCTCTAGCACGGTCTTCAGCGGGAGAAAGAACGGAGAGGAGTTGCTGAGTGTCCGGATCGGTTAGGTCAAGGGGAGTCGGGTTCGAGGAAGCATACTGGAATTGCTAATTAGAGAATCTACTTAGCATTGCTTGTTCAATATTGACTGGGTTTGCGCGGAGCGGCGTGGTGGGCGGTGGGAGTGAGATTTTGGGGTGCGGTTTTTTTAGGATGGAAAATGAATATTGGGGCTACGATATGGTATGGGTTTCGGATTTTTGGGATTTGGGTTTGGGGGTGGCGCCAGCGGCCAAAGTTGCAACTTTTTGGGGCGAGGTTGCGCTGGGTTGGCCACTTTGAGCGCATGCATCTTTTGAACGGAGAGGAATTGGGTGAGGAAAAAAATAGTGGCTGATAGGGAATGTCTTCAAGATTAATAGGACACAAATTGGGCGAATTCCGCCCGAGGGTCTTTCCTGTGGGCGTGGCCAAAGTTTTACCCCGTTTTTTGGCCCTTTTTTGCTCTGTATTTGCTCACTATCTCAAAATCTGTACCTGCGCATTTCTTGCTTTCGACATATATCATGTAGTTTTGGACGGCGCATCGACTGATCTATAGCTGATCTACTGAAAGTACCTAGATCGATAGATACGAGGCAAAAACAGGCGGACCCATTTTGTTAGGAGCGAACCTTTGAAAAATCAATTCTCGGAGAATTGGGACCGGAGCGGGATGGGACATTCAGAATATTGTACAGTTTTACGAGTGCTTTGAAATGAGCCTACTCGCGTTTGGCTGGGATTCCGGAAAAGTACCCTGAGGGGGCCGTGAAATGTCGAATTTTTATGAGGCCCTTTCCGCGCCTGTTTTTTCTCGGGGATTGGCCTTATGGCAACATGTTATATATGATTCTGTAGCTCTCGAGAAGACGTACAACTGTGTCATACAAAACGTTTTCATACAACGACGTTTTTGATCTACTTTTGGGGTCAGAATGTTTAGGCCACTTTTTCGACCTTAGCTATCACTGACACTTTTAGGGGCATATTTTTATTCGAATAGAGCCTAAAATTAGCTATCGAATGATAGGTTGTTCGTCGGAATTCGTTCAGGCATATTCGAGATATGACTAATTTTGTGGCTTTTTGGCGCATTTTCATCGCACGCAGATTTTCTAACGACCCAGGTTCGGAGTCGCGCGCGGGCAAACCCTTTTGCGCGCTTTTATATGAACCCCAATGCAAAGATTAAAAGGCTAGGACATAGCGCGCACTCCAAGGGAGATAATGGGCAAAGATACTAAAAGCAGGTCCCCCCATAGCTCCGCTAGTATTATAGAATTAAGAAACTTAACGAGTATTGTTATAAATGCCATGCACTTATAATTAATATCTAACAATACACATAATTTTTGGATAGGATAAATCTCCAAGATAATCTTTTATGCAGAAAACATGATTTTTTATACATAAAATCTATCAAGCTCTTTTAAAGGGACATATGTCTTTTTTCTCTAAAAATTTGCGAGGCGGTCAAAAGACACGTTTAAAAAAATTGGAAGACCAACGTCCTTAAGGGCCTTCTGTAGCTCGGCCAGATAACCACTCAGATTGTTGTGCATCTTGGCCGGGTGAATGTGTGCGAAAGAGAAGGGCAAATAGCAGAGTGGGCATAGGGTGTGCATTTCTTGCTTTGAAGAGAAGACATTCACGCAATCCCTTAAACATTGTTATATTATATATATATTTGTGAAAAATAGTACAGTTATTTAAATCCTCCTTTTTTTTATTTAACTGTTGATACGAAGGCATTCATTCAATACCTTTCGAAAAAAAGATCATAGAAGAAAAAACAAACCAGCAAAACGGATGCTTGCAGCTGTAGCCAATCAGCTGAAGATTGTCTGCTTTACGTTTGCTATAAAAGGAAGATGTTAATAAGACAATAAAAAGAACAAAACCAAAAAAGTAAAAGTAATTACTGGCAAGCGCAACAGCACTTTTCGAGAACATATTTGGGCGCATAATTGTAATACAATTACGAAGAAATAGGCAGAAGTTGTAAAAGTAATATGCTGGGATATGGAGTAATATTAAGCAAAAAGAACGATCGCTTGGAACCATGTCTGATTCGAGCAGATGAGCGCGTTGGAGAAGTTCTCAGCCGCGACCAGGGCCCCGCTAAAGTCAACTCTTGCCATCTTAAAATAGAACGTCTCAAAAGATACGGTGCTATCCTAGTTGGGAGGGGCATGATTTTTTTCCAAAGTTTTTCGAACTAATTTTCTTTGTTTCCACGGAGCCTAAATCAAAGCTGGCTTAGATAATTCTCGGAATGCAAATATGCGGTGAACTGCCTCGAATTCAAGCACAAATGGCAATTTACAGCGAAATATTGCTCAAATGTGGAAAAATTGCGAGATAGTGCCTAAATCAGCGAAAATTTTGTGCAAAAGTAGCTTAATTGTCGTAATAGTTATCAAATCTGTATTCCGCACGAAAAAATTTACACTGATAGTCATCTTCCAAAGGCAAGAATAGAGGAAAAAAAGTGCCTTACGAACTTCGAAGAAATCATGCCCCTCCCAACTAGGATAGCACCAAAGATACGAATGAAAAGTATTAAGAAAATATTCAAGAACAAAGCCTAACACTTCATTCGAAAACAAACAAAGCGGAAAGAATATTCATACGAAGCAAGATTGTGCTCAAACCTCACTTTTGAACATAATATTTTCGCGCCAGGTGCTTAATAAGGTACATGCGGTCAAATCAAGGTCAGCTGGGGCAGGTCGTGTGTGACCATTTTGTGCTGGTGTGGATTTTATTTGTTTTTATTTATTTATTTATTGGATTCCAAGTTGTTCCTGTTGTATTAATCTTGAAGCACTAAATGTACTATATGATTTGATATTTTCTTACTCTTGCAACACTCCGTGGCCATCCATGTCCTGCAAGGAAAGAAAGGTTGGGGTACTCGATTGAGAAACCTCTCAGATCGAGATAAATGCACATTTTCAAACTCAATCACTATCCTAGAAAGATCTTTGTCTCCATATTTCCCGCAAGTTTTGAAAGCACTGACCTGCTTGCCATCGAAGGAGGGCGATCAGATAGTACGATTGGTTGTTGCAACACGTTCATGGCAATTTGCCAAGATTCTGTTTCGTGTAAATCAAGTCTTTGGCATTGTGCAATATGCTGAAGAATCCACAAATCTGTTTTGTTCAAATACTAGCTCTTCCTCTAACGTTTTCACGCTACTGAACAACTCATACGCGGCTCTCTCAATTTTCTTCACATTCCATATCTTAAAACAGAACGGAGATAAACGCTTTGCTTTCCCATCGTTCTTCATCGAATCCGTTCACTTTCAACATTTGTGATAAGAAGTGTTTTCTTGCATCTTCTCCAGATCAGATTAAATTATGTATGCAGTGCTAAGTAAAGGGCGAAGAAGCCCATTATCAGCTTTATTTTGTCCTGGGGCGATCCCCGATAGTCTACTGAGCGTGGGATGAGCATTATGTGGCTAAAAGGAGCTTTGCCTTGGAGGGAAGGACTTAGAAGAGTGGATTCAATGCGCTCCAAAAATTTTACACTTCACGGCCCTGGCAGGTCACTTTAATGAAAAGCCAGACAAACGAGAGTATACTCATATTGAAGCTCTCTTGAAGTCCTTCAATATTCTCGAAGTCTAATCCCTCTCCCATCCCTATTCATAAAGATATGTATTTTAAAAGGTTCGCTCCTAACAAAAAATGATCACCCTTCAGTCGATAATATCTACAACTTCTAGTGTCCAAAAGTTGATAATTCTACTATTAAAAGATGCGCCGTAAAAAACTCTACAATCGCAGTCAGTTTAATCAAAAGCGGACTTTGTAGATTCCGAGAAAAGTTGAAACTACATGCCGAAAAACGGCCAAAAAATGGGGTCAAAACGCGCCGGGCTCGTACCGATCTACCAAAGCTTCAATCAATCTCAACTCCAGGAATCATATTCATTTTTGGACGGGCTATCTTTCAGTATTTTTTTCATCGCCATATCTCTACCTGAAAAAAAGATACAACCCCTCAAAGTCGCCAAAGTGCCCAAATCAAAGTCGCCTCGGACCAAAGTTTGGCCGCCCGCGCCGGCGCCAATATCAAACCCAATTTTTTGAAACCCACATATTCTGGTAGTCCGGAAACTTTTACAGCTACTTATTGATATATAATGTTTGGCCTAACCCTTAACTACCGAGAAGAAACGGAGGCCCAAAATGCGATCCAAAAATTTGACACTTCACGGCCCTGGCAGGGCACTTTAATGATAGCAAAGCCTAACCTATGTATACTCATATTGAAGCTCTCGTGAAACTCTGAATGATTCTGAAACTCTCATCCCTCTACTTTCCCTATTCATAAAGATATGAATTTTAGAAGGTTCGCTACTAACAAAACAATTTGACCCTTCAATCGATAATATCTACCACTTCTAGTGTCCAAAAGTCGATATTTCGACCATTTTCTGAAAGCCCATCAAAAACTCTACAATCGCAGTCAGTTTAATCAAAAGCGGACTTTGTAGATTTCGAGAAAAGGGGCAAATACCCTCTCAAAAAGTACCCCAAAAAGGTATGGTTTGCGCGGCGGCCTCCCACTGATCTACCAAAACTCGAAATGATCTCAACTCCAGGAATCATATTCATTTTTGAATGGGCTACCCGACACTATTTTTTTCATCGCCGTAGCTTTAATACAAAAAAAGTTGCAACCCCTCAAAGTCGCCAAAGTGTCCAAATCCAACTCGCCTCCGCGTCAACTTCCAACGCCCGCGCCGGCACCGGCGCCAAAGCTAATTTTTTGAAACCCACATATTCTTGTAGTCCGGAAACTTTTACATGTTCCCCAAAAAACCGCTTCCCGATATCTCAATCCTCCCGCCCGCTACACCGCTCGGAGCTATACCAGCCGATAAATAACAGTCGACTTTTATATAACTCTAGATAGTATTAATATAATAAATACAAACTGGAATAGCGCGCGGAATACGCATTTTCGTGCCATTATGCGTTTGAGTTTACCTATTTCGACCATGGAGATTACGACTGTGAAGACCGTTTTCAAAAATATGCCGAAATGGCTGAGATCTCATAATATTGCATTTAATTTGGCCGTGTTTGGGTTCCAAACATGCTGGCTTCAAGTCCTGGACTACAAAGTGCAAAATAAAGTGAAATTTTTAGAGCACTTCTTACCTTTTTTGAGTTTCTTGTTTTATTTCGTTTGAGTTTCTCATTTTGTTTATGTATAAACGACGAAAAAAAAGCAAAAAAAAACTTTGTGCTTGCAAAAATCTGTTCTCAAAAGGGTGTCGAACCGAGACCTCGAGATTGCCGGTCAAAGACTTACCAATACTCTACAGACGGTACGGACGGATCTGATGATACCTTTATTTGGACAGCGGCGATTGCTCACAAAGGGAACGTCGATTCTGAACACTCTCTGTTTCCTACTTTGAGAAACTCAAACAAAATAAAACAAGAAACTCAAAAAAGATAAGAAGTGCTCTGAAAATTTCACTTTATTTTGCACTTTGTAGTCCAGGGGTTGAAGCCAGCCCGTTTGGAACCCAAATACGGCCAAATTTAATGCAATATTATGAGATCTCAGCCATTTCAGCATATTTTTGAAAACGGTCTTCACAGTAGTAATCTCCATGGTCGAAATAGGTTAACTTATTCTCTAAATGGCACGAAAATGCGTATTCAGCGCGCTATTCCAGTTGGTATTATTTATATTAATACTATTAATACTATTAATACCGGACCCAACAATGTTGAGCGGGACTGTATATTATTAGAACAATATATGTAGGTAGGTAGGACTTCAATCTTGTTGTATTATTCATTAAGAACAAGCTTTCAGTAGTGTCCTAAAAGAAGGCTACATTAGCAAAGACTGCGGTGTTTTGCATGTGATTTTCACTTTTTTGCTTCTTATACTCAATTCTAGCATTCATTTGAACTTTTCAGTCATTAACTATTCATTTTCAATTATGTGCGTTTTACACACAATGAACGACATGTTACAGCTTTATGAGGGCGAAATGTTTGACGAGTGGATTATAGCAGATAGCAAGACTTTAGTGGTAGGAAAGACGAGAACAAGGAAGGGAAAGAAGGGTTGATAGGAAATCAGAAAGAACGAGATTCTGAGAGGGGGGATTGGGGAGGAGGTGCATTCTACTCTCCCAGTCACAGAAGCTGACCATGGGGTCGAGTGGAGACGCGATATCTCAACCCTAAAGAATATACATAGATAAATGCCCTCAAAAGTTCCCGCACACTTAACAACAATATTTTTGATTTCCCCGAACACAGACCTAACTTTGAGAATGATGAATGATGCGAATTGTCAGAAAATGTGCATATTTTTGCGTGAATTCTATTCTGTGTGGCTAATAAAAGTTTAATTACATAGTTTATCGCATGAAAGAAATAAGAAAAGAAAGGTTTGGAAATGCATGGAAACAGTATCCAATTAGTTGTGATAGCGACAGAGAAATAAGAGAAAGCTCTATAATTTCGACATGAACAACTACAATGATTCAAGGAAAGAATCTCGAGTCTCTGTATTGTTGTGTTCTATATCTTCACGGAAGATGTACTTTTTGATGCCCATCGCGTAGTCGAACAAGTATTCGGTCCAGTCCAGTTGCCGTATATCGAAATTGAAAATCTGTATCAAAAGTATTCTTTCAACTGTTGAGTATTAATTTTGTTGTTGTTGTTGAAACAACGTTCATCACTTTTCAATGATAGTAAAATGAATTTTAAATAATAAAAAATGAGGAAAGCGCGAATGCGAACAGACCGCTTTGTCATCTGGATGCAGTTGTTCCCATTGTTGTTGCAGGGCATTCGCTTCGAACATATACTTGTTGTTTACGAAATAGATGAACGCTTCCACAAGTCTGAGCCTTTTCAATCATTCGAACGTATCTGGAAAAAAGAAGCTTCATTGGAGTTGGAGATTCAAATTGGAGACATATTTTTTGCATTTAAAGGAGCACGAAAGTCAGCTGTAATCTATTTTAATTTTCCATACTATATCAGCCACGTCTCTTTAAACGACATGCTTTCTCGCCTTTGTGTCGACAAAAATTCAATAATGAGCTTTAATAATGAGATAAATATAGCATATTTCCTGTATTTTATTTACTTATTGATTTTTGAATATTTATAGCAGATTCATAGAGCATAAATTTTCTTCCTCCCCAAGATGCTATTGAAAGAATCGATGGCGTAAGCCGGTAGAGTGTAAAAAATGAAGAGGCGTGTTTCGTAGACGACGCGGTTTCTGTGCACGTTCACCACAGTTCGATCGTATCTTCTCTGCTCCATGGGAAACTTCGTAAAGAACTGAAAGTATCTATTTTATTGACAAACAATTTCATTTATCTTATCCGTAATCTACATATTTTAGATGGAAGCAGTCTCGACCATTCTTGTCCACAGAAAAAAGAACCTCTTCGAGGAAGTCAGCGATTCGTTTAAGATGTACTGGGTTGAGCTCGCCCGACGAACAATGCACTACCGGTATCCTGTCACACGTATTCTGGCATTGCGGCAAAAACAAAGACTGTCTCACGAACTCTGACATCCCGGCAACATTGATCCTGGAGGTAGCGGCAGCGATGAGCACATTTGCTACGGCGTCAACTGGCACAATGTCCACCACAGCATCCGGGTTACACATTACCTCCGTCAGTATTCCTTTGCCTACCTTAAAGGAAATCTTCAGGCTAAGGTAAGAAGAAGAGAAATTACGATAGACACTATTGATCCTTTCTTGTATTTGCAATTGCATGTATGAGCCAGTGTTGCCTTAGCCATTGTATCGCAAGCTACTTAAAGGAAAATAATGTGTGCAAGTTCATAAAAGCTTTGCACAACTTGTCAGCAATGGAAGTAAGTGTAGCTATGTAGTTATTATTCTTTCTTTTTGCGCAAGTAGGCGTTTGATTCAGTGCGTTTCGAGTGATTACCATCTGACGTATGAATAACTTGCTACGTTGTGGAAAGGGACGAACTGCCGAAATGAGTCCCGTGGCAGCGGTGAGATTGTCGATCCAGCCGGGCAGCTGGTCTCGCCACATGGCGCCCACTATGGACGGCCGCACGATGGTGACTGGAAGGTCGGCCGCCTCTTTCACCAGCAAAGACTGTGTAAACAATGTCAAACCGTTAGGCATTCACTCTTGAATTCGCGCCTTTCCTCCTGTGATTTAGAGAGGCGCCGACTACAAAGTCATGCAATTCCAACTAGATTTGAGCATGGTGCTCGACCAAATGTGGCAGGTCGCCACAGCAATAAAACCACGTTCAAATTGCATTCAGCCCCCTTTAAGCCTCTCGTTTTCTCTTTCTTTTCTTAGCGAAAGAATATAATGAGAGGTTTGAAGCAATAGGGCCTCATCCTCCTTTTAAATGTCAAATTTTAATTCCTCATTTCGTTATATTTTTTTGCATAACAGACATTTTTTCCCTTTTTTTATAACTTTATTGTGTTCTTGTTGTTGAAGAAGTGTGTTCAATAAAATAAAGAGAATTTTTTTCTGTTTTTTTTTCTTCTTCAAAAAATTGCCCGTTTTTATGTTCTACATCTTTGGTAAATATTTGTGATGACCATCCTCATTTGATTAGGCATTGACAAATTGCTGTCACTTCTGCTCACAAACGATTTTCTTCTTCCATTTCAAACCGTATATGGTAGATCAAAATGACGTACACGTTGAATTTATGAGTACAAGTGGCAGATGAACATAACTGCTCAAAATGATACAGATAATATTTCTTTCTGAGAATATCGGCCTTTGCACCCAATCGGTTCGATCCGAAAAAATGATTGAAGAGATACCTACCTCGGCAAGGGCCTTCGTAAGTGTGTAGGTGTTCGGTCGAGATCTGAGGAGGCATGGTGTTATGGTGTCCAGCATTTCATCGTTCATACAGTCGAGAGCCTTAGCGGTAAAAGAGTCAAGAAACGGGTTTCACTGTAGACAATGTATGCTCCAAAAATACAATCTTGGTATGATCCTTTTTGACCTGGTACAAAGGCGAAAGAGCATATGATTTACATTGACAACAAAGCTCATGTAAAATGAAATAGAATACCATTGAGTTTGGCTCCTTTAATCATTATTGAGTCACAAAAAGAAGGGGAAGACGGTCAAAGTTGTCTTCGTTCCTTCGCAAACCTCGATGAGTCTGCGAGGACACACCGATGTGCTATACACGACTTCGCCCACCCATCTCCGTTCACAGTTTGGAATGCCGTTGACGCGTGCAAGAAGCACTTAAACTGGCAATGTTTAGGGAATATAAAAGGGTGGCTAAGCGTCTCACTGCGAGGTTAGACATGCGTCGACAGAGCTCAACGACGTGTGAGGTTGCGAGAACGTTCGATTCGAGCGCGGCACGGAGCATCTCGTTAAAATTGACAGAAGCAGCGCAGTGGAAGACGACGGAAACCTTGAAAGAATCGAAAATCGTGTTTGAATTCGCCTTCTCAATTAATGACGTGAAAACAAATGTTCTTTCGAGAGACACGACTACATGTTTAAAAATTCTTATTAAAAAATTGCATCCTATAAAACATTTATTAGTTTCTACGACGGAATTTGTTTTAAAAATGCACAAAAAGATTCGCCTCCTCGCAGATCTTCCGAATATCTTCTTGACACATCCCAAGGTTTTCCTTTTCGATATCACCCGAATTCACGATCACCTTAGTATTAGAAATGAATACTTACTGAACATGTTTACATCTCATGAATACTTACTGAACATGTTTACGTATTTATGTATGTATTTAGGTATATACATACATAAATACATACACATACATATACATCAAAATTTACATATGTAGACCAGAAAGGTAAATCAATTAAAAATGTGTCTTTTATAACGCAATGAATTGATTGATTGAATAAGGCATAAACATTAACCTTCTGCATCCCTGCTGGCTTATTTTTTTTTGATTCTGTCGAAGATAACACTCTACAACAAAGTAATACAAATATGTTGAATGGAACAGATTCTTAGACAAACCTCTGTCACTTTGTGCCATCTTTTTGAAGGCGAAAGTTCTTGCGTTGAAGGCGGAACAACAATAAAAATGTTCTTAATACTTGGAACTGAATAAAGAAGCTTTTCCACCAGCACCTGCAACAATTGACAACATCTTTCGCAATAATATCATTCTCAGATTGCTAAGTTTATCTCTGTCAATTATTGAACTAAATGTTAAATATAAAAAAAGTTGCTAACTTTTCCAATAAATCCGGTTGCTTCAGTGATTAGAATCGATCTACCAGAGAATGCATCGTCCAGTCGCTTTTGCATTGTCGCCGTTTAATCGAAATAAGAGTAGAAGAAGACGTTTCAAACGTGCGCTTCTCTTTTAAATTACTCATAATCCTTTCTCCTATATTTCTCCTTTAAAGGAGCGCGAGGCTCAACCTAATCGATTTAAATTTGTTTGAATTCGATTGGGTGATCTGCTGAAATATTTCTAATCATGAGGCCTTCCAAGAAAAAGCTAAAGGAAATCAAGAGTAGTTCCTCCAAACTAAAATGGGCAAAACAGTTTGCTACGTAATGGAACTGAACCACTGCCAGTTGTGCTAACAGTGTGTAACACAACCAGCCAGCCATGATGGTATTGCTCGTAGTTTTGCCATTCTATTCATAACAACGGAAATCTTGTCTGCCACACCCAGTACATTTTCTTCGAGAGCATAAGCAGATTTCAGATTCAAACAGGCTGGTCAAAATTATTTCAGGTGAATACCCGACGAAATTCAAAAATATTAAATTTTCGCGCCATTTATTAATATTTTTTGACAGAGCTTCGCCGCGGTCGCCCTGACCAAGATGGAATCGAAAAGAGGAACCTGTTCAGCAAGGCACGCACCCTATTATGGCCGGCGTGTTGAGAGTGTACGCTAGTCTATGTCAGCTAGGGGCTCACCAAATGCTCTGTGAAGAGCGATCGTGAGAAAAGAACACTGGGGATGCCATGGAATTTTTGTGGCTGGACTCTCAAATAGACAATACCTAAAAATAGCGTCAAGATGCTTCCAAAAATTGTTTAGAGCAATAACGAGGCTGGATAGAGCATTGGCATGCTTCTCTGCAAATTGGGAGAAGTGCTTGTGTTCGGTTCCTCTTTTGGGCTACATTTTTGAAGTTTTTTTTTGCTATGTTTTTTTTGGCAACCTTTTTCACTTGATACGTTAAAAAGTCAATTGATAAGACAAAAGGATACTAAAAGGAAGTCTGTAAATGTAAGTTAAAGTAATACTGTTCAAGCAACTGCCTTAATAAATTTCACTGAAGCGATGGCACACGTACACACTACGAATTGAGGTGTTACTGCACCAGTAATTTTACAAGATTTTCTATTTTCGCTAATATGCATCATTTTATAAAGTTTTTGAGCTTAATCGATGCAGCAAGTTACCCTGAACACAAAAATAACAACGAATTCTGAAAATAAACATCTTAAATTGCTTAATTTCGCTGGGCCTCTTTGGCACGCGGCCGCTATAACCGCTATAGCCGAGACCCCTGGCCGCTAAGCGGTACTGTACATACTATATATGCATTTACTTATTTACCTATTTTAAGCGATCTATAACCTGTGATCCCTCGATTTCTCCTCCGCGCAGCAACTCCGGCGCCGTCCACAGCAAGTCTTAAAGAAACATATGTATGTATGAACAACTCTTGTCATAATAACTCAATTTTGCATTGATTTGGTAATGTGATCCGGCCATTTAGAAAAGTGTTGTTTGATTTATTCATTTAGACTTTTTATCGGGAAAAAATAGTTTCATTTATTTATTGAGGTTTGTCAAACAGAAAAAAAAGAAACCTTTCGCCGCCAACTGCTGCTGATCACGAATAAAGTCGATGCCGTAGTACGAGATCTTGATCTGTTGAACATTTATTTTTTTAGATGAAATGTTTTTGTCGAATTTTATATATTTAAATATTTTCCATTTAAAGGACGGCGATCTGCGAAAGATAATAAATGCACATAAAATAGCTGAATTCACCCTGGGAGTAGCACTATCGTTTTCACGTGCAATCGGCTGCATGAAAATAGCACGCGCGAATAAGAGTGAGAAGTGGCAATTTGAAATCTCACATAATTTTTCGGTGGTCGCCGTCTTTTAAGTATAATTTTTTAATTGAAATTGAATGTCTTCTTTCTAATACTGAACCTGCCACCGATCATCGACGAGGCAGCACTTGGACGAGAGAAGGCCGTGATGATGCAAGAAGGAGCCATGGATGAAGATGAGGCCCTGCCATCAAATACTCATAACAATACAAGATAAATATTGATTAGCTTGATCGGCTTGACATTTGCATTTCATACAATATGTGTGCATATGTGCTTTTTATTTAAGTTGCCTGCAAACAGCAATTCACCAAAAATGAAGCAAAATCCTCGAAATACTTGCAATTTCATTCATCTCCTCAAATATAACTGGTCCATGGTTTTTTTTAAACTTGAGTGAATTTTAGAAACTTATGTACATTAACAATGTCGCGAAGCAATGAAAAGATGAAGAAGTTGTCCATTGCGAGACTTCCACGCTCGATCACATCCTGAAATTTGGCGCCAACAACAACAACAACTAATTGGAGGTATAATGGCTGAAATTTTAATTAGTTTTTACTTCATTTTTATTACATTTTAATTTATTGTATCAAATTATAGTTTATTTTAATTTAAAAATGAATTAGTCTCACCTTAATGCTACCTCGGCTGCAGTACTTCCAGACGGACATGAGCTGCGGCCCGTCGATGCAGAGGCCAATGAAGCGATTCAGGTTGTCGTGCTCGAGGCGGCGGAGCTAATCGAAATATATATATACAACTATTTATTCGCCTATCAGGCCAATGTACTGATATGCACGAAGATCTATGGGCGATGGATGGGCACCAGCGATTTAGTGGCCATCGATTGCCCCTTCCATGTGACAAACACCCGTGCATTCCATCAACACATTGGTCAGAAAATCCAAATTACAACAGACAAATTATAACTAATCAATAATTCCAGCATTCATATAGCAAAAGATAAAAGATAATAAGATGACGAGAAAGAGAATGATGAAATTACCAATTAAATTATTTCAACAATGTTTTATTCCTTCTCATTCCGGAAACGTTCCTGAAAAAATATTGCAAGCAAAAGCGTAAAAAAAGTCTACTTACCGCCCTCAAATGCGCCATGTTCGCATCGCTCACGCGCACTTCAATTGCGTACTTTCGAGCCGTCACCTCGTCTTGATGCAAATAGAAGAACGAGAACAGCTTCGACTCCTGGGCAAGTAGTCAGACATATTCTGCTCTCGAATGAATGCAGAGTAAGGAGTTGGCGAAAAAAATTTAACGCATTTCCCATAGTTTATGAAGAAAGAACACACAATAAACAATAAACAACACAAAATGAATGGAAAAATAAGAAAGAACGAACTTTCTTCGTGTTGATCGATGACTTGGACGAAGCCGCCGTCTTGACGCTCATCATTGAGCGGTTGCTTTCCAGATCACTTTTTGAATGCGATTTTGCCTCAAAAGCCTATTTTATTGCATCTCTTTTATTGATTTCTAAAATGTTTTATCACAAATTTCAGCTAACTGGAATGAGATCAGAAAATGCGATACGCCACATCAAATTCATGCGTTCCTCTTCGCGGCGGCGTTGTCTGGAGGGAAGGGAGACTTAAGTGGTCAGCTTGGTCGGAACGGTAGCAAAGGTCACTAAGAATAAGAGTGCGCCAACCTGACGACGACAATAACAAAGATGAGGATGCTCATGAGGAAAGTGCCAATTAGTACTGCGCCGATAATGAGCACCCACAGGAACTTTTCAGCAAAGTCGAAACATCCGTCACCCTGAAATCGTTTTATTCTTTCTCGGTCTCGCTCTCTCCATCTCTCCCTTCTCATACTCTCCATAAAAATACTCGTTTATCCATCTTTCGTTTTTTTTTTCTCCTCCCCAATCTCTCAAAAACACAAACCGTAAAACCGCATGGTACAGCCAGCGGTCGCTGCCCTCCGTGATTCCACCACAGTGTCCCAGTCTCATCGGCGTAGTAGATCTGCGTAACAAATAGGCATTTTATTTTCTGGAATTCGCGAGATTACATTTGGCGCGAACATTGAAAAAAATAAACGAATTATGGAACCTCCATAATGCCCGTTTCGGACACCTTCAAGTGCTGCTGAATGGCCATGTTCGAGTCGACGGAGAGAAGGTAGAATTCGGCAATCAGCTGCGTCTTGTCGTCCTGCGATATGTTGCCTGACCAGCCTGTGAACGTGACATTGATTTATTTATTTATTTTTCTAATACGGCGAAATATTTGAAAAAAAAATACATGAAGGAATATAGCGGCGACTGCAAAATGTATGATGAAGACGAATAAAAAAATGTCTGCAGAAAAAAAATGCAAAATTCAGTAAACCCTCATCAATTTGTGGGTGCAAGGGCATAGAAATGGATGCTTCATAACTACGCTTTTACACGGTTGTTGTTAGTACGGATTGTGATTGACCGCTTCTCCTAACCGGAAAAGTTCCTGACGGGCATCGCCGCGAGGAGGCTGCCGTTGCGGATGACGTACGTCCTCGTCGGGGAAGAGCTCGGCTGCCTGATGAAGCAGCATCGCGTACGCGTACACCGAGTCGTGCAGCTGGCCCGCGTACACCGAGCACTGCTTTTACTTTCATTACTATAATTAACTAATTACATTTTTATTACTTTATATATACACATGTATGTATGTACATATGTATATGTACATATGTGCAATAAAAGTAAATCAGGCAAAAGAGCGCGAATTCAAACGTGTATTCCTCTCGAGTCTCACAATCTGGTTCAGTGCTCCATTACACATGTCGCTGCAGTTGAAGGGCGGGCCGCGGACGCGTGCGATTACTTGCGACTCGAACAACTCGATGTTCTCTCCGTTCACTCTCTCTTGGATGGCGGGCTGGTCAGAGAAAGAGAGAGATAACGAGAAGAAGAGAGAACAAGAGAGAGAGAGGAGAGTGAGAGGGAGGAAAAAGAAGAAAGACTGAGGAAGAAAAAGACAGAGAGAGAGAGAGAGAAAGAAAGAAAGATGAATACCAGCTCGGTCATCATGAAGAATCGCTGGAATGCACGGGCAGCGACATCGTTGAAGCCATCGCTGGACGCATCCGGATCTGACCAGAGCATCCCCGACATCGAGACCGTCTCTGGTTAAGCAAGAGTATCTATGGTATTTGCTGCCACAGAAAGAATAGAGATGCACACTAATTCCTTCAATGGTTTTCGAGGCACTTTCTATAAACTGTAAACATATAAAGTTTCAAGCTGCTCTTTTCTTTACCATCGCAAGAAATCCTTTATTCTGCGCATCTTGTTTGACTGGATGTATTTCTTGCCTTGTTTTACAAAATAGTTAATTGCTGTATAAAATAGAGGATGTCCGATTTTTTAATACTATAAACTCACGCTTACTCTGTTACCCCAAATATCGAATGCAGAATACACTCTCTAATACCGTACCCTCTCTTTCTTTCTCTCTAGCCTACCGTATCCCCTGCCACGCGAATCGGCCAAGATCAGTGAGCACGTACTCATCAGTGAGCATGCCGAGTTGTGAGACGGCGATGGCGAATGTGCGCCTGAGGGGCATTCCAGCCGCCAGGCACACGACGAAGACTGAGTCATTATGATTCCTACTATTCGCTTACTCATCTTCTTTAATTGACTCATGACCGTTTATTTAGTTAGCTTCATTAATTAATTTTACTTTTTAATATTTTATATTTATCTATATTAAGTCTATTTTACTTTTTACTTGTCTGCATTTATTAAATTTTACTTATGGGTTACTTCTTCATTTTTCTAAGTTATATCTAATAAAAAACTAAAATAAAATAATTACTTAAAACAAGTTTCGTTCATATAAAACCTTTTCTCAGGCGAAAGGGTGAGAATTAAAAAAAGTGAGTTTAGGGTTCTAAGGAAAAGAAGAAAAAGGTCAACAAACTCCTAGCACGCAGTCTGAATTCGTCCATTTGGTCAAAGACAGACGAATTGGTGACGTCCATTAATTGATGAATCACCGAGATGAAGACGCTATTGTTCTGGGTGCTGACGACCGTCTTGAAAGACGATTCAAAATCATAGTGAAAACCGTATATGTATATTCAGGCGAACAGAGATGATAAAAGGTGGGGAGAGAGAAAGGGATAACTGGCTGGCTAGAGAGGGAGAAAGAGTAAACATTATAAACTCCATCGCACCTGAAGGTCGTTTGCGAAGCTCGCACAAGTGCCGGTGTCGTTAACATTACTGTAAATCAACGCAAATTCGTTCCATCCAAAGTGGCGAAGCACATGGAAGACCGAGTAGGCGAATCTGTAAATTAAACTTAAAGAACTGATTAATCAATTAAAAGAAACGATAAATCAATAGATTAATAAGATTGAAACAAGCAACGAAAAAATTTCCTTTAAAAAGCTGAAATGTTCGGCTGGAACTGAAAGAATAATCAGGAGTCAATGCAAGATATGTAAAAGAAAAGAATTCCCGAAACAAAAGACGTTGATGGTATTATTCGCTGTCTAACTTACGAGTACGAGCTGGGCGCGACGCTCGTGACAGTCGGGAAGCGCGCCTTCGTGCGCAGGTCGTTCGAGGCCATGAAGCCCCAGGGCAGAAGCGGCACGTCAGAGAAGCCGGCGAGCAACGCCGCGATCAGTGCAGCTCAAAAGTGACAGATACCTTTTGTCTGCCACAAGGGTGATACAGAATGTGATTTAGAGAGACGCGCAACTACATACAATAGTCCGGAAAAGTTTAATAGTGTTTAAGTTATAGCTTCATCATCTTTAGACTTTAATTACATTATAACTTTTGTTACCTCTTTTTAAATAGTGGCCTAGGCATCTGTAATTTTTTTCTCCATTAATTATAGCGCTGACGTCATCATAATGATATGATTGTCATCAATATGACATCATCGTTCAAGTGCGTCAGTATTTATTTATTGATATTTTCTAAAACAATTTTCCTTCTTTTTTTGTTCGTATCTATCAGTGTTAATTCAGATCCATCTTTTTAGACTTGTAAGGAATGAACAAATATGTAAGTTATTTGAAAGATCACTCAACTCGACCGGTTTTCTTTTTATCCTGAATATTGAAGTCGCGGACGGTGGATGGGCGGACTGACGCTTATTGCATGGCGGTCCAATGATGGCTGCGACTTCCAGATCCTGATTCAGCTCGGTCACCATGCCGGCAGTCGTGTACTCTGCTGGCGAATCGGAGCATTCCACGTAGCGGACGAGAAAGCTCAATTCATTATTTAATCATTAACTTATGCTTAGATTCAATTATTTCATTACATAACAATAAAAATTGTCGACTTTTTTCTAATTGAACTCCCGCATTTTTGATTGACACACGGGCGAGCGAGCATATGATTTGCATGGTTATGTAGCAAATTGACGCGACTACAATAGTCAGGAAAGTCCAAATCGACTGCGGTTACGTTTCGTGCTCTTTTGAGGAGAATTTAGAGAATGGAGATAAAGTAGGTAGCTTTAAACAAAATAACTTGAAAGTCGTATTGGGTAGAATGTTGTCACGCCAGATGCTCTCCGGCGCGATTACGGCAGCTCCTAGATAGATTTATACAGTGATGGTCTCAAGCAGATGTAAGATCGAGCGGTTGTTTTAACTCTAGTCTATCAAAGTTTAGTGATCCTTGCATGCCCCCTTTGTGCACCCGCTGAGGTTGAGTAGCCAGCAAATGGATTGTAGGGCGCAATCCAATGTTGATGGTGCGATTCGTTGCTGCGACCTTAAATTTGTTGATTCTTTTAAATATTTTTAAGTCGACCTGACTATCGAGCCTTTCTTATTTCATTGAATATAGATGCCTAGATATGTGCATAAAAAGCCATCTTTAATAAAAAAATTAAAAAATGAAGATAATGTTTCTTACGGTAGAAATGAGAAAGAAGAAGAGCAGGAGTTGAAATCGAGACATTGCGAAATGAAGGGATGTTTCTTGTCGATCGAGATGAAACTGGAAAATGAAAAAAATTGCTATGTAATCCTCTTCTTACCGCGATTCTTGCGCGGGCGCGAGAAAAAATGCAAAAAAACTGAGGCAAAGGTACATATATCAGAATATATCAGAAGCGGCGAGATACGATTGAGGGGCTTCAAGAAAACTCGAGCGGCTGGTGCTTCTTTAATACGTCTCTGAAATGTTATTTTCAATTTATCTGTATATTTAATTTTCAATTTCTAATAAATACTGACGGAGTGTGTAACTTCTGCTGCAATATATGTATGTATCAAGTACCGATTGTGAGCTTTCCAAGTGTATCTCGGAGAAGCTTAAGCAAATGTTTATTCGTTCAAATTATAACAATAGTTGTTTTATGGTTATTTCGAAAGACTTGCTAGCGACCACTTCTTGTGATGTACACTAATCTGCGTAGAAAATACTATCATATACGTATTTTCAAGCCAATATTTATTCTAAAATTAAT
Source organism: Allodiplogaster sudhausi (assembly GCA_945643635.1). Classification (NCBI taxonomy): domain Eukaryota; kingdom Metazoa; phylum Nematoda; class Chromadorea; order Rhabditida; family Diplogasteridae; genus Allodiplogaster; species Allodiplogaster sudhausi. The sequence goes on from CALZFC010000049.1 coordinate 831,703, forward strand.
TATCTTAATAAATATGTTTAATAAAAAACATAAGTACAGAGAACAAACACCAAGCTACATCGACTGAAGCATCACAAGCAGGGGATCATCCTTTCGTTTTTTAATATGGCCTGCAGCCTATCCATATTCCATATTCGTTGCGGGGCTTCTTCTTCATCACCTTCGTTGATATTAGCGATATTATGAATTTGAGTGAAGCCATGCGAACCTACTTGAATACGGTAACATATGAACTAAACTTGGTGAAATGAAACAAGATAAAGGGATCTCATGAATGGATGCATATTATACAAATATATCCTGGTTTTCTCCCTCCCTTTATTTATCTCACGTTTCGTTTCTTTCAGAAGGAATTCTAATAATTTATTTATTTTCCTATTAAATGAGCTTATGAATCAGTTCTCGATTTCATCCAAAGACGTCACCTTTGCCGCGGACGGCTGGAGATAAGACAGAAACGGTGACGGTTCCATGAAATTATTTGTACTATCTATTGATTGATGATTCCTATTAGAACCGAGACTCTATTATTGCGACATAGAATGCCACAATTATGAATACATATCGGGACATAGAATGCCCCGGCAACATCAAAAGAGGGCAGATCTAATGTGCACTCCTCGCCAGATGGACGGATGGGGACAACAATTTCCACTGAACTCACAATGATACATATATCAAGATATTGAGTACTAAAACAATAATATAATTATATTATTACCTATTATATACAAATATTATAGTAATTTAAAAGCATTCTTCTCATTTGCCTATCCATTATCTTCTATTAAAAATTCATGATATACTCTTCACCACGTGCTGACTTATTCATGCCGTAAATGAAGTTAAAGTTAAAGTTAGAGTAATCCACAGATTAGGCAATCGTTACAGGAACTCACAACGGAGGATCGCAAGGGAATATCGCGAACTACGCCTACGCCCGAGAAGGTAAAAACAAATAATTAGTAGTGGTTATTTAGTATGAAGAACTAGAGGATGAAAAATAAAAAGCAGCAAATATAAAAGAATAATTTCAGAAAATTTTCTTTATTTACAGAAAGCTTTACAGACAGCGCCGTCCACGTCCGAGCTACTCGAAAGCGTTGAGAGCAAGCGTGAGCCTCTCTCTCTCTCTCTCTCTCTCTCTCTCTCTCTCGCTTTCTCTCTCTCTCTCTCGCTCGGTCTCTCTCACGCTCTCTCTCTCTCTTTCTTCTCTCTTCTCTCTCATTTCACCATTTGCAGCACATTCGAGATTCTTTCTTTTGCTGCAGTTTTGCCGTTTTTCGCCGTTGATCTTTCTCCATAGTGATCTTACTTCAACCTGAGCATTAAAAGTTCCTTAAGTCTTATCGTTAAAATACGATAACATCATGCGTTTTTCCTAAATTACACGTTAATTTCAGCAAACGTGGAACACGTCGTGACCTCTTTCTCTGTTAATCTCCAATTCTCACAATTGCTTACGCTTTCTCTTCCTCTGGCTAGTTCTTCGTTGGCGTCCCCGTGCTGCCAAAATCTTTTTACACGAAAAGTTCAGAAACCTTTTAAAATTACATTACTTTCCTTCGCAAAACTTCTGCCAGCAAAGAACATTGGGACTTATAATTTATTCTGCAAGAATGAAAATACAAAAAAATGTTTTCAGGAAGAAACATGACTCGAAAACTTTAATACAATGACTGTGTACAGTAAAGATGAGATTTATGTGTAAAAAATTAATGTTAGTGTTAGAGCAACCAGCTACGGTGAACATTAATAAAAAAAAAGTGAAAGTGAAGAATGTTTAAGAAATGAGTAGAAGTAGATGAGCTTTTTGAAAACTCGTCTGCAAGGAAACATGAAATTTATATCACTTAAAATGCCGCTAATATTTGTGTAGATCACACGCTATGTTAATGACATTCTTTTCTGTCCGTGGATGCAACATCATGAAACACACGGGAATTTCGCAAGAACGAATTGTATGTCTGCAGAGAAATATAACTGGTACATCTATGCAAGTTGAGAGCAGTAGAAAACAAAAACTGCACAAAATTCTATCATTTGCGAATCTCAAAAATGACCTACTGTAAGAATAAAATAACTAAAACTACCCTCTAATAACTATCGACGGGTTGATAAGGCCGTTGAGTAGAAAGAAGAAACAAGTTGACCATTGAAAGCGCCGGCAAAACGCCAAAAGAACGGCAGGGATAGCTAATGGTAAGTAAGAAATGAGCGAAATGCACATTTTGGCTTCTAAATGCGCGATAATGACGATCAATACTTGACGAACGAATGGAAATTTTCTAAAAGCTCTTATAGCAGCCAAAAAAATAAATCACATTAAATTCCCGAAATTGCGTGAATTAACCGAGTGCAAAATTATGACGACCAGAACTAGAACATCTAAATCGTGAATTGTTTTAAATGCCCTCCCTAAATAACGCTGCTATCTGTACAGGCTTGAACGGTCGAATGCATCATGGAACTATAACCTACAGTCGCTTTAATATCTGTATGCCGAAGGAACCGAAGAAGAAGAAACGTGAGATAATGTATTAAAAAACAAGCTACAGGGCCCCCTTGAGATTAAATGGAGGAATCTACCGAACCCATCAGATATGAACTATTGTGGTGGAGGGACCACCGTTCTGGACGAGCTGAAGCGCGTTGTGGAACTTCTCGAGTTGCTCATGCTGCTTGAAGCTGATGCAGTGGCCGGCCAACCGGTCGACCACCTTCGTCTCGAGCGGCAGCAGAGTCAGCGAGTGCTTGTACGGCGCCTGGAACATACATCAAGTTCCAGACAGGCTCCGCCCACCCGTCCGCATTTTTATATCGGGCACTTTATTCGCGTACAGTAAGATGTGTTCTGCTTGCATATTGTTACACACTAGAATTTTATTTGGAAATTAAAAAGAAACATTCCTTTGCGGAAGTAAGAATTCTACAAAGGTGACAAAAAAGGGAGGCGGGAAAGGAATTTTTTAGAAAATGACACCCGACTCTACAATATGGGAAAAAAATCGAATTTTAACCTTTCGCGCCGACCCCTCAAAGACAATCATGTTCTCCAGCTTCCACGTCCTCACATGCTTGCCGTTCTTGCCACACATACTCAGCTGGAAATGAAAGACAGGAATGAACTCGTCGGCCCGGAATTTAAAATAAAAAAAAGAAGTCTTTAAAATTGATGCAATATATATTATACATTATTAAGAAGGAAAACATATGTATAAAAAATTTCAAAGACATAAAGGAAAAATAATCAGGGTGTGCTGAACCCCTTACAAGCATATAGTAATGGGCATCGCTAAATATTTGGAATATAGTCCATTTTAGAATACAAATTATCTTCAATCATCTAGGATTACGATTCCTCAGCCGCAATAGTAACAATGATTAGGGGTGTAAGAATCACGCCCTTACCTCCTTGCCAGGCTGAATGAAGAGCTCGCACGTCGAAAACCACCGTGAGCCGGAGACAGCCACGCGTACTTTGCCCGTGTACGAGCAGAGCTTCTGCAAGAATTGCTGAGATACGCTCCGCCCATCCGTCCACAGCACCCAGATATCAATTAAAAGAGATATACAAATAACATAACGTTTGCCTTCGCGGTACGATAAAAGAAACACTCAAGATCCTAGTATTAAAACACCCCATTAAATAAGGTATTAAAATAAATAAATAGATAAAAGCAACGAACATCCTGGTTGTATGGATTGTAATCACGATCCACCTTTAAAAACGCATCATTCGAGCACTTCCACGACAACCACCTAAAAAGGATATTCACGTATTCTCACAAGCAGAGGTGGGAATGGGCCGGCCCATTTTCCCAAGGCCCCGGGCCGGGTCCCAAGAAACGTTGGGCCGGCCCGTAGGCCCGTTTGGTCCTCAAGTCAGAAATTCCTGGCAAATTGATGGTAAAGACGTAAACTTTAAATTTTCGGAAGTATTAGAAATAGGTTTATATATACTAAATATGGCAATGGATACATCAAATCACTTAATTAGAGTGGAAATGTTGTTATACAAATTTTAAGAAATTTTTTTTACATTAAAAAGGTAAAATTTAAATCTGAGAGGCTAAATCGGGCCGGCCGGGCCGGGCCGGACCCAAAATTACAAGGCCCGGAAATTTCCGGCCGGGCCGGGCCGAGACTTAGGGCCCTAAGGGGCCGGGCTGGCCCAAAAATTTTGGGCCCATTCCCACCTCTGCTCACAAGTCATAATTTTATATTATATTAATAAATAATATATTATTTAGTTGTAACCAATTGCACTTTGCACTAATACACCATTAAACACATTGTAGCGAGGAAAGCTGAATCAGTTAACTTGTCATCCTTCTTCAATGATATATGTTAAATTAAATCAGAGAATAAAAGGGTTGCCGGATTCCAGCGCACCACCCTGTTCTTCGAATCCATTTTCACCAACCACTCCTGTTCTGGAAAAAAAGTCCGGGAACCCTTTTATTCCCTTCCCGGACTTACTTGAATGCATATTATTTAAAAAAAAAACCTCTTCAAAACAATTGATGCAATCTTCTCATCTCCATGAATCCTTCTCGTTAGCTGACCGTCCGCGATTACCTAGAGAGGAAAAAATCACTTAAAGATAAAAATTTATATCAACACAAGTTTATATATATTTAAAAAAAATCGGAAAATAATAAGAAAAAATTTAATTTAATAACTCAATAAATAGACAATTAAAATAAGGCCAAAGTAAAGGCGCTCGCCTCGAAAACGGCGTATTCCACGAGCGGTTCTCGCACGACTTCACGAAGAGCGAAGGCTTGCGTCAGAATCTGAATCAATTCATTTTTTTTAACAAAAGATCACTTAAACTGTCTCTAAACATGCGATAATATAAGTGCTAAAATAGGACATGTATTGCAACAACAAAAAATATAAAAAAAGATCATTGAATTTTTTTTTTTTTAAACAGCTTATGTACTGCAAATGAAGAAAGTAAGGGAGAAAACTTATAACGGAATAAGTTATGTGATAACTTTTTTTAAATGATTTTAGCGGGATCAAAAATCTGCAAGACACCTCAGGCGGGTACAGATCTGTCTTGACATTGAATGGTCGATTATCTTTACGCCACAAGTGAACCGCGACAAGAACTCCATCGGCGCGAACCTGAATTTTTTAAGGATATAATTTATTTTGTCGGAACTTTATTCAAATTAATTGAATCCAGTTTATGTTTTTTTTCTTTTTCTATGTAAGATAATAAAAGACAAAGAGAATAGATTATGCCACTCCCACCCGCTCTTGCGATGCTTGCCTTCATAATCATATTGAGATATTCTACTAAATTATACCAATCATGATTCATACCATTCTTTAAAAAGCAAGCTAAATTATTCATAATAATATAAGTGTAAAAAGAATTCCATTATCCTCAAAATAAAAAGAAAAGAGGACGGCACCAACCCCGGCCGCCTTCTTCGCCTTTTCGCATCCAACTTCAATAATCGATCGGATTGCTTCGTCTCGTTCCGACTCTGGGAATATCCTCCCGTACTCTCGTATCAGACAAACCATTGCGCCTATTTGCCGGCCCATTTGTCCCTTAAGAGTTCACTTTTTCCTTTGTATTTTTCTTTATTCAAAATCTTTCTTTTATTTTTTTAAAATGAGCAAAGATTTACATCAAAGAAGGTACTGCGATAGAAATAGTATATAAAATCTGAAAAAAAAGCAGACCTGAAACTCGGCCACGCTGTCTTTGTCGACTGTGAACAGTGTCGGACCGAAAACCTAAAACGAAATCAAGCTGTCACATTTACAAACTTTAACGTTTTATCGCAAAATAAAACCAAAGACATCTCTCGTAATTATCTTTAATTCTATTTAGCATCCCCTTTCCATTATAGTTCCCTCTTTATTCCTTTCCTCCCCCTCTCTCCATCTCCTTTCTCCTCTCCCTCCATCCTTCATTCTCCTTGCTGCTGCTCTCTTCGGCTATCTCTCTCTCTCTCTAATTCTATTTCCTATCCCTCTCTCTCTCTCCTTCTCTCTCTCACTGTCTCTCTCTCTCCAACCTTGGCGACATTCTCAATAGTGGCCAAATTCTTCGCTGCATTCTGGGTGACTTCCTCGAGATGTTTGATGAGTCTTCTGGCGGTGGCAAAATGAACGGGCGGAAGCTGCTTCATTAGAAGAACGAGCCGACTCGCCTGCGCCACTTCATCCCGATCGTCCACTACAGTACACTTCTATCATTTTATCCACACCAAATTTCACGATATAAATCTATAAATATCCGACAATAAAACAGTCGCCTTTCCACAATCTGATTTTCATAGGAGATTTCATTGAAGGACTGCTTCGCTTTAAAAAAAAGGAACTCCCGGAAGTATCGTTTAACAGTTTTTTTTACTTTTTTTTTTGGTTTCTTTAAACGGGAACTATGACATTATCCGATTAGCTATTACCATTTCCAAGCATCACTCTATAACGATCTGACTTCCTTCTTTTTCAATTAAAAAGTATTAAAAAGTAAGGATACCTGCACTGAATATCTGCGAGTGGAGCTGCTCGGGAAAGAGAGGCCCGTCCATCTGGCGGAAGAAGTTGCGCAGCGCGTCGGCCACGGCGAACACCGACTCTTCCGTCTCCATTGCCATGTGCACGCTCACGGGGTCTGCAGAGGAAACAGAAGATTTCAGCAGGGAAAGAAGGACCAGAAAAGTTGAAAAAAAAAGATTGGGTATAATTGGAAAAAGATTTGTTCAAGTTGGAAGAGAAAAAAGAACAGATGTGATCAATTTTTAAAACAAAGCAGATTGATCGCATTGAAAAAAAAGGATTTGGTTATTAAGCATTAATCTCTGTCCAACTTGCTCACACTGTGAATGTTCTCTCTATTTTTCCTTCACTATTCACCTCTCTCTCTGTGTGTGTGTGTGTGTGTGTGTGTCTCGCTCTCCATCTCTCCCATTTATCTTTTATTCACCCCCACTATCCTTAAGTGTACTTCGGTCTCTGCCTATTTCGCTTTAGCTATTCTCTCCATCTCTCTCTCCCCTCCTCTCTCTCTCTCTCTCTCGCTCTTTCTTGCTGACATGCCCACCCTGACCTTCCAGTAACTGCTTGAGCAGCAGCTTCTCCCTTGCCTTGTTGCCATTCTTCCGGTAGATGCCCTCGGCAGCCATTCCGTGCAAGGTAATGAACTTGACGCACTTCTCGATAGCAAATGGAACGTCGGCGATCTGAAGAAGTAGTTTGTCAAATCCAACCTAACGTAATCTCTAATCTCCCTTACTGTAACCCTAATCCAACCTACGGTAGTCACGAAATCCCCACTTACCGTAAGACGGCATCTCTCGAGTGATGACTGGGGACTCTTGAGAGTTGTGAGAAGAGCCTCACGCCATGCCCGCGTGCATGCCACTTGCTCTGCTTCGATCGCGAGAGAACTGGAAGTGAACAGATATATTAATACCATATTTAATATTTATATGTAAATAAATTTGTAAAATTTTTGTGCAAACAAAAAAATCAGGGAAAATTGAGTGCAAAAGATGAGAATAGCTGATAGAATAGAATAGCTGTGGTGGTGAGCGAACCCGCCGTCAATGACAAGCAGAGCCGGTCCTTCCTGGCCCTTCCGCCTCGCCGCTGAGCACCACTCGTGCTTCTCCAGCTTCGCGCGCAGCTCGTGCACCTTCATTCTTTTCCATTTTCAAACAGGCCGTCTCTCTTATTACATGCTCTTTTCTTGGCAATTACGGAAGGTGTCCTAGGACAGCCTTTTTTTTACATGTTAATGCGTTCAAATGTTTTTATTAAACATTTAAAGCCAATAAAGAATTTGATTTCAAAATTTCTATCTTAAAAGTACATGCATGCATCCATCTTGAGGTAAAAGCATGATAGAAAATTGGCAGAAATTTTTTATTTCAATTTATTATCGCGCTTTAAATAGGAAATAAAGATAAGTGTACGCATAAGCACCTTTCTCATATCCAGCTCGTACACGACGTCGGCCGTCTCTGGGTACATGTAGAAGAGAGTGAGATCGGCCAATGCCACCAGAGCCTCCTTCCACTCCCCCGTCGCCTGTTTCCTGAGCCATGCACGGCCGAGGCATCGCCACTCGCGGACCGCGCCAAGCAAGAGGTCCGACTCCGCCATCCAGCACTCAACATTATTCACATTTATATTGCCACGCTTTTCGCCTGATCCTTCCTACCGTACCTCCATCAGAATCATAAGCCATCCTTCCATGCACTCGTTTGGCGTGAAGCGGATCTGTTGCACATCGGAATCTGAATAGAATTAAACAACGCTGTGACAATTATTCGATCAGAAATCATCAAAATGAATTGAGATGTTCCTATGTCATTTATTTCCTTTCTCGCATAGGTAGTACTGGAAACCGTGAAGAAGGAAAAAACGTGAGGATCCCAACAAAACCCTAAATGTACCTAATCGAGATTTTTTCTTTAATAGCCTGAATAATTTTTGTGCATCTGTTCATACCTTTAGCTAGGAAGATGGCGAAGGACTTGTCGTCATGACCAATGTACACTGCTTCGCTCACAATGAACGGCCCGCTCACCGGGTCTGTTTCGTCGCGCTGGAAAGAATACTCTCTCTCTCTCTCTTTTTCTCTCTCTCTCTCTCTCTCTCTCTCTCTCTCCCTCCAAAAGTCAATGCTGAATTAAACTTGTTGCTTCGATGAAAGCTACTAACATAAAGTTATGAAAGTTGCTGTAAAATGAAATGGCAACAGTAAACGGGGAAAATAATACTTCAAGTTTATTCTAAAATCTTGCTGGGAAAAGGCAGAAATTGTTTTAAACAAATACCTCTTCGTCCTTGTAGAATGCTAGTGCGTTGTTTCGAAGTCGAATGTGCACCTGAAATTTAATTAGAGATATTAAAAAAAAATGTTTGATCAATGCTCTTGAATTTATTGTTGGATAATCATATAGTAAACATTAAAAAATAATTAATTAATATAAAATAAAACTTAAAAAAGACATTTTTATTCTTCTTCTCCAGGTGTAAAACGCCGTTTCCGCTGAAGCAAACGAATTGGCCATCCATTGCAATGTCAGCGTCGAACTCAAATAAAAGTTTTTTTTTAAATTATAAAGTAATTAGTAAAATGCTTTTCTCAAGTAGCAAATGCTTATCCGTATTAATTATTTTTTAATACGTTAAATTCAATAGATAAAATACATTAGAAAATGAACCTCATCATGAGATTCGACCACTTCAACGACGTCATCGGCAATGAGTGGAGGCAACTCGATGTTGGCAGCAGATGTAGAAGGAAAGTCGAGGGCGAGGAGAGGAGAGAGGTCTGCGCAGATTCATGATTACCCCAAAGATCTCTATAGCAGCAGTAATCATGCTGCAATAATTGAGTAAATAAATAAAGAAACAAAATTGCAATTAAATAAGCGAAAGGTAAAGAAATTAAGAAATTGAGCAAAATTAAACATACCAAAAGAAAAATAAGAAATGAAATAGGCAAAAAAAACACCATTCTCAATAGCGAGAGGAGGCGGTGCACCGAGATCGATAAGAGGTGGAGTGCCTCTTGGTTCTCCTCCACTCTCTCTTGGCAACTCTGTGGGCGGCGACTAAAGGGCATTATTTTTCGTTGCCTTTGATTACGCAAAATATCTTGGTATTTTATTTGGGACCGTGTCAAAACAGCAAATTACTTCAAATATATTTTTATTTTCAGTAAATAAATTAAATAAAAATACATCGCTATGTAAGCAAATAAAACAAACCGGTCGCGGCGGCGGCGCTGGCGGCGCAGGCCTTGCGGGAGGCGAGAAGGTAGGCGGAGGCAGAGAGGACTGCCGGACGGGGGGCTGGATCGGCAGTTGGGACGCGTCTTCGCAGGGAGCCAAGACAGGCGGGGGTGGAGGGGCCACTCGGGGCTTGGGAGAGTAGAAGCTGCTGTTGTTGGAAGGCAGCATTGTGGCGGGTGACGACGAGCGTACTGGAGGGGGAGGAGGAGCAACTGAAAGGAGAGAGAGAGAGAGAGAGAGAGAGAGAGTACAAAAGAAAGAGAGAACGATCTTGCATAGACGCGAAGAAAGATTGACTGTTGAGTGAAAATCTCGATAGATCACTTTGTAACCAATGATTCATTCTTGAATAGAGGCAACGGGTGGGAATCGTAAAGCCAGAGAGAGAGAGAGAGAGAGAGAGAGAGAGAAACGAAAACAACAGCCAACACACTTATTGAGAATGAGTCTGATTCCTCCAACTGATAGACGATCGGCGCTGCGAGAAACTGCTTTTCACATTCACAATCCGATCACTTTTGAGAAGAGCAAGCAAGACATTAATCAATACGTATGGAAAGCGTTACATATAATATCTTCTCATTCATCTCTTTCTCTCTTCTCTCTCTCCCTCATTCGCTCCCCCTCTCTCTTACATATTAAATGTGCTATTACCAATTTTATGACTAATAGAACAGTCAGCAAAACTATTCATCAAGCATGGAACCATGTTTTGCATAGTTTAAAATGGGGCGCCCAAAACCCCGAGGAAGGATGAGTGAGGGGACGGCGGACCCTGTTAATTCATGTTAAATATTGCTTATATTTTCGATGATATGTCGCCTACGCTAGAGTTTTCAAGATTTTTTTAACCATGAAGGATGACTGAAAAATTTTCAAGGCAGACGGCTTTTAAGCTACAATGTTTTGCCTCTGCGATCTATCACTTTTAGGCCTACTCTCTCAGGAACAACAATTATTTCACAAAGCGCGCGAGAATTTTATATCAAACAGACCAAATACTGACCAGTAGGATGAGGCAATCCGGTGGGGCTTCCCGTTGAAGTTGACATAACGGAGATACTTCTGAAGTCGTCGAGCCCGAGGTAAATCGGATTCTCGATAAGCGTGGAGGTTGTCCCTCCTGATTCATGCAATGAACAGTGATCGTTGACTTCGATCGATAACGAGAGGGAGGACGAGGTTGAGGGCGAGCGAGAATCCCTCAGGCCGGCCCTTCCCGCAGCAACCGAGACTCGTTGAGTTTGCACTGTCGGAGGCGGTGGACGCGGCGGCGGAGTCTGACGTTTCACAGTCGATGGGCTGAAATTCTCAACACAGTAAAAATACAAACTATGACATAACATTGATTATCACTGTTACAGTAATGTGTTACAGTAAGCATAGCCGAAGTTCGGTATTCATTTGTTTAATGAGAATAGAATCTTCAAATAATTCACAATCAAAATAAATAAATAAAAACCTGTCTGGCGACGATGAGAAGATGCCATCATCCGTGCTCGCTGTGCTGATGACGTCATCAAGGGGGACATTGAACCGGGTGCGCTGCTTGGGCACGGGGGGCGGGCCGATGGTCGTGATCGACCCGTTCCCAGCCGGAGTCGGAGTCGGTCCAGGAGTGGAGCCATTCGTGACCGAAATCGGACTGCCGCGGTTACTCATCGCAGTCCTATGGAAAACGAGAAAATAAAATGCAGTTTAAAATTTTCGCGTTTTTTCTATAGATTAAACGGTGATTAAAAAGGGATGCATTGATATGAAGTTAAGGTCATTTTTATACAACTGAATGGAAATCCCGGAAACAGTGCTGTGGAATACGATAGGTAAATGGGAGTCATCCATCATATGTTAGATGGGAATGGTACGGAGCCTGCGAGGAAATTTTTTTAAGCTAGTTAAAATTGCGAGGAGTAATGCGACTTAACCACTAATAGTATTTATTATTATTTGGTAATATATATTCTAATCACTGGCTATTGGAAGAGAAAACAACGGGTATTAGAAACTACTAGACCAGTCAGCGCGTGTTGAGAGGCCGGCAGTATCAGAAGATAAGGAAATGTGATACGAAGGCGCTATTCTTTCTGCTATTCCCTTTGCAGGAAGCACACGTATAAAGAACGGCTAGCAATTATTAGAACGTTCGTTTTGAGGAAAATAGCTGATACAGAATAAGTTCCGTTTAATGTTAGCAATTAACAATAAGAAGGAAAGCAAGCGTTTCAGGTAAAAAAAAAGACAAAAGACAGTTTCCCAACAACACTCTCGCGAGTCGAATTATATTACTCATCATTAAGAAGTTTAAACAATGGACGCTATCTCACGAAATTAAAAAAATACCCTTTAATGAGTGAATACAGAGAACGGAAAGGGTAATTTGAGAAAAAAAAAAGGTTTTCAATACTGCGATTCCGAGGAAAAGCCAAACAAAGAAAAGGCAAGAATCGTGAGGCACATCAAAGCGTTACAACAACAACGGAGAATGACTCATCCAAAACAAATATTCCTTCGCTATGGAATATTTTGGTACGGAATGTTACGAGAGTACGCAGCCATTATCGTAAACATAGTAGTGCCTCTATTTTTCACTGCTTGTTGTATAGTTTGCAGTGTATACTTTTTTTTATTTCGAGTGGTATTTTTGTTAGAAGGTTTATCAAGCTGTGGTTGTATCCCTGAGAATTCGTCATTTAATTTTTTTATATAATTAACGAATTTGATATGTCGCATTCTTCTTCTCCTTTATGCTCTCTCACAACTGTGAGCTGATTGAAAATTCAAACCAGGACCTTCTTTATGGAACCGGAAGACATTTTGTGGCTTGGCAAATAGGAATCAGCGGTGAATTTTGGGCAGTGGACGGAAGGTAGACTGAGGTTTAGGGATTGTGAGAGAGTGAGATGTCGAAGTCGCAGGGGTAGAAAAGTGCAGATAGTTGGATAACCACGGGATGTTAGAACACGGCGCGCAGGTGTGGTCCCCTTTTCAAAATGCGAAACGTCGGATGGAAGGCGCACTATAAAAATCAACCGTCTTGCGTCTGACCGCTTTTCATGCGTGTTCATGCGTGTTTTTTCTTGCGTGTTTTGACACTTCTAACACATCTCGCCCTGGCAAGTTGCCAGTTTGAGCGCGACTTAAATCCAACTCTCTACGTCTCTGAAACTTGGTCAGAGCGCAGACAGTGGGAGTAAGCTGTCAACCGGTGCCATCTTTGTATAGCGAGTGCGTCCGGAAAAATGCATGGGCTGAACACCCGTGGATAACTGAAGCAGAGTTAGCTGATCGAACAGCGCAACACTCATACGCGCTCGTGGACTGGAGGACCTTGAGCTGTAAAAATAATAGTAAACTGTATACCTTAAGGAAATACTGTTTTAAAACATTCATATTTTCCCCTCGCTTCGAACGAAGCCAATCTCCGGGCTAAGGATATCGCTCCATTTGTTTGATTTATTATTTCAAGCTTATTCCGATACTGTGCCGTAATTGAATACAAATAAGACAAATATGCAAAATAGATAGAAAAGTGACCCCACTAATTGTTAGGAAGATTTGTTCCGTGTGGTTCTTTGCTATCAATTATAGATTTTTTAAACCCGCGATAGAGATAGGCGTCCTTGCTTAAGCGTCTCGTCATTCGACATACAACATCGTCCAAGAATATTTGTTGGATGATAAAATTGGTTTTATCCTTTTACTCCGCCTACCTGCTCATGCAGCAGGACACTATTAGTAAACGTCAACCGACAATGAGAATGCTAACAAATATGACTTCCATTTCACACAGTAACAAATATAGCTGCTTCAAACAAAATATAATAGCAATTCAGAAATGAGACGAAAGAAATCAAAATTCCCTTTTGATTTTAACATCGGTGCTTTCCAAAGGAATAAAGTACGCGATCACAAGGAGCTGAACATTTCAAAATCTTTTTAGAAAGTGGACGAAGAATATTATCGGTAGAGATCTTCTGGAGCAGAAGAAGTAATCGAGTCTCGTCGCAGTGTGCCTTTCGCTCCGTGCTCACGGCATCGGAGACGGATGCAGCCAGAACGTCTCCATCACTCCTTTTCCCTTTAATTTCCAAATGTTTCTTCGTTACCTTCTAAATCATCAATGATGCCCCTTCTTCCAAGCCGGTAATAATGCTGCATACGGCAAGTTTAAAGAAAGAGACATAACTCGCGGTGGCGTGAAACGCTTCAAAATATTATCGATTACCTTGATGATGACTTCGCCCCTCGATTCCAGTTGAAATCCTGAGTGGACGGTAGAGAGGAGATGGAACGAGTCACTCGAGACGTGTACGTGGCCGGCTCAAGGGTAGACAGTTAATGAAGTCCGTATGTGGTTAACTTCAATGGCATTCTGATTTTAGGATCTTTTTCATGACGATATTATAATACATACGCCTTCCGCTGCTCTCCATCCGACTCGCTGTGTTGACAGTGTCACCAAAGAGACAGTAGCGAGGCATGGAGAGACCTACGACTCCAGCCACGCATGGCCCTGCAGAAATGGGATTTAGGGGGAATTATAAATTAATCATCTCTACGTGTTGCAAGCTGAACAAGGACATCCAATTTGACTTCTGAGTGCAAGATCCCACATAATCTAAAATCGCGAACCAGTATGAAAGCCAATCCTGAGATTGATCCTCTCATTTGGCATGTGGCCAATGCGGAATCGGCCCACTGCCTCCATGAACTCGAGTGACATCAGCGCAATCTGCCGCACGTGATCCTGGCCGTTTCGACGAGGCAAGCCAGACACGCAGAGGTACCCGTCGCCGATTGTTTCCACCTGAATTCCGCAGATTATTTAACGCAAAGAAAAGTTCCGCAATATTTTGCTACCTTATATGCGTCGTGCTCTTCAATAATGTTGTCCAGTATAGTGTAGAGTCCATTCAGCAGATCGACAACCTAAATGTTTCAAAATTTATTGCATCAAACGTGGATTGTTTATATTAACCTGGAGAGGTGTGCACATTGAAGCTAGATTAGTGAAGCGAACGACATCAGAGAAGAAGACGGTCACCGATTCAAAGGACTCTGGCTCGACAGACTGGCCGAGTCGAAGTTTGTCAGCGACTTGTCTGAAAAATTATTACTTAAACTAAAATACATATGTATGTTAAACAGATATCATGATGTGCAAAATTCTTAAAATCAGAAACGATCACACTTTGGTAGCATTCGATAGAGTAGAACATCGCTCTTCTTTTTCTCAACCATAAGTTCGCGTGTTCTGTTTTCGACCTGAGAATAAGAGAAATAGGATATGCCAATCTTCTTGGCAAGACTTCGAAAATTCAACTCTTTTATTTTACCTCTTCCTCTAGAGAGCTCGCATGTGATTCGAGCATGTTAAAGACATGATCCATGAGGTTGTCTTTCCTGGAAAAGCGCATCAATCGATGCATGACTAGTAGACTACAAGAGATCGACCTTCCATTGTTCATCTGGTCCAGTCGCGCTTTTATTGCTGCGACAGTTGGCCGATCGGTGGCCTTTTCCGCCCAGCACTCGCGCACAAGATGAAGCTGCAACCGGTTTCGGGTTAGCCCTTCTCCACCACCCTAACCCCGCAATAACTCCAACCCTAATGCCCCCTTCCCAATATCCCACCCCCATATCCACCCTCACCAGTGTCGGGCTGGTGTCACGAGACTCGCCTAGTGTCAGCTGTGGTCGCCCCGTCATTCGACGCTTGTCTCGAAGCATGGCGATGATGTCTGAATACGCCAAAATTCTGATACGTTAAAGACCTCTCAAAGGCTCTGCCTACCTTCTGGCTCTTCATCACGATTAACGAGATCCCATGGGCCGGTTCGCGAGATAAGCTCCGAGGCAATGATGGCGAAGGAATAGACATCGCCTTCCTGGATCAGCATTTCAATATCATCCTGAAATGATCTATTTAACCTGCGTTCCGGAAGCCGCACCTCCTCGAAGAAGCTCGGGCGCTGTCCAGAGCAGATCTGCACAATTACCAGGCAGTAGCACCCACACATTAGGACTATCGCAAAAAAAAAGATTTTAATATGCCTTCATCTTAGCACGGCTTTTCTGCTTTATCACGCTAACGTTTACTTTAACATAAAAACAAGGGCTTCAATCAAACCCTAAATTGCAAGTTCCTCCTGGAATAACCTTTTGCTCCGTGCTGCTGTTGATCACGAATGAAGCCAAGACCGTAGTAAGAAATCTTTACCTAAAAGCGAAAGATTGTTGCAGTTCGTCACAATGTTATTAGCCAAAAGCAGAAGTAGAGGCGTAAATAAATGTGAGGGAAATAGAGTAATTGTAGCCTAGCCTGCCAACGATCATCAACCAGGCAGCACTTCGATGTTAGCTGGCCATGCATGTGCAAGAAGGAGCCATGAATGAAATGAAGTCCCTGTACTTTCTCAGCTTATTTTCTTTTTTTACTTCTTTTCCGCAGAGATCATACCTTAATAATATCGCGAAGTAGAGCGAATATAAAGTAGCTGTCCATATTAAGGCTCCCTCGCTCAATGACATCCTGAGATACATATGTATATTATGTCCAATATACATATGTACCATCCATCCGCCTATGCTGTAATTCAGCATCGTTACAACATATACCTTGATGCTGCCTCTGCTGCAGTACTTCCAAATCGACATGAGCTGAGGCGCATCCGTGCAGATGCCAAGGAAGCGGTTCAGGTTGTCGTGCTCGGTTTGGCGGAGCTAAAGATCGAACTTTTTTCCATAGATACAGCGAAGATTGGCTGATTATTCTTCCAAATGAGATGGGTTTACCAATCTAAAGTGAGCCATTTCGTGCTCGCCGATCCTCGCTTCGGCGATGTACTTGACAGCTGTGACTTCTTCTTGTTGAAAGTAGTAGAATGAGAACGACTTGGACTCCTCAACAAGGGACATGAAAGGTGATGAGCCAATGAGAATGAATAAAGATCTCTCTACCTTCTTGGCATCGATTGAAGTTTTAGTTGACGACGACGTCTTGATGCTCTGCATTGAGCGCGAGCTGTCCAATTCCTTCGACGAGGCGCGAGAATGCGACTTGGCCTTAATCAAGTAAATATATATATATATACATATTTAAACAGTTGGTTTAAAAAAAAAAGGCGAACCAGCAAAACCGGGGGGCAATCATTGAAGTCTTAAATTTGGGGGGAGGGTGGAGAGAGGGCAATTATATATAGTTATGATACGTAAGAAATTATATAATGGGATTGATCAGAGCAATGTTCTGGTTACGTACCGGCACTAAGTCGACATATCCAATGCGCCACATGCTGTTCAGGCGTTCCTGTTCTCGTTGGCGTTGCCTAATTGACAAGTTTGTATTTAGACGAGAAATTTTTTAAATTATTTTCTAAACACACATTCGAACGACGACAATGAACACGACGACAGAAATGATGAAAGCTGCTAGCAGGACGATGCCTAGGATGAGCACCCAGAGATAGCGTTCGGTGAAGTCAAAACACTTGTCGCCCTAAACAGAAGAAATGAACTCATTGCTGGACCATACAAAATTTGGTAGCAAATTTGCTTTATTTCACTCATAAAATTTTGCAGTGAATTTTGTTACTTCACTAAAAAATTGATAGTAAATTCACTAACAAAATTTGGTAATATATTTTTGATATACAGTATGCATATTTGTAGCCGAAGTACATATAAGAGTGCATAAGACATACAGTGAATCCGCAGATGGGCACAGCGAGCGGGCGCTTGTTGTCTTTTCGATTCCACCACACGAAACTGCCCTCATCTTCGTAAAAAGTTTCCACGGTCTGCGAAGCGAAAAGGGCTTATGCATGTATAAGAAAAAAATAGTTCCTTAAAAATCGTTCTATATACCATGTTGACGCCGCTTGTCGTGACTTTGAGCAAAGATCGGTCAGCGAAGTCAGCATCGAGAGAAAGGATGTAGAACTCAGAGATGCGCACCTGCTTCGAGTCCTGCGAGATGTTGCCAGACCAACCTGAAGAAAGGGCGATCTGCGTTCAGGAACCTTTCGTTCCTCGCAACATTCATCAAAGTGGCACCTGAGAAGGCAGCAACGGCTGTCGAGCCAAAGATCGAGCCGTTACGGAAGATTTCTTGACCGACGTACCGTGTCTCGATTTGACGACGAAGCATCGCGTATGTGTACAGCGTGTCGTGCAGCTGCGACGAGTACACCGAGGCCTGAATTTTGTTTAGAATTCGATTACATTTTGTAGTTTATTGTCTCTTATGGTGTAAGTGAGCAAGGAATGTTCGATTTGTAGCAAGAAACATTTGAATTTCTTGCCCATTATAGTCGCAGATCTCTAATTCACGTTCTCTCTCAACCTTTTCGGCCAAAATGGCGCGAATTCAAGTAGAGTTTTTGGCTATGTTTAATATTGCACTTTCATTGCAATAATGATGAGTCGTACTACTTGAGAGTTGGCTCCAGCGCATTCCTCAGAACAGTTGAAAGGCGGATCGCGGACGCGCTCGATGACCTGACTTTCGAACCATTCGATTGTCTCGCCGTTCACTGATGGCTTCACCGCTCTCTGGAAACAGACAACAATAACTGCACTTGGAATGGCAATTTTCAGAGTTGAAAGTATTCTTTTGACTCCATAAAAACAGACTTTATTCGTCAACATCCATATCCGCTGGAATCCAAGTTTGGCCAGGTCGTCTCTGCCATCTCCAGGGATGTTGGGGTCATTCCACATCATGCTCGTCCTGTCGAGACGCTCTGAAAGAGACAACACTGCATCAGCTTTTTTCATTGTAGAATCAAAAATCAACAGATGAAAGTTCAAAATTTGTGAGATGATTGAAAAGTATATTCTGGACGAACGAAATCCACGAATGCCGACGTCTGCCATGATGAAGACGAACTCGTCGGTGAGCATGCCAAGTTCGGCCAGTCCAATTGCAAATGTCCGCCGAACGTTATTTCCCTCCGCGAGGCAGATTGCGAAGACTGGCAACAAGTGACCATACAGGGTAGATGAAATTTTTTTACTTAAACGACAGTAATTACCAAAAAGTTATCTGATTGTGAGGTTTCAAATTATTGTTTCCCTTCGTACCCGCGCGGATTTTTTACGGCCTTTCGACTTGCAATTAGCACACGAGAATGAGAATGCCGACACAACACAAGAGCACACGAGAATGAGAATGAGAATACTAGTTGTAGTGCTACCTCATTCCATCCGAATCGTTTCATCGTGCAGTTTTTTTTTAATTTGGTCATATTATTCTGACTTCTCGCGCGTTTCTTGAAGTCCCTTAGCGAATTGTAGATGGCCGTCATGCTGTTGTCCACAATCTCTTGTGAGAAAGATATGACGATGCTGCCATTTGCGTTGCTGACAAATGTCTGAAAATTTTTGAGCAATTTTTTGAAATAATAATTTCAAAATTTATAAACTCTGAAAACCAAATAATTACATTGATTTCATTACTACTCACTTGAATATCGCTAGCAAAGTTGGAGCATCGTCCGTTGTCATTCAGATTGCTAAAGACGAGCGCAAACTCGTTCCAGCCGAATTGTTTCATCGTTGCGTAGAGTGCAGCGGCACGGCTTTAAATCACCATCCTTATGTCGTAGAATAATTTAAATTCTCTCTCATTTTTAATTAATACCTGCCTAGCATGGCGAATAAGTATGTATATACATACATACGTTTTACTATTAATCACAAAGTGGTATGTAACATGCACGCTTACGCGTATGATCCATCGGCGACGTTGACGACGCTCGGGAAGCGCTCGCGATCCTGGAGGGGGGTCGAGGCAAGAAAGCCCCAGGGCAGGATCGGTACATCGTAGAATCCGGCAGTAGCTGCAGAAGCGATCGCGGCTGAAGCGGGCGAAAAGAAGTTGATGCCACGCATGTAGTACACTTATATTTTTCACAAATAATGATCTTCAGACGAGCGTGACGATGTCTGTTGAAAGGCAAGCCACGCACTGCTAGCCACAGACGTGCATATGAAGGTTTTAAGATCGAGTTATTAAAGATGAGAAAAGAATAAACGTTTGTTGCAAGCCGGCCCGATGATCGCGGCTACGTTTTCTTGCTGGATGAGCTCGACTGACATGCCCGCCGACGAGGTCTCCGCACAGTCGGCGAAGCGGGTGACGAATCTAATGTTTAGGAAGGCAATAAATGTTATGTTAAAAAAGTTTTATTAGAACTAATTGTTCTTCTTCTCGATTAACAAGGAAGCTCATTTCTTTCTATGTACTGTTCTCTTAGAGAACATCTTTCTGTTAACAGGCATCAATGCAGGCGACAATTTCGATGCTGCCGTGCAATTAATCTTGACAAATCTGACGCCAATTTCAAACTTTAATTAATATTTTGTTGAATGAATTTTAAAGCAGCTTTACAAAGTGCTAGTCGATATCACTCGGAATTTTAGTGATGTTCGGCCATTTTCCATACATAGTAAACTGTCTTTAAACCTGCATGACATTTCAATTTGTGCTCGTGCAAATTTCACTGCAATATTAATAGTACAGTTGGTGCCTCTTTTTCTGTAGAATTCCGCAGTGCTTATTTAAAGGAAGTCTCCGGCGAATGTTTGGACAAGCAATTCAAAATAGGCATTTGACCCATGAAGTGTCCCGCACGGAAGGGTCTCAAGCTGCCAATGGCTAAAATATGCCTGCTTCTCTACCCGTCACGTTTTCGTAAGGCGGTGATCCTCTCATTTCAGTGCTGCTGCCCTTGCACTCCCTCCACAGAAATTTTTGGTCAAAGAATTGTATAGGGAGCTGACCTGTTGAGAAAATTCCGGCCAATATCGGTTGGGAGCTCCGATATGCACGCTTTGAAGAATATGATTCGGGTTTGACCGGTTTTGTTATACACGGATCTTTTTTTCAAAATGGATGGATTTGGCGTTTTTGATGCGCTCGAGCGATACAAAATAGGAGGGTGCTCAGATCTACAGTAGCCAATTCTCTACCCGTGATATTTAAAATGAATATAACTCTGGAATTATAAGATGAAATACATTCAAACTTTCCCTATCTAAGTTTTACGATGAGACGAACTGTTCCATGCTTAAAAAATTATATGTTAATTATTCGCCGGAGACCTCCTTTAACTAAATCTAGTGCTGACTTGAACGTCGTGTTCGGAAGCAAATTGTCGCGCCAGATGCTATCCTGCGCGATGAGTAGTGCGCCTAAGATAATTTAAAATAATTTTCTAAAACTTATTATTTTTGTTAAATTTTGACATATGCATTTATCACGATCACCTGCAGACGTCGTGTAGTTGGCATATTGATTGCTACGGGAGAAGATGAGGCCAATGGTGATCGTCCGATTGCCATCAGTTTGTTGAGGAGGAAGGCTTGTCGCTGTTGTTATTGCCGCCATTGTTACTTGAGCAACGGCTCCCCGAGCGGCCATTAACAGCATCAAAGGTAAGTACTGGACGAAACAGCAATTCTACAAATCAAAAACTGAATGTCAGCTGCAACAGTTGGCACTTCCCCATTATTATAGTAGTTGTATTTTTTTTTATATGGTTTCGCAAACCAGTAGTGTTGTGAGCTGAAGCATAGAAGAGAAGAGACGTTTTGCAATTGGCGATTTCAGTGGAGACTGCGAGTTTTTCTTCCTCGACTGCCCGGCTTTGATTTTATGCCCTTCCACGATTACCTTTTTAAGTGATAGTCACCGCGATGACTGTGAAGGTCTTCCTTTAGCCGTCGATTTATGGTTCGCCACCCACTTCCCATTGCTTGTGGGTTCGCTGCCGACCTTCATTGAAGAAGGAATCCCACATGATGATAAGCTTAGTCTCATCCCGTTTTATTGCTTTATGCCTACTACGCACACAGAAAAAAATGTGACGCACAATTAATGTTCCATCCAAAATTGTGACCAAAAATGTGACACGCAAGCGGCCGCCGAAGAGAATTGTGACAACGGATGTCACATTTTGGTGGCAAGGGGGGACGAGGCGATGCGAGAACAGAAAATGTGACATTGTACCACTTTCGACCATGTTTAAAAAAATATTCGGAATCATCATTTGAACGGAACGTTTAATTTTCGGAAGAAAATCTCGGGTTAACAAACACTTAAAACTTATCCTTTTTTTATTTCATGTTTGTAATATTGAATCGCTTTTTGATATGACATTTATAACGTGTAAGCGTAGCGATTCTGCTCTTTTGTGTCAGTTAGAAAGCGAGAGTCCCCGGGCCGCGTAGTTAGCCAAGCTGCTCTTTGTGCTCTCGATCAACAACTGGAGACTCAACTTCTAATAGTAAGTAATTGAAAAGTTTAACTCATTCATCCCGCTATTGATATGAAAAAGCTGATTTGTTAATGTTTATTCTTGCAAGTTTCTATTGCAGTTTTTATTCCCTTATTGTCAGCACTTTTGTCATTCTTTTCTCACGAATGAGTGATAAAATTAACATTATTAAATATGCTGAATATGCAACGTTGTTCTTTTCTTATCAGGCTAGCCCTTCTTGTCTGCGATTGCTGGAACTAGACAGCGTGTCGGCGCGCGCAGCAAGATCAAATTCTTTCGACATCCGAGCGTGGTTTGCTTTTAATTCTTTTCTTCATAAGTTGATACATCTGTTAATTGATGCTGCCATTCTTCCCAACGAATTTAAATATTTAATGTGTTTTCTCTTTATTGGTACATTAACTATCGTTTATATTTCATGTTGAAATTCGTATACTTATTTCAGCAATTTTATATTTTCAGTATTTCTCTTGCCCAATCCACCCAACAACCGCGCACCGCGCAGCTTCAACGCTTAAGCTGCTGCATTTTTGTCCAGGTACGATAACTTTTCAGACTCGTCTAACAACTTTGACTTTTAAATAAGTTTCGTTCGTTTATTGTTCTTTAAGAGTACAAAAAACTCATTTTCCCACACATTGAAAAGTTTGTTCCGAACATTTTTTTTCCTTGTTCATTTGTTATTACCTATTCCACGTTTATTATTTTTCTTAACTTTGAAAGCAGGATAATACAATTCAAAAGATTTTAAATATAAATAATGCGTTGTTTAGAAAATCGGTACGCACTCTTCCCCTGACTTCCTACCGGAGCTGGAAGACATCGCATCTCCGCGCAGACCGCGCTTCTGCCATCTGAAGCTGCCGCAGACTTGCGAAGGTTCGTTATGTTTATATACATTGTCTAGTCTTCAATTCTAGGGTAACGTGGTTAGAAATTTGTAGTTGTTATTATCAGGGAATAGAAGCCACTGTCGATGATCCTAAATATTAGCAAGGTTTGTTAGCTGTTTCTGCCCATCTGTCCCTCAGGATGATGCCCAAAATTAGGAATTATTCTGTGAAATCGACAATACCTTTTTATACCCTATCGGTTATGTAGTTAATTCAATTTCTGGGCAAGTTTCTTTTGTTTTCCAGAAAAAAAACCGTAATCAAACCAGCTCTGTATAACTTATTTAAAATAAGCGAAACTGTTCTTTTCTTGTTTCTTTCTTTTCTTTTCTAAGAAGTACCGTAACCCAACTCGATGTGTATATTTTAAAAAAAGAAAATAAATTTTGGTACGACGAATAATTAATGCTTCTTTTTTGCTCAACATTTTATACAGGATTACCATTGTATATTCTGAACTGAAATATTTCCAAATGTAAGTTTTTTCCAGGTCTCCAACAACACGCCGTCAACCACACTGATCGGAAGCCGTTCCGGTGCGACATTTGCAGCAAGGTGGGATGTGATTTAACTTATTTTTTTTTAAATATTTAACATACCGTACTCTCGTCCTTAAACTTATCGAGTATTGGAATACTGTTGGTGCAAGTGAAAAGTTACTTGAAACCTTGAGATGCTTTTGTAAGTGCTTTATGTGACTTACAATTACAATTATCGAAGCTGTAGTTGCTATTGATTAGCGAAGTTACGCTAAGTTTAGAGAATGTAAGCTTATATCTTTTGACTTTTAAATTATATTCAAAGGTATTTATTTTCTCCCATTTCTGGGAAACTGTTCTTGATTTTCAGGAGAGTTGCCCAGAACCGTAACCTTACGAAATTTGAGCGAATTAATTCGCGAATCCGTACCAATGATTTATTTTAAATGGAAAGTGATAAATTTCTGGACAAGTTTAATTTCTTAAAGGTACCGTATCCCAATCTGTTCTGTATGTGTCTGTGCAAGTAAATTCCTTGAAGTAATTGAGAATAAGCGATTGCGTTCCTATTCAAAAGAGTAAGTTTTTTGAGTGGATTTTTCTGGGCACCTTTATGTTTACTATAAACTACCGTAACCCAACCAGTAGTAACAACTGATTGAAAATAAGCGAATCGCTCCATTGTAAGAGTGTTATTTGAAAGTTTTTACAAAGTATTTTTTTCTGGGCAACTCTTTTGTTTACTATGAACTACTGTAACACAACCCACTGGTTACAACGAATTGAGAATTAACGAATTGCACAAATGCAAACGTGTGATTTGTATTTTTCTGTTACAAAGTTGGTTTTTAATTACGTTACGATATCCAATATTTGTTAAGCATGTTATATGCTTAAGAATATTCATACAGAAAAAAAATTCATTATTAAGACAAAACAATATAGTTATGGAAGAAAGTTTTAGACGAAAAAAGGAATACAAGGCTGCAAGAACTATAGAAAGAAAGAGCACATAGAAAGATAACATTGAATGTTAATATCTAATGAAAAAGGAAAACAACAAATTACAGTTTAGAATCTTAACGATGCGTTGTCCAGCGGACGTCTGCGAGGAGGAGCTTCCTACATTGGCCCACTTAAAACGGCATTGTCAACAGTCACACCTTGGAGAAAATCAATATCACTGCCGCTTTTGCTCATCTGAGTTCGGACGATTTCAAGCATGGCGGGTTCACTTGAGCCAACAACGTGAGTAGTAATTTAAACAAGTAATAACAGTACCTTACTATTGAACATCGCAAGTCTTCTCTTCAGATCCTGCTCTGATGAGGGGTCTTTATTCCGACAGCAGCGATAGCGATGGTGCAATGGATGTGGATGTTGATGACAATGGCAACATGGATGCCTCGTCTCTTCAAGAGGATGTTGAGGAGTTGGACGGCGACATATCTGCAACTGAGCTGGAGGAGGAGGACGATGAGAATGACGACTCGGAAGCGCTCGAAGCTGATGATTCGACCAACTTCTGCGAAACGATTAGAGCCGAGATCCTCACCTCCACAAGCCGAATTGGAATAACAGAGTCGGAAACGGATAAAATGGTGGATCTGATTCGCCGTATCGCTAAGAACGTTCGAGCCATGAACGACTCCCATTTCGATCAGTTTATGGCTACACTGAACACCGTTGCTACATCATACAGAAGGAAGGCTGCGCTTCGACAAGAACAGGACTACATTGAACCTTTGCCTCGACAAATGGGGACGATGACTGTCCCCGTACGCGACTTGGATGGGAAGCAGAGTCGTGTCGATCGACCGTGCAAGTTCTACATTGTCCCACTGAAGGATTCGATAGAAGCGGCCTTTCGGAACGTGGAATTTCAACAGGTTTATCGCTATTTTGTGTTACATTGAAGTATATAGAATCTGTATGCTTTTCAGGTGTTAGAAATGGAGCCATTCGGAAGGGGGAATTTCCTGTCTCCACTGGACGGGCAACGGTTTCGTGACGCTACCTCCAGAACGAAGAAACCACTACTTCCGATTGTGGTATACCTCGATGACGTTTGCCCTGGAAGTGGTCTACGAAAGGCGTCGTCTAACCACTCTCAAACCATGATGTTCTTCACTTTTTCCGGACTGAGACGGCATGCTTCGTGTCTACATAAATGGAAGTAAGTGTCAAAATGCTAAAATAAAAAAAGCAGTTCTTCAAGTAAATGCTTTAGGTTTCTCTACGCGACATCGTACGGGTCTGATCACAAGGCTTATGGCTACAAGCCTCTTCTAGAAAGCTTCAAGGTGCCGTAATATATTTGAAGTAAAATTTTTAAAAAGCGTAAAAGTTGTAAATAAAGATCATCAATTAGTTTAACTTCTTAGGTAGAGTTGAACGTATTCTACGAAAACGGAATCATGGTGTCGTGGAGAGGGCGAAGCGTTGTCGTCTACCCTTGGCTGCACTCGGTTCTTGGTGATAACCTGGCACTAAACCAAGTCCGCCAGATGCAGACGTGCTTTTCCGGAGGTTTCCCTTGCCGTCACTGCTTGACCAACTACCGCGACTTTGGAGCCGTTCACCTAGAGAAGGACTGCCAATTACGGACTTTGGCGTGGTCGGTTCCTTTGTCGTTGATCGGAGATTGGATGAATTTAAGCGATAACTTAAGGTATCAAGCGAACGGCCCTCCTGCTTTTGGCGTGATGGGGGATTCGCCACTCAACGGCATTACGGGATACCACGTGTCGGAGGATGCCTACTGTGATATCGCCCACGACTTGTACGAGGGCGAGAGCTGCCGTCTTCTAGGAGTGGTCATTCGGGCCATCATTCGGAATGGACTTCCGCTCAAGGATATCAACGATAAGTTATGTGCCTTTGCTACTGGGCGAGTCGACAGCAGCTGCACAATCAACCCAATCCCGGCCGATGTTTCGCAAGGTGACCCTGTGTCCGGGCAAAAGGCAGCCGACACAGCATTTCTCATTCGGCTCGTCCCATTTCTCTTCCCGTTGGACGTAATGGTTGCGGAACCTGAGATCCGGCTTCTGTTCCAGCGCTTTTCCGAGTTGAGTCGCCTTCTCTGCTCATTCGAGTTGACATCTGGCGACATTGATTTGGTACGTTCTACGGCCGAGGAATACGTGTCTCTTGCTTGGCGAGTTGTCCCTCTGGACATTCCGCCCTCTCGCGCAGCTGCAGCCCATTCGTCCAGGCCCATCTACAAGACGCACGCGTTGCTGCACTATGCAGCTGCGATTCGTTCTCTAGGGCCAGTTGGACAACTGAGTACTCTGCAATTCGAGCAACTGAATGCGTACGTCAAGCGACGGTCCTACATTACAAGGAACTTCACGTGTCTGCCGTGCACGTTCGCAACTCACATCCAGCGCACTCTTTGGGCACTACGTCTTCAGAAGGAGGCGGAATTCGTTCCCGGAAAAGGAATCGAGCAACATCAAGTGTCAGCGCTCGCACGGGCAGTTCTGAAGGAACGACGGGTGAAGTGCACTCTCCTACTCCAGCATCACGGGACACTCTACAAGTCGGGAGACATCGTTTTGCTGAACAAGAGTAGCAGCTTTGTTCCTGCCCAGATCGATTGCTTCGCATTCACGGAACAAACATGGAAGATCGTTGCAAAGATCGGACATCCCGCTCGATTTGATGACAGCAGACAATGTTGCTTCTTCACCGCATCTGGAGCGATCACAACTGTCTTTTTCAAGGAACTTTTTGATCCACTGCCTCTTGACGGCTACCCCGAGGGAAATGAGACCGCTTTCATGCCAAGACACGCCCTCTGCCACTGCTAGAATATTTTCGTTATTTTCTCTTAGCAATAAACAAATACTTTGATCTGAAGATCAATATTTCAATTTATCCCGTTATTTACGACGGCTCACGAATATGTGATCATTTGCATGATTTATTTCCTAGTTAGTGTGATCTTTAGCGTTAGACCCAATGCGTCTAACCATTCTGTTGGAAGCGGGTGCTCCTGAGCCCGAGTGTTTGGGCGAAGAGGACTGCTACTTCGAGACCATTGCACAAGTCAAGCAATATGTGAGTACACGGACTGGCTCCCCTCTGACAAATGTCAGGCTGCAGCTCAACACTCCTCAGCGTATGATAGACGTTCACCCCTCTCAAGTTGTTGCGGCGCCACACGCACATTACATAGCAACAGGAAGCTTACTCGAGGTTTACCGATTGCCTATCTCTCTAAATGAGTATATTTTTACGTGGATCTTCTCAGAGTCCGGCAACTTCGACTACGATGAACAGCCAGGAGCTATCCCTCTCGATTTCTTCCACATTCCTGGTAAAAAATGAGTCCCTTTCGCCAACCAATCCGACTGCGCTCTCGTGGGAGAAAAACCCAGTTTTTCCTGATGATACTCGAGCGGAGCAAGGTTATACTAAAATGAATGGTCATATCTTAGATTCATGAATTTTCAGTTGATGTTGAAGATGCTAACCCTTGTGAGAGAGAAGTCGACAAAGATCGCGATCTTGAAGAGCTTGGAGGTAAATCATACTCAGATTGTAAGCTCTACGATAGTAATTCATTTAATTTACTTAGCGATTTCTCATCCCTCGACACCTCAAGTTCGCTCGGAGTCACCGTTGGTCAGAACTCCCTCGGCAGTTCCAGATCGGACGATGTACACAGGCAGGCCTTTAAATTTCTGTTTAGTAAACTGCACTTTTGTCTGTTGTATCCTTTAGTATGCAAGCAAAACTCGGCGCAAGCAGATTTCTAATTAATTTTCCTTTTAACAAGTAAACGTATGCGTTTAAGACCCCTTCTACCATCGTCTGAACCAGCGCCTTTTGAAATGCAGCTTTGAGAAGTTATTGGTTGGCAAGCAAGGAGCTCCATTCCTCAAGAGGCTACAAGATGACCCGTCGTATGACATTTCGGACGACAGGGTTGGCCGCTGCCTGCTTACGAGAAGGATCGCCGACTTTCTGCTGACATACGCTGACACGCTAGTTTTCAACTCTTGAACAACTGATATTTTACCGCACTTTTTTAGCAGAGAAAAACCATCCCCGAAAGAGACGCGGAGCTTCGTTACGCATCTATTCGCAGGATACCCCAACTGTTCTATAGTTAGCAACCTTTTTTTCTACACAACAGTTTTTAACTGAATGAAGATCATTATGAAATTTGAAAGACTCGATAACGCATTGCTAGTTACCTGAATTTTCTCTGATGTAACTACAGAAAGCATTTCAGGATGCCTTCATCGATAGCCACAAGGGACTTGTCGAATGCCGCGTTAGGCGGGTCAGATCTCTTCTTGGAAAAAGAAGCTTGCTATCACAGCCCATCAGAGAGTACAAGAAGAAAGCAGGCAGCCGAGAGTGGCTTGCTTCTTCGGATAACGAGGAGGAGAGAGAAACTGACGATCATTTAAATGTCAGTTAAAGCTCTACAAGATACTGTTATATTTTGAAAATTAAAGGCATTACAAAACCTTTTGTTTAAGCGAATTAACAACTTGATACACGGCTCTGTCGAGCACCTCGAACTCCTTAAGCAGAAGAGGTTTTTGTCTCTCGAGTCTTTAAAGTTATACAGATATTTCATTTTGTCATATATAAGAGAGTCTTTAGATTAAAATGTAAAATTCTACTACTAGTAGCAGCTCTCTCACAAATGGCGATATATAATTTTTTTTAGAAACTGTCGTATACGCTTTTGCCAGAACAAGCCTCCGCGAGCAACAACGACACGTTACTCCTTCTACGCGCAGTCCCGTTACGTATGTGATTTTTTATTTATCGGATTTTGTTTTACATTTAAATAATTTGTCTATACTTACATGAGTTATTTCTTGCTCTATGGCTTGAGTTTAGAACAAAATTTTTGGAATTCACATTAGACAAATATACTTTTGAATTTGCTTGCAGATTGTCGATGACTTCATCGCGTCAAAGTGCGCTTCCGCGGGAGACTTTCCACGGAGATTGCAAGAGAAGATTGCGCCGGCAATGTCTCAGCGTGCCCTGCGCGTAATATCCGAAGCGAAGAGAAGATCTCTTGTTGAAGCGAACGCCTTCCCGCCTGGAACAAATGGTTCGGTATTTTCAACCTTATAAAGTTTTGAGTTATCGAAAAAAATGCATCCATGTGTACTAAGTATTTATCTTTGTAACCCAGGTTCAATTGTATTTCCAAACTATTCATCGAACTGTTAAAAAGAGAATAATTGTATGCCTCAGATTTCGCTACATTCGAGTTCTTACTCAACATGCTGGCACTGTTCGAGCATACAGACAAAAAGAAGAAGCCATCTCGTGTCAAGTTCGTCTACAATCGCTTCCTGGTCCGTTATTTATTACAATTCAAACTCCCAATCAATATCTACCTATTGCTTATAAGTTAAGTGACATTAGTTTCCTGTTGCCTTTTTCTTATCTTGTGAGTGAAAAGGAGCGAGAAAGAGAGACGATACAGCGAGAGGAGTGTAAACTATGCTGCTTAGGCACATCATTCTGCGTCGTCGGCTCTTGATCAACTCAAGAATGAGGGCATCCGGCAGCCGGTGATAGTCGCATACGGTGATGTCTCTGCCAAGTTCATCATCGCTCTTGAGGGAGTCGATGTAACCGTCAGTCATGTTTTGTTAAAAAAAAAAAGTTGAAATGTAATTTTAACAAATTAAAAAAATGTAATTTTAACAAATTAAAAAAAATTCTTATACTCATAGCTTTTTTATTTATTTTTTACCTGCTTTATAATACGCTTGCTGCAGGTTTCTGGAGACCTTGCCCATGCGCTTCTCTCCTACCTCGCTTGCTTCTGGTTGTTCGACCTCGAGTACCCACACGAAGTGAAACAAGAGCTGTCCCTTCTTGCGAATCTGCTCGGCATTCCGGAGCCCATGTCAAGAGATGCAGGGCTCATCTACCGCAAGTTGGAGGCCATTATGGCCGAATAGAGGCCAGTCTGATCTCATTAGATCACATTTTTTTGTTGACTCTTACATCTGAAAATTTTCTTTTACTTGAGTTTATTTCACTTGAGAACATTCTTTCATCTTAGTAAAAGATTGTTTCATTTTTTAACTTGCTTTCATGCTATACGTTTCTTTCATTTTAGAACTATCGAATTTTTATTTCCAAGATTCATTCAGAAAGTAACTGGTAACATAGACATATCCTTCTAAGAAAAACAGTCTTTACAGAATGTATTAATTCTTGTCGTTTTATGACCAGTAACTCAATTTTATCATGATTAAGTAGCCCAAATTCATTTAACTCGGCGCGGTTATCTTGTAAGTGTGTTAGTTGTTACTGTTTCCTTGTGAATGTGTTGAGTTGTTACTGTAATCTTTTGAAGGTCTCACTAACTTAATGAATAATTCTTCTTGTTATTAAATGCCAGTGGCATGCATAATAGTAAATGAATCACTAATTCGAAGAATGGATGAAGGGGGAGGGAGAGCAAAAGGGGCGGAGCTAACGGTGGGAGCATGTCACAATTTATGTGCTGCCGCCTAATTGTGACATGCAATGTCACATTTTTGCTGGGATACGTTGCCCTCCACCGCTCGAAAATTGTGACATGGCGCGTCACATTTCTGTTTCACTGGAGGTCACAATTTTTTGGAACATAAATTGTGACATGGGGTGGAACACATATGTACCGAAGTAAAATCGGTACATTATTGTGACATCAAATTGTGACATCCCGTGTCACATCGTTTTCTGTGTGCGGTATCTAGTCGTGTGTGTATATTAAAAAAACCGTCGACATTTTCATTTCCGCAGGCTCCTAGCGTTAATATCAATCAAGACTTTATTACCATATGCTTTTAATATAGTTTTTTGTGGTGCTTGCATACCGGACAGAGTCAACATCTAACTTTTCTTTTAAGGAAAAACTTCTGGAGGCTCATCAATTTCATCAAGAATGTCTAGCAAGCATTCTTATGAATGCGTATATCTATAAATGAATGTGACTGCATTAGCACATTGGGATTATGAGAATTCATCCTACACTTATTGCATTTTTGTTTGCGCATTGCACATGATGAATTAAAAAAAGAAACGCATGCACACGCAGTATTCTCTTCGAATATGCAAAGATGCTCCTTCCATAACCATATTCAGCAGGGGGGAAGCAAGAAAACACTATCGAATATGTATATGCATGTATGTACTAGCTGTTTGAGTTTAACTTTGCCAATTGCATGCCAGTTCAGCGAATGCTCACAGAATGTAATACATCATCGTGACCGGCTGTCGTCTTTTCTAGCTGTATCCAAGAAGCAAATTTTAAAAATAGATTATTAGTTTTTTTTTTGTAAAAATATGAATATATACTTTATATATATATATATATATATATATATATATATATATATATGTATGTAGTTATGCGAACTACTTCTGATTCATAAAACAGTAAGGAAAAATGTTGATCAGAAAATCTGTCTGCATAGTGTCACGCTTATGGCAATGAAAACACCAAAAGTATGTTCCTAATCGATAAACAATCGGAAGATAGCAAGAAATATCCTCTCATTCTTTTTGCATTTTTTTTTTCGGCAAGCCTTTTCTGTGTCACAAATTTAACTTTTTTGTCAAAAAAAGTTTCGTGTCACTAACTTTACTTTTTTTGTCACAAAATATTTTCTGTCATTAAATTTACTTTTTTGCCATAAAATATTTTCCGTCACAAATTTTACTTCTTTTTGTAACAAATTGCTGTTTGCGGCAAGTTTAATGTTTTTCTACCACAATCTCTTACGGCGTGTTCTACAACGGCCTGTTTGCTGTAACAATTCCATCTCGGTAACAAATCAACATTAAGAACGAGGCTCTTCCACCGATCCTATCTTGCGAAGTTCTAAAGGCAGTAAATCAGATGCAATAAGGGCCCTCACTTGTCCAGACAGGATTACGGTTGACATGCTTCACGCTGGAGTCAACATCCGATCTCCACCTCTTGCGTCCTCTTTAATCTTTGCCAACTACCATTCAATGACCCGACCCTACTCTTCTACTCATATAAGGTCTTTAATCCTTGGTGCGTGCATGGAAGAGATACTGCAATTCAATCAACCGGTCTAGCAAGCCGGATTCCGAAATAAGTATGTATATCCATCCATTATCGAAATGCTGCAGAAGGCATCCGAGAATGAGTTCCCACTCCGTCTCATATTCGTTGACTTCCGGAAAGCCTTCAACAGCAATCCTGAGGTTCGGCCATGAGGGTACCATGAGGGTACCATACCATTATCGTTTAATTTCGCCTGACATTAGCCTGAGAATGAGGGTAATCCATGGTTGATCCCCTCCTTCGTCGCCGTTAGAGATTTTGGTAGAAAAACATTAACTTTGCAGCAAAGAGCAATTTGTGATAAAAAGAAGTAAAATTAGTGACATAAAATATTTTGTGCCAAAAAAAACACGAAATGTTTTTTTGGCAAAAAAAAGTTAAATTTGTGACACAGAAAAGGTGCACGCTTTTTTTTTTTTTGGCAAAAAAGCGTATATCATTAACCTTCAAAACTGTTTCTTTTGTAGACGAAGTCTGCAAAAAAGGATGGCGGGAGAAATAATTAATTATAGACAACTATTTGTGTCAATGATACTTGTGACATTACGGATCTCCTGGCAGTGCGTCCACACGCTGGCCTTGCTTCGTGACAACTCCCGGCCCGTCAAACGACTCCATGCGTTGGGTCGGCGGCAAGGATGGGCAAAAACCGGCCCGGGCCGGGCCCGCCACTCTCCAGGCCTGGCCCGGGCCGGCCCGGCAAGTTCCAGGCCGGGCCCGGGCCGGGCCTACAATCGAAGGCCCGGCCCGGGCCCGGCCCTACTTCAAAAAATATCTGCCGGGTCGGCCCGGGCCGGCCCGCTGTCTCTCGGGCCGGGCCGGGCCTTAAATTCCCGGGCCCGGGCCGGATTTCCAACCAAAAAAATGTTTGTGTGGGGCAAAAACACGGGCCAGTTAAATTTAATTCATCAAAAATACATGTGTTCCTTTGCAGACATTGCTCAAATATATCAAAACTGGTCAAAAACGCGAAAACAAACGGGTTTTTTTTTACGTTTGTTCCGCCATAAATTCGAACTAATTCTCGGATTCCGGAGTATTTTTTGGTTTGAAAGGCAAGAAATTAGGCCCGGGCCCGGCCCGGGCCAGGCCCGGGCCGTGCCCGGATTTGAAATTCAGATGCGGGCCGGGCCCGGGCCGGCCCGCCACTCTGCGGGCCGGGCCTTATGCCATGCGGGCCGGGCCGGCCCGCTAATTTATAATAGGCCCGGGCCGGGCCCTAAAAATCAACCGACTGGCCAAGACGAAGTTTGTCGGCCACTTGCCTGAAATCATTTATTTTTTTTGTTTAAAGATCGACATTATATATATGTACATATATACATATATAATACCAAGGACGGGCGGCCCGGGCCGGGCCGGGCCGCGGGCCGCCCGCGGGCCGCCCGCGGGCCCGGCCCGGGCCGCCCGTCCTTGGTCGGCGGTGCCTCGCTGTTGTTTGGGTGGAGCCAGAACGTCTCCATCACTCCCTTGTCCTTAAAAAAAATTCGATTATTTGTCGTACATGAAATTAATATTTCGAGCCGTGCCGTGCTTATAATGTTGTCTAGTGAGTCTAAATCCTTTGCCGACCTTGATAATGACATCTCCTCGCGTCTCGAGATTGAATTTCCCGGAGTGCACGTTTGTCAAAAGGCGGTACGAATCGCTTGAGACGTGGATATGACCGGCTGAACAAATAATTACCAATGCTTGACTAATTTATTGATGCTAAAATAGCACATATGAAAAGTGTATATTTACGTACGCCTTCCGCTGCTTTCCATGCGACTGGCCGTGTTGACGGTGTCGCCGAAGAGACAGTAGCGAGGCATCGACAGGCCGACGACGCCAGCTACGCAAGGTCCTTTGAAATATATGCCCCTTTTCGGTCCCAGCGATTTAGTCAAGTTCCGCCGAAGAAAAGTAAACCTGTATGAAGGCCAATCCTGAGATTGATCCTCTCATTTGGCATGTGGCCAATGCGGAATCGGCCCACTGCCTCCATGAACTCGAGTGACATCAGCGCAATCTGCCGCACGTGATCCTGGCCGTTTCGACGAGGCAAGCCAGACACGCAGAGGTAGCCGTCGCCGATTGTTTCAACCTTCATGCATATGTATGTATGTATATATGTACATGCACATAAGAGATTTCGAGATTACCGAATTTGTCCGATTAGTACCCCCATTTATTAGAACCCATCCCTCAAACAGTACCCGCTCCTCGCTCTGATATTGTCATTGAAAAATAGTACCCCTCCTTCTACATAGTATAACACCCTCCAATAGTGCCCCATAATAGACTAATACCTCAGTCGAGACATACTTCGAATGGATCTTGGAGGACTTGAGCATTTGCTCTTCCCAATGAAGTGAATGCAAATTCATTCAAAACTGCGGTAAAACGGAATTTTGAAAGAATTTGCAATCACTTCATGGGGAAGAGCAAATTCCCAATGAAGTGATTCATTCAAAACTGCGGTATTCCAAGGATGATTCCACTTATTTCTTCTTTGAGAGAAAATGTTGTAATCAAATTTTTAGTATTTCACATTGAAAAATATTGCCCCCGGGGGTACTAATGGAGAAAATTCGGTATTTACCATTACTCAAAAAGTATAAATTTTTTGGAATAGCGGCTCTTCAACGAAATGTTTACTATAGTGTTAAGGTGATGTATAAGATAATTTAGCACAATGCTTTATATGCGTCATGTTCCTCGATGATGTTATCGAAGATGGTGTAGAGTGCGTTGAGAAGGTCGACAACCTATGATGAAGAGAAAGATATAGGTATGTGCGTTGGCTTCTGCAATTCCAATGAAGGGGCAATAGTTGACTGCCACACCTGCAGAGGAGTGCACATCGATGCGAGATTCGTGAAGCGGACAACATCAGAGAAGAAGACTGTCACCGAGTCGAATGATTCTGGCTCAACCGACTGGCCAAGACGAAGTTTGTCGGCCACTTGCCTGAAATCATTTATTTTTTTTTGTTTAAAGATCGACATTATATATATGTACATATATACATATATAATATGAACGAATAGTACATTTGAAGCAAAAATGTTAATAATAAAGATATAATAGAATTAAGGGAGTTAAAAATTTTTAATAATGAATACTTTGGAAGCATTCTGTAGAGAAGAACATCGCTCTTCTTTTTTTCCACCATTAACTCGCGAGTTCTGTTTTCCACCTGCAATTTTTTGCTTAAATTTAACTTTTTTAAAGTTGTGCTCACGAAGGCTATTACTGAAACAATGTTTGACCTCTTCTTCAAGCGAGCTCGCGTGAGTTTCCAGCATATTGAATACGTGGTCCATTAGGTTGTCTTTTCTGAAAGAACCGTTTATGCCACCTGGTAGCTGTTTATGGCACGAAATTCAACCGTATTTTATCTGAATTGACCAGATCTTTGTAGTTATATCTCTTTGTAAATCATGCTTCGTACTTCGATCAAGTATAAAACGCCTAAATTCAAGATTGGGTTTTTTGGCTCCTTTAACTTCGCCTTTCGAATGTTGCTTCATTTAAAAACGTAAGCATGTCCGTTTGAGCGGTTCGAAAGACAAGAAAATATTTCTTTTTTTTAAAATCTTTTCACAAATTTGTCGCTCCGAGGAAAATACGGTGTGTAAGAATATAATTAAAGCAAATTAAAATCAGAGTAGTTCATATTTGCATTTTGACCTTCATATTTGCATTTTAGCCCCTTTTCAAGAATCGTATCACATGCCGTAAATTATTCATGTGTTCCAGGCGCGTCTTTATCGCAGCTACGGTTGGCCGCTCAGCCGCCTTGTCTGCCCAACATTCGCGCACGAGGTGAAGCTGAAAAGCGTGATCGGAATTGCCAGGCACCGATCCCTCATGTATCCTGTCAATAATATTCAGGGAACGTTACTACTCGGCTACCCATGTCCCCCTAACCAGCGTCGGATGGATATCGCGTGACTCGCCAAGTGTCAGCTGCGGTCGCGGCATGACGCGGCGCCGGTCGCGAAGCATAGCGATGATATCTTAAAGCATTGTAGCACG
Organism: Allodiplogaster sudhausi; assembly: GCA_945643635.1. Classification (NCBI taxonomy): domain Eukaryota; kingdom Metazoa; phylum Nematoda; class Chromadorea; order Rhabditida; family Diplogasteridae; genus Allodiplogaster; species Allodiplogaster sudhausi. The sequence continues at coordinate 868,243 of CALZFC010000049.1, forward strand.
GCAAAACTCGATAGGTTCATTTTCTGATCGTCGAACAAGGGGGAGAAAATAAAATTGCCTGAAAGCGTGTAAATAGACTAAGGAATTCTGGTAGTCACTCTGACCCTCTGGCTGCTCGTCGCGGTTGACGAGATCCCACGGACCGGTTCGTGAAATGAGTTCGGAGGCGATAATTGCGAAGGAGTAGATGTCACCTTCCTGAACATCTCTTTCACTCGCTTTGAACTCCTTATTTGTAAAGATACCAGATGATCATAAGAGGCTACTTGAGTAGTACAATAAAACTCTTCTCCTTCTGTTAAAGGAGGAGGAACACCGAAAAAAATTAATGCAGTTTCATATTAACGCGTCTGCCCTGGGAGAAGGCATTTTCTTATTCTATCCCGCTATTTCGCAGGTTGCTCAAAGACGGTGCGCATGTGAGGGTTTGAAGGGCGCGGCAATTTGAAATGTCACGTTATTTTGCCCTCCATTAAGAACAAGCCTGTGTTCCGGTCGCAGCGCCGCCACGAAGCAGCTCGGGCGCAGTCCAAAGGAGATCTGACAAAGACAATGGTGCAAAAAAAAAACAAGAAAATAAATTTTCCAACACCAAAATGCACCTTTTGCCTCAAGCTGCTGCTGGTCACGAATGAAACCGAGGCCGTAGGAGGAAATCTTTATCTAAAATCTGCGTATTTTTATATGAATTTTTGTATGCGTAAGTGTGATATTCGAAACATATTTGTTGCCGTAGGAATAAAGTGTTTTATATATTGAGGCTGCACCTGCCAACGATCGTCCACCAAGCAGCACTTGGATGTGAGCTGCCCGTGAAGGCGAAGGAAGGAGCCATGGATGAAGTGGAGGCCCTGGACATACAGTCCCGCCCAGGATGTTGGTACCAAGGACGCGTCGGACGAGTCGGACGCGTCCAAATGCATCCTCGTTCATAACTATTGTTCTAGGAAAAACTAAAATATTTTAAATGGTACATTAGGTTGCTTATAGAGAGCGGCTGCTACTATTAAAAAATAGATAATTTCTAATCATTTGATTAGGAGTTATCAGTTTTTGCCTATAAAAAATTTCGTTTTAAATATTTTTCAATTAAATTTTTCCTGTACTATTATTTTGTCTCTACCCACATATCCAAATATTAACATTAGAGATTGTCTCATTGATAACGGAAATCGATAAAACAGACCTTATCATGCATGTTCATGTGATGAAAAGATTCGCCTTACGATTCTGAATCTAATTATGTAATCAGTTTTCAACAGGAAGTGCCGGTTAACAACATATTTCAGATTGTGTGTATTTTACATTAGTTTCTTCAGAAAGAACAGGACAGGGACGCCTCGCAGGCCGAGGGGGCGGGGCCTAACCCTTTTTTCTCTGCCTGTGCTATTTCGCTAATCTCAAACTTGGGTAATTAAACCGAAGGCGAGAAGGGAGCGCGCTACTTTTCTGAGTATCAATGCTAGCGCAGCAACCTAGATTTGGAAGCATCATACCGGGCCAAAATTTTGACAAATACCAAGACAATGGGGAATCCTGAAGAAAGGCTTGCAAAGTACACACAATCAAAAATGTTGTTAACCGGCACTTCCTGTTGAAAACTGAATACATAATTAGATTCAGAATCGTAAGGCGAATCTTTTCATCACATGAACATGCATGATAAGGTCTGTTTTATCGATTTCCGTTATCAATGAGACAATCTCTAATGTTAATATTTGGGGATGTGGGTAGAGACAAAATAATGGTACAGGAAAAATGTAATTGAAAAATATTTAAAACGAAATTTTTTATAGGCAAAACTGATAACTCCTAATCAAATGATAAGAAATTATCGATTTTTTTAATAGTAGCATCCGCTCTCTATAAGCAACCTAATGTACCATTTAAAATATTTTAGTCTTTCCTAGAACAATAGTTATGAACGAGGATGCATTTGGACGTGTCCGACTCGTCCGATGCGTCCTTGGTACCAAGATCCTGGGCGGGACTGTATTATGTGTACCTGGCGTGAACTACTAATTGGGCCACTAACGTATTATTCTTACTTGCCTTAACAATGTCGCGAAGAAGCGAGAAGATGAAGTAGCTGTCCATTGTCAAGCTCCCGCGCTCGATGACGTCCTACAAATGTCGAGTTAACAAACAACCACGACTTACATTCTTGCTAGTCGAATACTACGGATTCCATAGCACCCAGTTGTCCGTGGCTCACCTTGATGCTGCCTCTGCTGCAGTACTTCCAAATCGACATGAGCTGCGGCGCATCCGTGCAGATACCAAGGAAGCGGTTCAGGTTGTCGTGCTCGGTTTGGCGGAGCTGAATAATGAGACTTCAGAGTGAGACAGTTAGAATGAGTATATTGAGCTGACAATCTACCAAGCAATAAAGAATCTGCCCCTAGACCTGAAAATCTTCAATTTTTTACAGCATTCGATTCTGATCGTATTCGTTTTTCTTAAGCATTCCAAGGTCCTTTTAAACAGCCTCTTTGATGCAGAAAATCTGCATCCCATATTTTCCTCTACATCTTTTCTAAATCAGTAACTCGAACCGCTCTGAAATGCGCCATTTCTTCGTCTTCAATTCTTATTTCGGCGACATATTTGACCGCCGTTACTTCTTCTTGTTGCAAGTAGTAGAAGGCGAATTGCTTCGAGTCCTTAAATGAGTCGAATTCAATCGTGAATTCGCACCTTTTAACACAATGACTTGGCAACAGCAGTCAGGAAAAGTCAAATAGATTACAGTCGACTCTTTGGTTCGTCTTTTCGAAGATCATAAAATTACTCCTTCAAACTTTATATATATATATATATATATATATATATATATAAACATACATAAATGTATATTCATTAATTTAAACGGCAGTTGCCTGCTTGGCGTCGATTGAAGTCTTGGTCGACGAGGCCGTCTTGACGCTTTGCATTGAACGAGAGCTGTCCGTATATGAAGCGCGAGAGTGTGATTTGGCCTTCAAATTGTGAATTCAGGCGCCATTTCATCAGAGAGACGAAAGATTACAGAAAACAAGCGTTCCGCCACGTTTTGATATCATTCACAAATCAACTTTTTCCATATAGAAAAGCGCATGCACATACCGGCACCAGATCAACGTAGCCAATTCGCCACATGCTGTTCATGCGCTCCTCTTCGCGCTTTCTCTGCCTGAATCAGGGAAGAGAGAACTAGCGTGAAATTCAAATTCCCCCAGCTAACATCCGAACGATGACGACGAAGGCCACTGCGGATATGACGAGGCATGCCATGAGTACGATTCCGACGATTAGGATCCAGAGATAGCGATCGGTGAAGGAGAAGCATTTGTCGCCCTCAAGAAACTTCACAATCATAAAGACAAATACTCGGTACCGATGCATTTTCCTTGGCTCTTCTCACTCTTTGTTATTTTCACCCAGCGGGTCTGTGCGACATGCGAAATTGCACACAAAATGAGAATGCCTTCACCCAGTGTGAATATGGACATACAAACCTGAATTAATAAGTTTTTAGGGTCGTCCACCTTTAAGCGACTAAAATTTCAAATGTCTGTCAAACTATACAAAACCGAAAATCCACAGAGCGGAACGGCGAGAGGCCGCTTGTTCTCCGCTCGATTCCACCAGGCGAAGGTCCCTTCGTTGTTGTAGAAAGTCTGTACGGTCTGAAAACGAGAAAGCACTAGATATGATTCTGGGTGAAAGTGAAGGTTGTAACAATGACTACTTTTTGAAACCGAGGAACATAGTACACAGCACATAGAAATAGTGGAAAACCATTCAGTTTTGCTCACTATGGGGAAAATTTCAAAACTCGCGCTAAATTACAGCCAGGAATATTATTCAAATTTGTGTAGTAGTCCTCCTCTGAAAATGGAAAGACTTCTCAGAATATTGAATTACTCCTCAGCTAGTAATTGTTCTCAGAATATAGTAAGGCTCCTCTTAAACGAACCATATTCATGCCTCCCGTCGTGATCTTGATAACCGAACGGTCATTCCAGTTTGCATCGAGCGAGAGGATGTAGAACTCGGAGATGCGAATTTGGCGCGCGTTCTGCGAGATATTCCCGGACCAGCCTATTCGTTTGTTCATTTTTTTCCCTCACAATTTTTTTTTTCAGAATTTGTTTTGTTCTCTTCTTAAATCTTCTTCTTTGTTCTAGCATCAATTAAATAACACCTGCAAAGGGCAAAACGGGCGTAGAGCCAAATATTGATCCGTTCCGGAAGATCTCCTCGCCAGGGAACTGCATCTCAATCTGTCGGCGAAGCATGGCGTACGAGTACACTGTGTCGTGGAGTTGCGAGCAGTAGACGGAGGCCTTCAATGAATTCTAGGAACTTGCTGGAAATAGCAACTTAGACCATCATCCGGATTACAGGATACTTTATTTTCTTATTTATTTTACTTAACATGCTTCGAGGCATGCCTTTGCTTAGAGGCATGCCTGTCCCCACTTCTTTTTATACTTTTCATTTCGGATCTACCACAACTTTTGTCGCCCCAATCACTCGTAAAATGCTCACTTTTCGCGGATGACCTAAAACTCTACACCTCTTTCGATCCTAACTCACATCAGCGAGCTCACGATCAACTTTCTCAAGCTTCTCTAGCATTTTCAGATTACTGCCAAAACATGCAGTTAACTATCGCTCACAAAAAGTGCAGCGTTTTACACCTAGGCAAAGCGAATCCAAAACTCCCTTACCCTCTTTCTCTTTCTTCAACCTTTTCAATTGCCAGTCTTCCTGTCCGTGATCTAGGCATTCTCATTGATCATGACCTCTCTTTCTCATATTGAATCTATTTGCCGACGAGCACTATGTCTCGTATATGCTCTTTTTAGTTCACTCAAGTCTAAAACTCCGTCTATTTATGTTATATGCTATAATGCTTATATTATTCCGATTCTGGAATTCTCATCTGTTGTCTGGTCACCATATAAGAAGAAATTGATTCATAAACTAGAGAATGTACAGCATGTTTTTACTAGATTACTCTATATTCGTTGCAATGCCGTTTCTTCACCACTCTCTTTCTCTGATCTACCTTGCGACAATACACGCATTAAGTTGTTCTCTCTTCCATCACTCTTACTAAGACGTATACGTATTGATCTGATATCCTTTTATAAGATTCTGCACCAACTTGTTGATGTAGAAGTAAGTAAGTTTGTAACTTTCAAGGCCTGCAACGGCCGCTTATCTGTGCACAATTTTCACATTCCTAGATGGAAGCTTCTTGTTCGCCGTAATAGTTTTGCAATTCGAATGCCGAGTCGATACATGTCCCTCCCGACCTCTGCAGGACAATCTCAGAGTCTTGCTGTATTTAAGAAACATATTCATATTTTACCGCTTTTAGACATTCTTCGAATAGATTATGCCAATCTTTAATTATTTTTTTTCCCTACTTTTCTTATTCTTAAAGCAGTGCAGAGCGTTTTATTTGCTTTAACTTAACTAAGCTATATTACTTGTAAATTCCATTCCTCTCTCTCTTTCTACCCCTCTGCTGCACCCTGTACTTCTTGGTGTGTGGCGTCAGCACACGCCTCTCGTGCTGTTGGGGCTTGGCTCACCCTTCGGGAAGTTGCTCACCCCGCTCTCTATCCGTCACATGCCAGGTTGTTCGGGGTTGCAAGCCATAGCGTATTATTTTCACTTAAATATGTTATCACATCTTTTAGCGATGTATGAATAAACAATAAACAAACTGAGCATCACTACGTCCATCGCGAACAGCAAACTCCTTATACCCCCCCCCCCTCCCAATTTATTTTGATTACAATTCACATTAGTGTTTAAGCTAACCGAATTATTATCCACTCTCAATCTAAATGCAGCCTTTTCTCTAATTTTTCTCATAATTTCGAGGTTTTAATAATCCAGTGTGGTCGCAGCGTCTTCTTCAACGGTGTAATAAATTATGATTAATATTAAGACGAAAGTACTGACGAAACCCGCGAATTCCAACGTCCGTCATGATGTAGACGTACTCGTCCGTAAGCATGCCCAGCCTGTCCAGGAGAATCGCAAATGTTCGCCGAAGGTTGTTGCCCTCAGCGAGGCAAATCGCGAAGACTATAGAACGAAAAGATTTACTCATGATAGCTGTGCACTACAATTCATCTCAGGTAAAGATGCAGAGACTACATCACGATGTGAATCTATGTACTTCTGTCTACAGACTCATTGTTCAAGTCGAGAATGGAGTGATCAACGCTTGTCAGCCAAGTACAAAGGCTTACTCCGAGCGCGTGACTTGAAGTCTTTTAATTTGTCGAGAAGACCCGCTTCGGTGTTGTCAACAATCTCTGTCGTGAAGGAGATGATGATGCTGCTGTTAGCGGTGCTGACAAATGACTGAAATTACACATTAAAATCCTCAACGATGAATAAAGTTAATAGAGTTACATTGTTGCAGTTGAAAATCTTGATTGTTTTTTAAATTTTATATTTTACACCTAATTTAAACGTGCTTGAATATCGGCAGCATAGTTGGCGCATCGTCCGTTGTCGTTGAGATTGCTGAAGATGAGCGCGAATTCGTTCCAGCCAAAGTGGCGCATCGTCGCGAAAAGCGCGGCTGCTCGCCTGAACTACTTAAATGCTTAAAAGAGGAAAGGCAGCAATGAAACTAATCAACGCAGTTCCAATTGTCTCATCTTCCCCGGGAGTAGGCCTTTAATTCTTTCTTGTTATTTGCACAAATAGCACTCGCGTATGAGAGTGCGAGGGACGCGGCAAATAGAAATCTCGCATACTTTTTCCTTTTAATACATAAAAGCCGAACGCACGCGTAAGAGCCATCAGCAATGTTGACGACGCTTGGGAAGCGCGTGCGGTCCTGGAGGGGAGTCGAGGCGAGAAAGCCCCAGGGCAGCATGGGCACGTCGTAGAAGCCGGCGACGGCGGCCGCGGTTATTGCTGCTGAAAGAGCAAGGGAACTGTTTAAAAAATGGATGTTTGAACGCATGCACATCCGCATAACGTAGACCTTTTTTAAAAAGCAATATCAATCTCTTTACAATTAAAGGAGGAGCTCATTTGAAAGAAATTCGCTTACGCTTATTACAAGCCGGCCCGATGATGGCCGCGACGTTCTGTTGCTGAATGAGATCGACCGCCATACCGGAAGCAGATGTCTCCGAACAGTCGGAGAATCGTGTTATAAACCTGATTTCCAATTTATTACCACGATTAATGATCAGTTTCAATATTCTAGACTTTTAGGAGTAGTGGACTCGAGGCAACAAGTTGATTGAGAGTTTACTACCTGAAGGATGTATTCGGAAGAACATTGTCACGCCAAATGCTGTCTTGAGCAATTAAAACCGCACCTTAACGTAATCTTTTTATAGATATTATTATTCCGTTATTGAATCAACATCGATTAATATAAAATGAAAAAAGTATATTGTATGTTATTTATCTTCGGAATCTAATTGAACCTTACCGGCAGACGTCGTAAAGTTGGCATATTGATTGTTGCGCGAGAAGATGAGGCCAATCGTGATCGTTCGATTGCCGTTCGTCGGCGATATCGGAAACGGTGTTAGTGGGGAAGGGACCGTCGTCGCCGCTGTTGCGTCGGTGGCAGCATTCGATCTCTTTAATATTAAGAATAGTTACAGCCTAACAATTCTTTTTTTAAGTAGTGAAATAGTTAAATAGTAGGAAGTCTAATATTGTCAGCTGTGTTTATAGCCACTCTTCTTAGAAATTGTTTATGAATTACTAATGAAATGGCGCAGAGTTCTACCTGTGAATCAAGCAAGAGGAGCAGCAGAATCGCGCGCGTCTGCATGGACGACCGATGCATCCGACTGAGATGCCGGCTCCTGCCTTCGAGTGATCTCTGGATCGCCTAAAGAGCATTCATCAAGGATTTCCCGAAAGCAATGCTGGAGTACACAGTCAGACAAGCTTCCTTCTTCTTATGAGGTGTAATTTTCACTACACTATTTCACAGACTTGTTTGTATTCTACGGAGGCTTCCAGTCGTCTCGAGTTGAAGGAAACCACCGTGAAGCCATAAGGGAAAAAGTCTCGATTGATCCTCATTTATTACTTTTTCTCATCTTACAGTATACTGCGAAAGACGTGGGATTTTTGTTTCAATGACTCAGTAAATGAAAAAAGGCTTATTGACAGGATTGCGCAAGGCTTATTAAAAGGCCTGCCAATAAGCCTTTTTCGCGACGCTGAAAGGCTGATTAACAGGATTCTTTTTGTGAAATGCACCATGCACTGTCTTTAATTTCTCTGGGCTGCAAATTTCATTGCGGTTGAAGCGTATTGCCTGAATTTTCTTCATTCATGGTTAACAAACGTTAATAGTACAGTAAATATTGCGACAAGTCTAAAATGAAAAAAGATACTCAATTAGTAATGCATTTTGCTCATCGTAAGACATAATAGTTATCAATGGCACAGGAATTCCTAAGCTTATTCTGATAATTCTACACGTTGCCCATAAATGAAAATAAAGCTTTGAATAATGTTAGCATTCTCAGATTGAGCGAGTCACAAAGAAGTAAACTACAATGACGCAATTCTGCAGTCAACAAGTAAGAATGGTTGTTCCGGCATTCAAGGCACCGGTGCCCATAGCACAGATCGAGACTCGAGATATATGTTACAAGGATATAGGAAGAATTCTCACAAGAAATGCAGAAACTATGCACGAATTACGAATTAGAGAAACCTTAGCGTATACAGTCTACAGCTTAGTTGAAATCGTTATCAATATGTTTCAATTCAGTATTTGGTTTTAAAAAAATCAATGGAGAAAACAACCTTGTCCACTGTCTACTTCAAAAAACAAGCAGGGAACGCGTGCTTACAGCTTAGTATAGATCGAAGTCCGCATGCTTCTCTGACGATGAGTACTGTGCCTTGTTTTGGCGGCCTTCACGCAGAGGAATCCTTTTCTGTATGCGCCTCAATTACAAAAAAAAATGAAGCATCAAATGCAAAAGGGTAGTGTTCAATTAGTTAAGCAAACCTCGTCTTGCTCGCACGACTGTCAGCAGCAGCTGGAGTTTCTGGGATCATACGCTCTGCTTCTTAGTATCCTCGATCTTCCAGCGAAAGATAGATGGAAACCCTCAAATTTCGTCATGGCTGCGTTCATCGGTCACAGAGGGAAGATTAACAAGAATCTCTGGCGACTAATTGTTGCTCCCCTGTTGTCCTTTTTAAAGGACGCAAGCTTTGTCATCCAGACGGAAACTGTTGAAAACAAAATCCACTTTCGCCTTAGCCGGGCTCTTGTTGATTTGGAAGCTATGAGGGATCTTTGGTGGACGAAGGGGTGGCGGAGTCCACTCGGATGCAACCATTGTTTGAACAAAGGAAGCGGAGGCCGACAAAATCGATTCTACATTGGCCACCATGCAATAAGATGTATAGCTCACTCCCTCCCGCAGAATAACAATGATGTTCTCAATCGCTTGTTGCAGACTGGAGCTTTCAAGGACAGTTAGCCGAGCGGCGTCTCGCAGCAAATGGGAGGGCCGGATTCACGGACTGCAATGGCTGCATATCACCGTTTCTGCGTCTACTTCCTGCCTACAAGTGCATGCCTTGTGATTTACACACTGTTGCCGAAGGTGTTGCGGCGGACATCTTCAAAGGTTCCTATCTTTTATTCACATATCTTTTTTTTCTTTGACTTTGGAAATGATTATTTTCGATTTACAATATTAAGCCATAAAATGCCCGATGTCTGACTCGCGAAGTCTTCTGCGAGTGTCTGATGCTACTCTTCGAATAACGCAATAGGCAACATTATTACGAAGAATGTTAGAAGGAAGGCGAACGGGGAATCCATTGTCCAGCTAGTCAGGGAATACATTTCATCGACAAAGCTCTTTAATTCAGCACCAAATCGACCCACCCTTGGAAGCCGGGTTGTAATGGCATCAAACAATGACGAGGTTGTAATTTTTCTCGCAATTACAAATGAGTGGTTCGTTGATATGCAGTGGAAGGTGTACAGAATTTTGTAAAAAGAGCCATCCAATGTTTGCACAACAGAACCCTTGGAGTAAACCGCCTTGTCAACCCTAATTACTCTTACCATGCTTGCGTGGTTTAGAACCAAATGGGAAAGGCGCTGGGGAAGAATGGAATAATCGATGCCCGCAACAATGGAGCCATCCGCTAGAGGAACTGGGTCTCGTTTCAGCACCCAAGCAGGGAAGGTGTGGCTAGCAGCTCTGGCGGTGGCAGTTGGGAATGGCTGAAGGGTCCGAGCCTCTCGCAGAACATGGGAGCGCAGAACGAATCTAGCAATTATAGAGCATATATTTGCTGAAAGAATAAAATACGGTACACAGAACCTTTCAGCTTCGGCCCTTTCAACACCTCGATGATTTGAATGATTGCATGAGCATGTTGATATGCTCATTACCCGCCGTGGAATTATCGACGGGCAAGCCATAGGAAAATGCCAGTGTCACTGCGTGGCGAAGGAGGATCTGTGTAAAATAAGCGGGATAACCATTACAAAATTCCAGTCTGTACAGCAACATTAAATGATTCAAAACCAGCTGACATGCACTTTCATCGTGAGTAGAGTACTTCCAAAAATGTCGTGCAGATATGATTCCAGGCGAGTACCAAACATTTCAAGATCGCGAAGCTTGCAAGCTGGCACAGTTCTAGAAAAACAGGTGGTGTTTCGAGAAGAGCATACTGTACAAAGTCTACAGTAACATCTGTGATGCAGTAAGAAGGCCATAAACGATTTTTAAAAACCTCTTCCGAATGCATCCGCAGTAGGTAGTCAGCAAGACAACCGCAAGTTCGACTGGTGGTCCGCCCGCGAAGACTCCGCCCAGCGCAAAGTTCGGAAGTAAGACCAAGAAGTTCTAAATTGGAGATGTTTGAACTTAACAGATCCAATGACAGACATTTACCCAGAGCATTTCATTGGCAGCGAGCTTCCCTGGTGCATAGAACAGGCGCGGAGAACCGAACGAAGACGGGAGGATGAACTTGGCGCTTGCGAATATTCGAAGAGTAGCATCAGACACTCGCAGAAGACTTCGCGAGTCAGACATCGGGCATTTTATGGCTTAATATTGTAAATCGAAAATAATCATTTCCAAAGTCAAAGAAAAAAAAGATATGTGAATAAAAGATAGGAACCTTTGAAGATGTCCGCCGCAACACCTTCGGCAACAGTGTGTAAATCACAAGGCATGCACTTGTAGGCAGGAAGTAGACGCAGAAACGGTGATATGCAGCCATTGCAGTCCGTGAATCCGGCCCTCCCATTTGCTGCGAGACGCCGCTCGGCTAACTGTCCTTGAAAGCTCCAGTCTGCAACAAGCGATTGAGAACATCATTGTTATTCTGCGGGAGGGAGTGAGCTATACATCTTATTGCATGGTGGCCAATGTAGAATCGATTTTGTCGGCCTCCGCTTCCTTTGTTCAAACAATGGTTGCATCCGAGTGGACTCCGCCACCCCTTCGTCCACCAAAGATCCCTCATAGCTTCCAAATCAACAAGAGCCCGGCTAAGGCGAAAGTGGATTTTGTTTTCAACAGTTTCCGTCTGGATGACAAAGCTTGCGTCCTTTAAAAAGGACAACAGGGGAGCAACAATTAGTCGCCAGAGATTCTTGTTAATCTTCCCTCTGTGACCGATGAACGCAGCCATGACGAAATTTGAGGGTTTCCATCTATCTTTCGCTGGAAGATCGAGGATACTAAGAAGCAGAGGGGTCCCACTGCGTCTAAACAGAACAATTCAACTAAAAAGTGTGGGTTTGGGTGTCTAACTTGATCCTCTTCCCGAATGGGAAGGAGTCGCAATGCAATGAAAGAGATAATTGCAGGATTCCGCGACCGAACTGCTCTCGCGTTTCCATATTACTAAGCAGATCATCATAGTCACAAACATCGGTGCCCTTATTTGGCATTACTCCATCCTTCTTCTTCAACATGTCCTTATGCTGCTTGATCAGAAGGGGCAAGTTCGATTGTACGATAGCCTGCGAAGAAAGAACTCGTTTCCCTCGGTAACACTAAAGAACAACTAGATACCTTTAACTGCTCGTGTATATCGGCCTTGATAACAGTGACTCTTGCTGCCCTCCGATTATTCGTTGATGCAGTTCTAAGCAAGGTCAGTTTTGGATTTAATATAGTAATAAGTTCATTTATTCAATTAATCTTACAAAATATTTAAAGAAAAGTACCTGCATGCTTCGACACACGAAGAGACTTCATTCTCAAGAATGGTGCTGCATCGGCAGCAATGGGTGCAATCGCCGAGAAATCTTCTCCGAAGGCCTTCCATGTAGCTCTCCGCTACGGAGAATGCTCTATCAACCTCAGAGAAGCGAGCACGCAGCGCGTTAACATCTACAGGGAGATTCTAGATATAGCTCAGAAAGTACGCTAGATATTGCTCAAAAAGAACAATATAAGGAAAAATCGGGCATGACCCGTCTATAAAAGGCCGTTTTTGGCATCAAAAATATAGAGAGAAAATTCAAGAAAAAACAACTCTAGAAGTACAGTTAATTGCACACATTAGCAAAGTTTTAATTTTTCTAAATAACAACTAACGCCTCTGAGAAGAAGCTTGCAGAAGCGTCATGGCATCAAGCAAAACTGCTGGGTCAACACCATCATCTTGAAAACATCAGAGTAGAGAAAAGTCCCATTAGTGATTTAAACTCCACACCTGAGTTCACACCTGAGTTGGTAGAAGTCGGTGACGAACTCCGGGAACTCGTAGGAGAAACGTTATCTCCTATGCTTGTCGCCGTTCCGACTGATTGCGGCGAAGGCGTTCGAAAGCGCGCCCGAGCTGCTGACTGGCCGACAAGCCGCAGAGAAGCACGAAACTCGACAGCATGCTTGCTCTCAACACGCATTGCGCCAACAGGTCAAAGCACGCTCATCTTAGCACTAAACAAACAAGTATTTTCTAATAAAAGCAATAAGGAAAACTCTTGAAAAGAAAGACAACTCTTTGCTCGGTTCTTCTTGGCCGAGTAAGATCGGCGACACAGCGAACTGCCTTACAAACGAAGGAGCAATCTACTACCAGCGTTCGAAAATTTCAAAATCCTATTAATTAGACTTGCAAAACCTGTTAATAAGTCTTGCGCACGAAATTCGCCCTGCGAAATCCTATTGATGAGCCTTTGTTTGTGCACAATCCCATCAATCAGCCTTTTGTGTTGCACAATCCTTTTAATAAGCCTTTTTTCATTTACTGAGGAGCTTTCAATGGTGAATCACCGGAAATCCTCCTTAGACATTTGGCTTTCTTTTTTAATAACACTATCAGGTGTACCGGCATTTCCCTCTCATCTCTATTTCTCTCGTTGTTTCTCGTTTTCAGATACGTATAAAGGAATCATCCGGCGAATAATTCTGCAGTAGCGTTTGAGAACCAGATTTGAAAGCGCGCACTCATAAAGTTGCCTGTGGCTCGGTCGAGAGAGCATGTGAAATAGGAGTACGGCTCTAACCTACTGCAATGAATTCTCTTCCCGCCAGTTTTCACGTCACTATTGTTCAGAATGTAATGGAAAACGTCGCTCAAATTATTTAGATGTATGTTTTACGCCAAGCTAAACTCATTCATATAGAAAACAATTAGGTTAATTATTCCCCGTAATTGTCTCATTTAAACGTTACCTAAGTTTACTAATAATATTCGCTAGAATTGTGTTACTTTCAAAATTCGAACTGTCAATACTGTTTCCTACATATTTTAGGCTTTCAAACACGCTGCTGATTAAATTTTGCATGTCACACATATGCAATTCATGATGCTAAAATTTGTTTATTTGGAAATTCTTTTAGGACATCAAGATTGCTAGTTTAAAACACATGTGAAAGCAGAAACTGATTGTGAGGAATGTAAAATCAACACTAGCAAGTCGAAAAATAAGTAATATCATGAAAGAAACATAAGTAAGAGTTGCAAATATCTTGTGAGTTTTATTGAGGTGTGAGAAAATCTAATCATTGTAAGCACATTTAAATTTCAAGTCTAAAGCACTCTAGTCTACCATAAAATAATTGTTGACGTATTTTTCTAAAGTGCTGTGCCGTGCACGGATCTGCTCTAAGGATCTCCTGGTTACGCATCCGAGATGCTTTCACGATGCGCAAGACGAACTTCGCGAGGCGATGGTTCCATACGTTGGGTCGGCGCCGCCGACAGTGAGACGCCATGGTTCGGATGGAGCCAGAACGTTTCCATGACTCCTTTGCCCTGAGTATTGATTGGCTCGCTTGATGGCGATGATATGTTGCACATCTCGTGGACTATCATTTGTCAACAATTCGTCAACCTTGATGATGACTTCGCCGCGCGACTCGAGATGGAAACCAGAGTGAACGGTAGTCAGAAGGCGATACGAATCGCTCGATACGTGGATATGCCCGGCTAAAAAAGAATTACCAATGTACATATATCTCAATTTATGAAAAAGTTTTTGGAGCTAGAGCACTATGCTTGTATATGTAGATAAACAAATATACAAACGTCTTCCGCTGCTCTCCATGCGACTGGCCGTGTTGACGGTGTCGCCGAAGAGACAGTAGCGAGGCATCGACAGGCCGACGACGCCAGAAACGCAAGGTCCTGTGGAAATTTCCATTAGAGTCTGGACCGAGACGTATAAGAATACAATCATATTGTTTGGGAGGGGGAACATGGAAATAACCTGTATGAATGCCGATTCTAAGGTTGATCCTTTCATTCGGCATGTGTGAGATTCGGAATCGTCCGCAGGCCTCCATGAACTCAAGCGACATCAGCGCAATCTGCCGCACGTGATCCTGGCCATTACGACGAGGGAGACCCGAGACACACAAGTAGCCGTCGCCGATCGTTTCGACCTGAAACATCACGTTGCAACTTGACTACCCGAGCAACTTGAAGGGAAAATGGCATTAGATTCAGTAATATGCTGACTTTGTACGCATCATGCTCCTCGATAATGTTATCGAAGATGGTGTAGAGCGCGTTCAGAAGGTCGACAACCTATGAAGAAGAAGAAAAAAACCAATGACTTACATACATACATATGTATAGGCTGTTCACCAGGAACAAAATTCAATTGTCCCATTTGGATTCCTTATCGCCACAGCTCCAACCTGTAATGGAGTACAGAGCGACGCCAGATTCGTAAAGCGGACGACGTCCGAGAAGAAGACAGTCACTGATTGAAACGATTCCGGCTCAACCGACTGGCCGAGACGGAGTTTGTCAGCGACTTGTCTAAAGAAAATATTACGGCGGCATATGTATGTATGTATGTATGTATGTATGTACATATGTAGCAAATGTTGAAGATTGAACAGTGACTAAATAATGTGGCTGAAAATGATACTTTGGCAACATTCTGTAGAGAAGAACGTCGCTCTTCTTCTTCTCGACAAGCAACTCGCGAGTTCTGCTCTCCACCTGAAGAGGTTTTGTTTGGCAAAATATCTTTTCGTAACGTTAGAAGATATGCTTTATTTACTGCTCATTTGTAACCTCGTCTTCTAGGGAGCTCGCATGCGATTCCAGCATATTGAAGACATGGTCCATGAGGTTGTCCTTTCTGGAATCTCTAGCTGTATAAGAGGCTTAAGAGATAACTTTGGAGTACCCCTTCTGCGTACACATGCCTTCCGTTGTTGATGTGCTCCAGGCGCGTCTTTATCGCAGCCACGGTTGGCCGATCAGTCGCCTTGTCTGCCCAGCATTCGCGCACGAGGTGAAGCTGAAAAGCGTGATCGGAATTGCCAGGGGCCGTACATATCACGCGAGGATTCATGGAGCGTTACAAGTAAACTATGGATATCGCCTAACCAGCGTTGGATTGATGTCGCGCGACTCGCCGAGTGTCAGCTGAGGACGTGGCATGACGCGGCGCCGGTCGCGAAGCATGGCGATGATGTCTGTCAAAAGAGGGGAATACTTTTGCTTGCTAAAACATATATGATTTATTGTTGTTGCGGTAAATGAATGTGCAATTCGACCTTCCGGCTGCTCGTCTCGGTTGACGAGATCCCATGGCCCGGTGCGCGAGATGAGCTCAGAAGCAATGATCGCGAATGAGTAGACATCGCCTTCCTGTCCAGTTCAAGCCCTTTGTATGATTTCTTTTGAAACCCTGACAATTCCTACAAGTTAATGTTCCACGGAACTTCTGGCTATTGTTATATGTTCTGCCAATACTCTTAGGAAGTCAAGATAATTGCCTGTGATCCAGTCGCAGCACCACCACGAAGTAGCTCAGGCGCAGTCCAGAGCAGATCTGCAAGTACTCTCTATAGAAAACAAATACAAATATAGGTTGGTCATCTTAATATGAATTAAGCTAAGTCCTTTTCACGACTTTCAAAGATCATAGAGATTCAAGGCGTTTTACCTTTTGCTGCAAGCTGCTGCTGGTCTCGAATAAAACCTAGGCCGTAGTAGGAGATCTTTATCTGAAGCATTAATGGAGTTTTTGTGTTTCGCTGATTCATCATGTTGTATAGTCGTTGTAATGCGCCATTTATTTAGTTTGCCGCTTTACCTGCCAACGATCGTCGACTAAACAACACTTTGATGTGAGCTGCCCGTGCATCCGAAGGAAGGAGCCATGGATGAAATGGAGTCCCTCAAATTACTTTGCATTTAGAAACTAGACTAGATGCATTCCAAGTCGTGCCTTCACAATATCGCGCAGAAGCGAGAAGATGAAGTAGCTGTCCATTGTCAAGCTGCCTTTTTCAATGACGTCCTACAAATCATGGGTTTACAAACGACTTACGCTTATGGTTAGTCGAATACTATGGATTCCATAGCACCCAGTTGTCCGTTGCTCACCTTGATGCTGCCTCTGCTGCAGTACTTCCAAATCGACATGAGCTGAGGCGCATCCGTGCAGATGCCAAGGAAGCGGTTCAGGTTGTCGTGCTCGGTTTGGCGGAGCTGAAATTTAAATATTATATAATTTAGAGTTCAAGGACTTTTCCACAAGATTGCACGCATAAGCACCCTGGTGGCTTCTACATTCTTCTATGCCCCTCGTCAAGCTCGCACCGCTCTAAAGTGAGCCATTTCCTCGTCGCCGATTCGTGTTTCGGCGACGTACTTGACGGCCGTCACTTCGTCTTGTTGCAAGTAGTAGAAGGCAAATTGTTTCGAGTCCTCAAGATGAACGGAAATGCTAAGAAAATTTGTTTTAAATAAAAATAGATGAAGTAAAATCTACAGATGCCTGCTACTTGACTACAGTTCAAAACGCTGACTTGCCTTCTTGACATCGATTGAAGTCTTGCTTGACGACGCCGTTTTGATGCTTTGCATTGATCGCGAGCTGTCCTCCTTCGAGGCGCGCGAGTGTGACTTGGCCTTGTACATTCAAGTTTATTTTCATTCTAAGCTAATAAATTCCTGTTTTCTCAGACTGTAGACATTCATACGTATGTACATACATATGTATGTTCACTTGAACATACCGGCACCAGATCAACGTAGCCAATTCGCCACATGCTGTTCATGCGCTCCTCTTCGCGCTTTCTCTGCCTGAATCAGGGAAGAGAGAACTAGCGTGAAATTCAAATTCCCCCAGCTAACATCCGAACGATGACGACGAAGGCCACTGCGGATATGACGAGGCATGCGATGAGTACGATTCCGACGATTAGGATCCAGAGATAGCGATCGGTGAAGGAGAAGCATTTGTCACCCTCAAGAAACTTCACAATCATAAAGACAAATACTCGCTACCGATGCATTTTCCTCGGCTCTACTCACTCTCATGGTCAGTTATTTTCACCCTGCGGGTTTGGACGATCTGCGAAATTGCACGAATGAGAATGCTTACTCTCAGGATGAATTAATAATTTTTCAGGGTCGTCCACCTTTAAAGCTGTCAAAATATACAAAACCGAAAATCCACAGAGCGGAACAGCGAGAGGCCGCTTGTTCTCCGCTCGATTCCACCAGACGAAGGTTCCTTCGTTGTCGTAGAAAGTCTGCACGGTCTGATAACGAGAAAGCATTAGATATGATTTTGGGTGAAAGTGAAAGTTGGAGTGCCATCAGCTAGAGATAGAGACAATGATTTTTACTTGGTTATACTTTCTTTTTGAAGCCGAGGTTATGCGTATCTACGTGTCACCAGAGCAATCATGAGAGGTTTCTAACAAGAATATAATAGTAGTCTTCAGAAACCAGTAATATGAATGTACTCCTCTGAATATTTAATTTAATTACTGCTCAGCTAGTAATAGTTCTCCGAATATAGTGAGGCTCCTCTTGTACGAACCATATTCACGCCTCCCGTCGTGATCTTGATAACCGAACGGTCATTCCAGTTCCCATCGAGCGAGAGGATGTAGAATTCGGAGATGCGAACTTGGCGTGAGTTCTGCGAGATGTTCCCGGACCAGCCTGAAAAGAGATTTCACATTTCACATTTGTTTTATTTACGGTCCATTTAGTTAGCCGCCTTTTCTGTCATCGAGCTATACTTTTATTTTGGTTCGTATTCCCGCGAATGACGTTGTTTTTTTGTTCAGTGATAAACAAGCCGAAAAATATGATGGCCAAAGATCGAGAGAGCATTTTTTTTTACCACAACAAAGGTCAAGAATATTCAAATAGATTAAAGTTGAGTTTCGTTCTTCTTGAAAGGAAAATACTTGAATAATTTTAATGATATAGGAATGAAGAGACCAGAAAAGGCCGCGACAGGCGTGGAGCCAAAAATCGATCCGTTCCGAAAGATCTCCTCGCTCGGGAACTGCGCCTCTATCTGACGGCGAAGCATTGCATAGGAGTACAACGTATCGTGGAGTTGCGACGCGTACACGGACGTCTCGAATTGTTTGTTGCTAATTTATTTTGCCTCTCTAATATTATTTCACTAAGCTATAAAATTCTACTAGATAATTAAGATAATAGCTAATATTTTAATTATTACTGCATATTACTTTCTATACATTTTTAAAGTGGAAAATCGACAACGACTTGGGCGGCAGCTGTGTCGCATTCCTCAGTGCAGTTGAAGGGCGGCTCTCGAATCCGCTCGATCACCTGACTCTCGAACCACTCTGTCGTCTCGCCATTGATGGTCGGCTTCACTGCGGGCTGCAAGACAACAGCGACTGCCTCTTACTTTTTACCGTACAATGCGGACATATTTTCCAGACATGTTGTCCACCTTTGAAAGTTATGTGGAAATGTATTGCGGCTTGCCTTGTTGGTGAGCATCCAGATGCGTTGAAACGCCGCCTTGGCAATGTCGTCGCGGCCGTCGGGCGGCACATTCGGGTCTTTCCACATCATGCCAGTCCTGTCCAGGCGTTCTGACACATAAATATATGCGTCTCATTTAAAGGAGCCAAAAGCAATATTGAAATTTTGCTTGACTCAAGGGCGAGAGAGTGTATGATTAAGCGAGGTGCAATTTATAATGCCAGGAAAACACATACATATCTGTTGATAACGGTTGTGTTTTAATGACGAAAAGGAAACGCACGGAATCCACGGACGCCAACGTCTGTCATTATGTAGATGTACTCGTTGGTCAGCATGCCCAGCTTGGAGAGAATAATCGCGAAGGTGCGCCGCGCGTTGTTGCCTTCTGCGAGGCAAACGGCGAAAACTAAATAACCAAATGATTCTGGAAATAATTGACAAATATGTCTCGTGATCCAAATATCGTGTTCGCGCAACGAAACACTTGTGTCAACTTTTATGTCACGAGAGATATTATATGACGCACGAAAAGAGATAAGCTTCGCTCTCAAATTCATTGCCCACTGACTCCGTGCCCGTGCTTTGAGGTCCTTTAACTTGTCGAGGAGTGCCGCTTCGGTGTTGTCGATAATCTCAACTGTGAAGGAGATGACGATGCTGCTATTCGCACTGCT
Organism: Allodiplogaster sudhausi; assembly: GCA_945643635.1. Taxonomy (NCBI): domain Eukaryota; kingdom Metazoa; phylum Nematoda; class Chromadorea; order Rhabditida; family Diplogasteridae; genus Allodiplogaster; species Allodiplogaster sudhausi. The sequence goes on from CALZFC010000049.1 coordinate 888,156, forward strand.
GACGAATGTCTGTAATTAAGTCTGTTCTTTTGCGGTCCCAGCGCATTATAACCCGCTCTTCATGGGGAAGATACGCGAAAATGTCAAAAGATAACTTTCTATCTATAGAATGCTCGCTTGAGCGGAGCTATTGTGAGAAAAATGAGACCTAAAAATGATAGTCTTGATCGCCGACACATAATTTGATGTTTCAAATTTCCGCTGCCCTCGCACCCCAATTCTCGCTTGTGATTTTCACGCATCGGATTGTTGCGACATGCGAAAAGCACACAACAATTGTATGTGCCTAACCAATTGTGAATGCGCGGTAACTTTAACGTGAATTAATAATGTTTCGCGTGCTCTCCTCCTCATGGCATGGCGCACCTGAATATCGGCAGCATAGTTGGCGCATCGTCCGTTGTCGTTGAGATTGCTGAAGATGAGCCCGAATTCGTTCCAACCAAAGTGGCGCATCGTCGCGAAAAGCGCGGCTGCTCGTCTGAAGCCATGTTGTATAATCAAGGCGAATCGCCATGCAACTACTCACTATGCCGGAATACCAAAGCTTTGGAATACAAGCGCATACTATTGCATCTCATTAAACTTCATTATGCCAAATATTTTACTTTTCCTCTAGTAGAGTACATTTTCGCTAAAGGACCTCTTCGGCGAATGTGTAAGCATGTCTGAAGAAAATATCCCTCTAATGTATCTCCTTGTCTTTCTTTATCTCTCGTTCCCCTCTAGCGGCACGTTAAGCAAGCATGCGAGAGCGCATGAAAATGTTGCGTGTAGACGAGAATCTGGATGGGGGATCGTAATCCGAATTTTTTGAGTTAATTTTAATTTTAATATTATATTATTTAAATACAAGAAAACTGAACGCACGCGTATGAGCCATCGGCAATGTTGACGACGCTTGGGAAGCGCTCGCGATCCTGGAGGGGAGTCGAGGCGAGAAAGCCCCAAGGCAACATGGGCACATCAAAGAAGCCCGCGACCGCTGCCGCCGTTATGGCCGCTGGAAGTCGAACTTTCTCATGGTAAGTGCAAAAAACCTATTCAGTGCGCGCTGCGATGAACGATTACTGTTTGACGAAGTCAAATGATGCGAGCATGCGAAAAGACAAATGAAAAAGCTGACGCTTATTGCATGCCGGCCCCAAGATGGCTGCGACGTTCAGTTGAATGAGATCAACGGCCATTCCTGATGCCGTCGTCTCCGTGCAATCGGAGAAGCGCGTGATGAATCTGTTTTCCATCTAATTGTTTACACACACATACATTATTCATTGAGCACTTGAATACGAATGATGTCGAGAGCCTTACTCAAAGGATGTATTGGGGAGAAGATTATCACGCCAAATGCTGTCTTGAGCGATTAGAAGTGCACCTAAACGTGTTTCTTAACGTTATTATTCTGTTCTCAAATTAGTATTGCTTATGGTTAGTATAAAATAAAAGCGTTTTTTTTTTGTTACTTGGTTTCGTCATTCAATTGTATTCAATTGTACCACACCGGCAGATGTCGTGAACTTATAGTATACGTTCTTCCTCTTATTTATTGAAAATACCTAACGAGATTTGACACTCTGTTTTATGGCAAATACCTGCAGAAGTCGTGTAGTTGGCGTACTGATTATTGCGCGAGAAGATGAGACCAATCTTGATCGTTCGATTCCCGCTTGTCGGCGTCGTCGGAAAAGGTATAGCAGGAATTGTTGCCTGTGCTGTAATCATTGCCATCGCGGCTGTTGTCGGAGCAGCATCTGTATGCTGCAAGAAGAGATGATTAAAATTAAAAATAGTAATATTATAAAAGTCAACTGCTCCATTACGCTCAGTTTTTAACTCCACTGAACATATTTTAATTAGCTGCTTAAAAAAATTAAGGGTTAACAGGGAAATAAGAACGTGATTGCTACCGATGAATAAGTCAGGAGGAGAAGAAGCGCGTACATTCGCATCGTTCAACGTTGCGTTCGACTGACTTCTCCGCATCTCACAGATGCGATCTACGGATTTCCTGATCACCGCTATCGTCATCAAGGTCTTCACACTAGCAAAGATGAGACGGAAAAGCCAGACGCTGTTCATCCTCATGAGGTGTGGGGTTGCAAGGCTTTACTTTTTTCTCTTTTCTCTGTAAACTCTCGAGAGCGACATCGTCTACTTACGTATTCGCCAGCGTTTCAGTCAGTTTTCTAGTGTGAAAAGCGACAGCAGGGAAGCCCATTGTAAAAAATCCGTAATTAATCCATAGTTATTACTTTTGAATGCGCTACAGTATGCGGTGAAGAGCTTCTTCTGAAGGCTTCCATTCGGCAAGAACCAACAACTAATACTCAGTCAAAAGTATGTTCATATGGATATTGCTCATATGTATTCGCATGTCAAAAACTTCGTGCGACTACGACTTTCAATAACCTTAACGATGAATTCGCCGCGAGACTCGAGATGGAAGCCAGTATAAACTGTGGAGAGGAGACGATACGAATCGCTCGAAACGTAAATGTGGCCAGCCGCAGAATTTTATCGAGCCGGCCTGGCCCACCTTCTTTGCGGGTCGGGCCGAGGGTAAAAATATGAAAGCTGACCGAGCCCGGGCCCGTAAAATTCATGGTGGGCCGGGCCTGCATCGGTGGAATAGAGAAAACGTTATAGCATACCATGACATCGTTTCAAGGCTGTTCAGTAATTGGAAAGACTTTTTGACTGTGCTGCCTTCGTGCTGACTTCCTTTTGAGTAATTTTAACCACTTCTTCAAGCGAGTTCGAGTGCGTGGTTGCAGAACGGAAAAATAATATTTTTGAGGTGACTTGATGATGAATCTCTTCAAATCACAATGGTCGGGCTGATGTCGCGCGCCTAGCCGACTGCCAACTGAGGCCGCGGCAGCACTTGAATCGGTCGTCCACAAAGCAAAAATTGGACGTAGGCATGCAAGCCGTGGAATTGCTGGAACGTGTTGTGTATGTAGTTGAGAGCCTAATTGAGTAAAATACCGCGTATATCAAAGTATGTTAACCATAATGATTACTCCATGAATACAGCTTTCATTTATAAATATTTAATTTTATTGAAACGGACGTTAGCAATGTCACGAGGCAGCTCGAATACAAAGTAGCCATCCATTGTGATGCTTCCACTCTCGATGACATCTTGCAATGATTTTGTGTGTTCACTTCCAATTTACGCTTATTGCTAGCCGACTACTGTGGATTTGTATGTAGCAGCTAGTTGTCCGTTGTTCACCTTGATGCTGCCTCTGCTGCAGTATGTACTTCCAAATCGACATGAGCTGCGGCGCTACTCTGAAAAATAGACGCTTTACTACGGCGGCAGGGGCTGCTAATGTCGAGTAATTTGCGTGTAGGTTGTTAGACCGATCACAATCGTTCTATTATTACTCTCCGACAGTGATGGAGCATGGCTAGCAGAGCCGGAAATCTGCGAACATTCGTGCATTAACTAGATTGAAAAGGATGAATTTAGAAAAATGTGATTTTATGCTTAAATATAATGAAAATGGTAAATATACTGCGAAATTTGGTGGATTAAAGGTCGTGTACCAGGAGTTAGAAGATGAAAAGACAACGATTTGTCGAAACAAGACAACGCGTTTTCAATACAAGACGTCGAATTTCGATGTGTCACTAGGTAGTCTCTGCTCTTAACTGAAGTGAACGTACTTCTTCTTCTTGTCTTTTTTATGGACCTCTTACTCTCGCACTACGTCAACCATATCTTATCCACGAGGCCGCGCGTCTTTTCTGCCACTAAATCCGCCGTTATTGCTGCACTATCATTGTTACCGTATATTGCCATGGCTATTTAATTTGGGAAGCCATAAATGGTGCGGCGGAAAATTTAAGAGGCTTGGCCTACGCAAATGCTTAATGTAGTTTGCAGGCGCTTGTATTATATATATCTACATATTTCATAGCAAAATATAATGATCCGGAAACAGGATTTCTCCTACGCAAATACGTATGAATGCATTTGCAGTAACAGACTACATGTATGAACTTAAATTTTTTTGCTGGTATGAAACGTGTCCGATCTGCCATCTGAATGTTTATCGAATACAACGGCTCCTCTCTTTGTTCGGAAAGTTGCTTAAGCCTATCGAGAAATAAAGCAACTAGAGAAGCCATAGAAGATATAGCATATTATAATGACAAATAAAATTCGGATTATATGGCACATTATAGCCATTAGTTCTTCTGGGATATTGCACACAAAAAAGTTAATAAGATGGGATCAGAAGGTCAAGGTGTGCTACTATAGCTTTATGAACAAATTTCGCTAGTCCGACTTCGAAGGAACGATGCTTCTCTACGTGCAACAAATGCTCTTCTGCCTAGGACTGGTTAGTGCATTCATAAATATGTATTTAAAAGAAGAAAATCATTAAGCAAATGTTTGCATGTTCGAATTGCCGCGTATGCCCCGTGATTAGGTACTCTCTCATTCTCGCTTGCTATTTCTTACTATGTATATGGTCGCACAAACCGCAAAATAGCACGCTGAATTAGATTTCGAAGGGCCGCATCTAGTTGAAATCTCACAAAATTTTTCGGCGATACGGAGCTCGTTGTATTTTACCAGGTTAATAAGAGGCCGCTGAAATAGCTATTTTTGACTTCAATTCGTCTGGAAAAACTGAAAAATGTCTCAGGCAATCGTAATTGCTACAGCGCAACGAACGCGTACGATCAACATTGGTATGATATTTCCACAGAACAATCCGTACGCCAACTATGCGACATCCATAGGCATGTTATCTTGATTATCCTAGTTGTAAGATAATGATGTATGAACATTGAATGCAGGGGCGGCGGCAGTCGCGCAAGAAAGCATCATCCGTGATAACTTGCTTCCAAATACCACATTCAAGTACGAGTTTTGTCGCCCTTCAATGTGGCTTCAAAGGATTTAGAAAAGCGTAGCTTTTCAATAATCCATGACGTGGTATAATTGTAACCAAACTTTTCGCTTTCAGTCTCATCGTCAAGTTTGCAAATTGCTCCGAGATGATGGCAGCCGGCCAGGCAGCCGGGTTCATTCGGGAAGATAATGTTTCTGCGATTATTGGACCGGCTTGCAATCGACGTTGGAAAGCTTTCAGTTCAATTTGGGCAGAAAAAGGGGAACGAAAAATTTGTTTGAAATAAATTTGCCGCCATTTCCAGCGTCTCTGACCGCGGGCGCCGTTGCCGGCTTTTACGACGTACCCATCTTCCCTTGGGGCTACTTTATTCCGACTTCCGTTCAGGACCTCTCTCGATTTCCGACAGTCGTCACAATTGCGGATGCGTCGTATTCGTTAGGGAAACACGAATTATTTTGCACTTCTCAGTGGGGTATCTGGACTAATAAAAACTGCTTTTTATTTTATTTTGTTGTAGACTTTTAGATTCTTTTGATATAAAATGCACTCAAGCGTAATTTTTTGAAATACCAATCGTTTTTAAAACCTTCACGAACAAGATTACGTAGGCTTTTTTTAATTCAGTGTTCACCATCGGAAGTGACGCAATATTCGGTCCCGGAGACTTGCAAATTTGTTTGCTAAACCTCTGTTCACAATGACACCTTTTACTCACGATGATAAATTTGTAGCTCGGCCGCCGCCGTCCACGCCGTCATGAGAAACTTTGGATGGACCGAGTTTGCGATCCTCTACAGCAACCTGAACGACAATGGACGCTGCACTAACTTTGTTGCTGATGTGCAGGTCTTTTTTGTTGTTGTATTTCGGATCAGTTTTTCTTCTTTGCTGTTGTGAGCATATCTCCTTTACTTCACTAGTTATTGCTGTGGAATAATTGGTTTGTGTAAATGACAATTTCATATCTCCACTAATTTTGCTCATTCATATGCATATTATTGGAAAATTAAATAGATAAATAAACAAATACAGAAAGAAAAATGAAGAAATAAGAAGTAGGAAATAAATAAAGAAATAACAAATAAATAACGAAATAAATAAAGGAAGAAAAAAATCAAGAAATAAAGAAGTAACTAAGTAGGTAAATATATTAATAAACAAATAAAGAAATGGCTTTACAGTCCTTCGTGAGCAACAACCCGAGCGACGGAATACTCATCTCGTTCACACAAGAAGTCATCAACCACAGCGTCGGCGAAATGCAGCAGAAGCTGAGCAATCTCAAGAGACGGGCGCGAAGTCAGATCATTCGACTGATCATTCTTTTCCCCCTGCTATATATGTAATGGACATTTGAAATAAGTGGACTTGTACTGTTTTGAGCAATCAACCATTTTTAAATGCGCCTTCAAATTACCTCGCGTCCGTTGCCGCTTCCATTCTCTCAATTTCTTTCGCAGGCGCTGAAATTCGTTGCATTAAAATTGCCATGCGAATCATTCAGTACGAGTGAATCATTCAGCTTGTACATAGATATATGTCCTTTCGTTTTGCTGACGTTCTTTTCCTTCCAGAAGGACAATTAACCGTAATAATGAATGAATGTTCACCATATAAGCAAGCACTCTAAATTCTAGCGTGCTATTTTGCAGCTTGTACAAGCACGCTGCGTGAAAATAGCACAGGCGAATCAGAGCGCAAAAGTCCGCGCCAAATTGAAATCTCATAGAATTTTTTTCAGTGATCGTCCTCATTTAAAGGAGCATGAAACTCAATCGTAATCTATTTGAATTTTTGCCCCTATTGTAGTCGCGTCTCTCTCTCTAAGGAGCACTCACTGAATAATGAACATATGGTTTTATGATCGTGGATCTATTCGCATTTGTCTAAAACATACATCTAGAAAGTTTTAAACATTTTTATTAACTAGCTACAAAGTTTAAAAATGATATTCGCCAAAATTTTTTACTGTAGCTGTTAGCCACCCACATCCCTATATCACACGCTCTCTAACCAGCAGAAGGGCCAAATTTTTGAGGGCGCACTTTCAAATGGTCCTAATGCACTACTGTAGAATCATTCAGTGCATGGTTCGTTTAATCACATGACCTCAGGAAAAAGGCATGAATTCAAGAGATTTAAGTCGTCGTGCTCTGCCTCATCGAGGGCAACAACCTTCGACGTCGCTTTGCTCTCGGCATTGCGCAGCTTGACATGATCTCCGATGAGTACGTCTACATCATGGCCGATATGGGACTCAGTGGATACGGTATGAGGAGAAGAAATATATTATCAACATAATAATTCTTAGAACATATTAAATATCCTCAGAGAAGCTTGGAAAGAAGTTGATGATCTGGGAGGACACTAGCACCCCATCGGACGGCATGGACAGTGTAGCAAAGAGAGGTTTTTCGCGTCTCTGGATGCTTACAACGAAGGTGAGTTCGTGTTCCATTTACACACGCCGCATCACAATCAACGCAAAAATTGCCAACATAGATTCAAGACAATCTCAGCTGATCATGCAAATGTTAAAAATATTGTTTCTGTATGTTTTTTTTCTGTATATTTCTCTGTTCGCAGGCCGAGTCGCCGATCGTCGACGGCAAGGGGCGCGAGTGGTTCAACCAACAAGTCATTGAGCGTGTTCGCGAGCCGCAATTTAACTGCGGTTCAACGTGTATCGCCGAAAATCAGACTGTCAACAATTTAATAATTTACGCTCTAGAAATGTGGTTTTTTGCGACAATTAGGTCTCGAGCTTACTAGTTCTTTTGTCGCTAGTAAATACAAAGAAATAAATAAACAAATATATCAATACTCACATTGAAGGCGTCGGTGTACGCGCCGCAGCTGCACGACACGCTGTACGCGTACGCGTTGATGCGGCGGCAACTCGAGGAGCTCTATCCGGGCGAGCCACTCGACCGCAACGGCAGCCTCTTCGGCACGCTCGTCTTACGGCCATTCGTCGGTGAGAATTTGAGTGGAAGTTAATAAGTCCATCTTAGTTAATGGAATAAATAATAATAAATAAACAACATATCGTTTCGTTGTCCTATTATTCCTTGGTGAAAGTGAGATTTTAATTGGGAAGCATAAACAAAGACTGACTCACAATCAGCCTCTTCCCACCCGTTGCCATTCATTGCTACAGGTTTTAAGGACACATCGAAAGAGACATTTTCTACACCATCAGAAAAATAAATGCAAATATCTGACTTGACTTTCGCACGGGACTCCCTCGCTAATGGATGTTTCTTTCTAATATTGATGATAAGAATGTGTAATTTTTTTGTTTTGTCGTATTCCTGCCTCCTTTCAAGCCCTTTCAGGTTGGTCGGGAAATATTTCCGAAGACTCGGCCACGAATCGCATTTCTGAGTTCTACATTCTCACTCTCGATGACACTTTTAACAGCCGCCCCATTCTAAAGATCTCTACAAGCGGCATCAACACGGTCAACAACAGGCTATTTTGAACGATACAATGATCTACCGTGAAAGGGGCCGATTTGACTGCAATGATCAAATGAGCTCGTAGATCGTTTGCACGAAACGTAATTAAATGATCCTTATATGTATATTTTGTATTCTCTATTAGGTTAAAATATGGCTGAAAGATCTGAGCATGGCTCCAGACAAAAAAAATGTTACGCCTAGGTATCTCTTGTGTGGAATGAGATTATAGATGAGTTCCACGTATATCGAATTGCATTCACTTTTCATTCACGAGAATAAGAATGAATGCATTCCAAGAAGGCTGTAATGAGATATTTAATGTGTGCTGGTTGACATAGTATGTATGTAGGTACATCGATGCCTTTTTCTATAGTCATCAATAGTCTTTAGCTGCAGCGCAATTTCACAGAGAGGAGACGAAGATTTCTTTCAGTGAGCAAGATGAAGTAGTTTTTGAACGCGAAATGTAAGAGAGTTATGATGGTGATATTAAGACACTAACTAGCTAAACACATTTACAGACGACAAGGCAACTTTACGGAGAGGAGGGCGCCGTTGTTTGGTGGGATCGCCGCGATCGGCTTCGCCCTCTTGCTGTACCCGTCTGCGGCTTTCTGGTCGGTTACGTGAACAGATTACATGTCACTCACATGTTTCCTATTTCATGCTACATCTTCCATATCGATTGCTTCTCTTTTTCGTTCCAAGACTGAACGCTGCTTCTTTTTGTCGTTGTGCCAAGTCATTGTGGAATGTAGATCATGCGAATGCCTTACCACATTCCAGGGAGACAAATGCATCGACTTTGCCTCGCAGTACCTGTGGATCGTGATCGTTGGCGTCGTGCTCGTAGTCTCGCTCGTCGTCACCGCCGGCTGCTTTGTCGCAATTGTTCATAGGTTCGTGAAAAGAATTTATTTTCAGTAATTGATTTTTCTTCTAGAATACCATTTCATATGTGCAGGCAGAAGAAGCGAGAAGAAGAGCGCATGAACAGCATGTGGCGCATCGAATACGGCCAGCTTATTCCGGTCAGTCGTCCTTTCCCGCTTGCTAGTATTGATCAACTGGCTCTGCAAAGACATTTTACATAATTTCGCGCTATTAATCTTGAAGGACAGAGAATATATTTGAGTGCCCGATCTTCTTTTATAGGCAAGGTCCTTCGCTAGCTCGAACTCGCTGCTCAGCGTCATGACGACATCCACAGTGAAGTTGTCTATCGGCAATAAGCGTGTGAGTACGCTTTCAATCAGTGGATATCTTTGTAACATGACAATACTAATTGAATTGCTAGAGCATAAGTAGCGCGAATATGCTTCAAAAGAAGCAAAGCAAGAGATAACCCCTAAAGGTACACATTTTGACATTTTAGGAGTCTGCGTCGTTTTCATTCTACTATTTGCATCAAGAAGAAGTTGCTGCCGTCAAGTACTCAACGGAATTCCAGATTCGCGAAACGGACATGGCGCAGTTCAGAATGGTTCTCTTTTTTCGCCAGTTTCATTGCTGGCCACTATTATCCAATAAACTCACTTCTAGAAAAAGAAGCATATGACAAATACATTGAAATTATCGATTGATTGTATTTCATTTAGCTTCGCCAGATTGAGCACGACAACCTGAATCGATTCATCGGAATATGCACCGAGGGCCCGCAGCTCATGTCCGTATGGAAGTACTGTAGCCGAGGCAGCATTAAGGTTATTGATACTATAATAGCCTCCCTTTGAATGCTGGAGGCTACTGTAGTGCAATATTTTCTGTAAAATAAAATATGGGGCAGTAAACCTTGAAAAATGATGAGTTGCTGGACGAGCCCCACCATTCGTTTTCTTTCTCTTTTGATAAGGACGTCATCGAACACGGCCGACTTACGCTGGACAATTTCTTCGTCTTCTCGCTCATGCGTGACATTGTTAATGTATGAGCGCGTAATTCATTTTTTTTACAAAGAAAAAGAATAATCTCTTTGAGATAAAAATTATTTTCGAGAATGGATTCATACTCTTCAAAACAATCTTTCCAGGCCCTTTACTTTATCCACAACTCCATTCTCCACCATCACGGCATGCTTACCTCGAAGTGTTGCCTCGTTGATGACCGATGGAAGGTAAAACGACATGTCTTTCCTTTATGGCTTTCTTTTCTTTGAATTTTCCATAATCCATTGTATTAAACGATTCAGTGATACTCAAATGATAAGAATTTTAGATCAAGGTCTCGTATTACGGGCTTGGAAACATATGCAGCCTGGAGAAACTGAATGCAAAGGGTACGCTATTGTTTGTTTAGTTTCATAAATTATATATATGTATATTTTTCAAGAATTTTTTTTTATTTTACAGACCTTTTGTGGACAGCTCCTGAGCACCTCCACGACGGTAGTCCTGTCAATGGTTCACAGGTAATATAATTTTTTTTATTCGAGAGGCCACGAATTTTTCATTAATCTTGAACTTGTTATAAAAACATCTGCATGTTCTGAACAATGAATTAATAGGAAGGCGACATCTATTCGTTAGCAATCATTACTTCCGAACTCATCTCACGCACGGGACCGTGGGATCTGGCAAATAGGGACGAGCATGCGGAAGGCAAGAGATCGACTCTATTATTTGCGAGTTAAAAAGGCTAAGTGTGAGAACTACAAGGGCGTTGTTGAAAAGTTTTCGTTATCTAAATGCTTGAAAGTTTTTGAAATAAGTTGCCAGTCAAATAATAGCAAAAAGATCAGACAATTTTAATATAAAGAATTTTTAGTCTTTATATTATACATATACATAGTACATACATAGATAAAAATGCACGCAATATTTCCTAACGATTTCTAATATCCTTTTAGGTGCCCAACGCATTCCTCGGGTTGAAGAGATGTTCAAAAATTCTATCGATATTGTGCTTGATAAAAAAATTAATCGATAAATTTATTATCGCAGATATTATTGCGCTGGTTCAAGGCGGCGGAAGGAAAGGCTCATCGCCTGCGCGTCCAACGCTACGTCTCGGACATAACCGCGATATTAGCCCTACTCTGGTTTTATTTATTTATTTAAATTTTCCGCATATTATCAAAAAGTAAAGCATGATGCAATACTAAATTCACTTCTCCACTGTCTCACCATCAGCTTCATCTTGTCCACCAGTGCTGGTCAGAAAATGCGGCCGAGAGACCGACGGTCGCCAGCGTACGGAAGCAGCTCGAATTTACAAATCATGGCAGGTTCTGATCAGTAACACTTTCGTCTTTGATCTTTAGTTTTTTTTTCTTCTTCTTATAATGAAAAAATGCGTCTAGATCTATGTATTAAAACTACCGAAAAGTAGGAGGATACACATATTTACGTTTACAGGATTAAAAATTATTATGTCTTATTTAAGAAAGAACAACCTCATGGATCATGTCTTCAACATGCTCGAGTCTCATGCGAGCTCGCTTGAAGAAGAGGTTAAAATATCAACATTGCTAATTCTCCAGCAATTCTGCATACAAATCAAGATTACTTGCTCGGGGCAGATCGATCAGAGTCCGTTGTTGTGTGGGCGTTAGTGTATGTAATATCTTCTCTCGAAGCCGATTTTTGCCCCATTTATAAATATTTAAAATAGAAAATCATATCATAAGTAAATTCCCAACATGCCGCAGGTTGACAATAGAACTCTACAACTGGTCGAAGAGAAGAAGAGGAGCGACGTTCTTTTGCACCGGATGCTCCCAAAGTTCGTCTTTGAGCCGAAGGCTTTTATATTTAAAAAAAATGCTGCCGAAGTTTGCATTTGCGTTTGATAGTCTAAATACGTTTAATAAATATTATTTGTATTTATAATGTTTAAAACAATTTATTTGTCTAAAACAATTCCTTGAGGTCTGTTGCGGACAAGCTTCGCCTCGGCCAGTCTGTGGAGCCCGAGTCCTTCGAGTCCGTGACCATCTTCTTCTCAGATGTCGTCCGCTTCACGAATCTCGCCGCGATGTGCACTCCGCTTCAGGTGATTGATTGGCTCTGCGGGCCTCAGAATATGGTTACTTTTTACATCTCAGGTCGTCGACCTCCTCAATGGCCTCTACACCGTCTTCGACAACATCATTGAAGAGCACGACGCGTACAAGGTTCGAATTCCATTTCTCTCTCAGTCGGATGCATGAAATCTCAATCTCTTTCAGGTGGAAACAATCGGCGACGGCTACCTCTGCGTGTCTGGCTTGCCTCGTCGAAACGGCCAGGATCACGTGCGGCAGATTGCGCTGATGTCACTCGAGTTCATGGAGGCAGTGGGCCGATTCCGCATTGGCCACATGCCAAATGAGAGGATCAATCTCAGGATCGGATTTCATACAGGTAGAGGATTCGCGTGAAAAATGCCTAGAGATTCAATGATATATCCGCAATGAAAAAAGCGTCGGAGGACCCTCCATTTTGCAATCCAAATAAATGTCGATCGAGGCCCTTGCGTGGCTGGCGTCGTCGGCCTGTCGATGCCTCGCTACTGCCTCTTTGGCGACACCGTCAACACGGCCAGTCGCATGGAGAGCACGGGCAAACGTTGGAGATCGGCATTAAAATTTATTATTTTTTTTAGATAAATAAGAGAGGTTGCTAGTAATGCTAGTATTTGTTGCTAGTAAATTGACATTCTGGATTTCAGCCGGTCATATTCACGTCTCGAAAAGCGCCTATGACCTTTTAACGACCACGCACCAAGAATTTCACCTCGAATATCGCGGCGAAGTCATCATCAAAGTGATGTCATTCTATGTTCCACAATTGTCATGATCGCCTTTTGTTCGGCATGGCCGTGCACACTTAGAATTCTCTTTCCCTCTCTTTCTTTCGTTGTCGTTCCCACGCTAACTCTCCCTTGTCCTTGCAGGGACTTGGCGTCCGCGAGACTTTCTGGCTGCTTCACCTGCAAGCAGCATCGCAGATGGCAGACAACGAAAAATAGGCCATATACTTTGGGCAGAAAGTTCGACTACTTTAAATGCGAGTTATTCTCTCTGCTTCTTGCCTTGTAAAATGCTTATTTACTAGAATTTATAAACGTATTTATTTTGATGAAGTTGTGATGAATTGTGCTATGAAGTTCCTGTACGATTTTCATTGCAATACTATGGATAGCAAATAATTCTGATTGTAAGAATATTAGTTTTGTCGGCTTTTGCGCTCTTAGTAATAAACATATGACCGTCCTATTGCGAGATGAAGCCTGTAAGTGGGATTTACGCACTTAATTGAATATATGCAGATCGACATAGAGGCTTTGATGGCCAAGGTCATTCGTATGAATTAATAAGCCTACGATATTTCCATGCTGTACAGCAAACAAGATGCGTATAAATTTTCATGTAAAGATGCCGTTTTCGAAAGAAACAACACGAAACCGGGGACAAGAAAAATAATTATATTGACACATTCCTCTGCTCAAAACTTTTCATTCATAATAGAGACGTGTCAGAGCAGGGCAGATTGTAGCATCAAAAATAAAGCGCATGAAGAAGGAAGACATAGAATATCATTGTAGTAAAGAAAAAAAAGTAAAATCGCAAAGTTAAAAAAAATTATGTCAGATTGTCCTTCGCGCCCTAATACGCGAGTATGCTATTTACAAGCAGCGCGTTTGTACGACCTGAGAAATAGCTCGCGAGAAGGACAGCCGGAGAGAACGGGCGGGAATTCAAATCTTTATTAATTTTTTCAGTGATCTTCCTCCTTTAAGCCATTGGTGATGTCTGCCTGCTCACGGGTGCCTCTCGCAGCAGCCAGAAAGTCTCCCGGACGCCGAGCCCCTTTTAACATTTGAAACATGAAGTAGGAGAACTTAAAGATAGCTACTGCAAGAGCTCTTCCAATGTTGTCACTTCTTACAATTAGTGATGTAGATAAAAAAACAATAATAAATAAATAATTAATTAAGTAAATATTTAAATAACTAAATAAATAAATAAATAAACATACAAACAAATAAATAAATAAACAAATAAATAAACAAATAAATAAATAAATAATCAAATGATAAATAAACAAATTAATTGAGAAAAAACAAATAAATATGACTTTGATGATGACTTCGCCGCGAGATTCCAGATGAAATCCGGAGTGAGCGGTCGTGAGTAGATCATACGCACTTGTCGATACGTGAATGTGGCCGGCTACAGTTGAGGTTATTTTCGGAATTTTTTTTCATTAATGCGAGAGTTTAATAAATCTTTAACCAGGAAATGGTCAGAAACCCTACACTCGAAAAAATACAATTTATAGCTCAAACGAAAGCCCTTGAAATTTATTGTGACGGAGTATAAAAATTAGCTGCTGCCATGCATAACCCAAATTTTTATGGCATTTTCAAAATTGGATTTTTGTAAATAAATTTTCACCATCAGAGAGTTTCTACATATAAATCGTGCAAGAAGTTCAAAAGGGTGGTCATACGGCGCAGTGGATAAGGCGTCTGACTGAAAATTTTTTGTCGTGAGTTCGATTTCTCTTCGACTCATCGTTTTTGCTATTTTTATTTAAATGTTATCTTTTTTATTCTATCTTTATTTAACAAAATAGAATTCAATCTACAAAACCGATGTGCTCCGATGTGCTTGAACCATTTCTGTGACACCATTGTTCACATGTGCTAATAATGATGCCGTTTTTCCATTTTGTTAAATAAAGATAGAACAAAAGAAAATATAACATTTTAAAAAATAGCAAAAAGAAGTCGTCGAAGACAAATCGAACTCACGACAAAAAATTTTCAGTCAGACGCCTTATCCACTGCGCCGTAAGACTACGTTTTTGAACTTCTTGCACGATTTATATGTAGAAACTCTCTGAAGGTGAAAATTTATTTACAAAAATCCCATTTTGAAAATGCCATAAAATTTTGGGTTATGCATGGCAGCAGCTAATTTTTATACTCCGTCACACCAAATTTCAAGGGCTTTCATTTGAGCTATAAATTGTATTTTTTCGAGTGCAGGGTTTCAGACCATTCCCTGGTAAGATCAAATAGTTGGCACATACATAAATGCATAAACGTATCTTACCTTTCCCAGTGCTCTCCATACGGCTTGCGGCGTTGACGGTGTCGCCAAAGAGGCAATAGCGAGGCATCGACAGGCCGACGACGCCAGCCACGCAAGGGCCTCGATTGACATATATTTGGATTGCAAATTGGAGGGTCCTCCGAGGCTTTTTCATTGCGGATATATCATTAAATCTCTAGGCATTTTTCACGCGAATCCTCTACCTGTATGAAATCCGATCCTGAGATTGATCCTCTCATTTGGCATGTGGCCAATGCGGAATCGGCCCACTGCCTCCATGAACTCGAGTGACATCAGCGCAATCTGCCGCACGTGATCCTGCCCGTTTCGACGAGGCAAGCCAGACACGCAGAGGTAGCCGTCGCCGATTGTTTCCACCTCAAAGAGATTGAGATTTCATACATCCGACTGAGAGAGAAATGGAATTCGAACCTTGTACGCGTCGTGCTCTTCAATGATGTTGTCGAAGACGGTGTAGAGGCCATTGAGGAGGTCAACGACCTGAGATATAAAAAGTAACCATATTCTGAGGCCCGCAGAGCCAATCAATCACCTGAAGCGGAGTGCACATCGCGGCGAGATTCGTGAAGCGGACGACATCTGAGAAGAAGATGGTCACGGACTCGAAGGACTCGGGCTCCACAGACTGGCCGAGGCGAAGCTTGTCCGCAACAGACCTCAAGGAATTGTTTTAGACAAACAAATTGTTTTAGACATTAATAGATATAAATATTATACATTAAAAGTATTTTGATTATGCAACTCAAAGCCCAACTTTGGCAACATCCTGTGTAAAAGAACGTCACTCTTCTTCTTCTCTTCAATCAATTCGCGAGTCCGATTCTCGACCTGAAACATTTGCATGCGCACATTGTACAAAAACACACAAATGAGTTTTTTCGTTATCATTAGGATTGTGCTATTTTGTTGAAAGATGGTTTTAGAAAAATAATTGTTTTCACCTCGTCTTCAAGAGAGCTCGCGTGAGACTCCAGCATGGTGAAGACGTGGTCCATGAGGTTGTCTTTTCTGTAGGAAAGAATTAAAACGGAATAATGAAGCGATTTTGAAGACGAAATAGTGTGCTTACGGTTTCTTTATCCAATCGAACACAAACATCGAATACCTGCCACTGTTGATGAATTCAAGCTGCTTCCTGACACTAGCAGCCGTTGGCCGTTCGGCCGCCTTATCAGCCCAGCACTGGCGCACCAGATGAAGCTGATTGTGAGGAAGAGGTATCTAATTTTGTTTATTTATAATTTTATTCTACTGTTTTCTCCCGATCCTTCTGTAGACTGACTCTAAAAATATACACCATCGTCATTGCAGCTCCCAAGAAGCCATGCGGTCTAGTACTGTTAGCCAATGTCCATATCAATAGACTGCCCAATGCCTTGCGGTCCTAGCGATGCGGTTGAATTGCTATGTTCAGATGGCCATAATGATATATTTCGCATTAATAATTATAGGTTAAAATGATTTTCGAATTTGCAGGGCAGCCCCATATGAGTCTCATTACATCGCGCACGTGAAGCTCCTCTTTTTGAAGCTACCTACCAATGCCGGGCTAATGTCGCGGTTGTGCCCGAGCTTCAGAGTCGGCCGCATCGACGCTCCCTTACGGCCGCCGCTTTGAAGAAGCGCAATTATGTCTGAGAAAGGAATTTTTTTTTCGGTGAATTTTGGCTTCATATGTTCTCATGCCTTCGGCCTGTTCGTCCCGATTGACGAGATCCCATGGCCCCGTACGCGAGATCAGCTCGGACGAGATTATGGCGAACGAATAGATGTCGCCTTCCTATTCGTTCAAAAGGGCAATTATTCATTCTAACACTAGAATCGGTTTGACGAGAGCAGCTTATTAACCTAGTATTGCTTGATACAGTATTTATTGATCTATACTGATTGATCCTGAATTATTGTTGTATATTAATTGATCTGGTAGATTTTATCGCAACACTTCATTGTGCTTGCCTGTGATCCTACAAGGCCTGCAGATTTGAGATGTTCTGGTGCTGTCCATAGTAGATCTAAAAACGATTACTTCGGGCTCATTCAACGAAAAAGAAACTAAAATCTCTTTCCCTCTCAAAATCAGACAATCAGAAAATCAGAAATCACCGTTTGCGCTCAGTTTCTGTTGTTGGCGAATGTTGCCAAGCCCGTGGTAGGAGATTTTGATCTAAGGTAGATCAAAACATTTAAACAATTAAAAAGTTTTGATTTTTTTTTCCAACTTCTTTTATTTTCATATAAAGGCGTTATCCACCTGCCACCGATCATCAACCAAGCAGCACTTGGACATGAGTATTCCGTGATGGTGGAGGAAGGAGTCGTGGATGAAGTTGATACCCTACAGATATCGAGATGACGAGCAGAGTTGAATTTTTTTTTTTGCTTTTTTTGTTTATTTTATTCTCTTGGTCTTTTAACAAAAATCTTTTAAGGGTTTTTGCTTGTGTCGTCCCAAAAAAGTCACAGCCGATCTTTATTATGGGGTTATAATTTCTCAATTAGTCATGTCTGTTTTAGTTTAGTAGGCATTTCCTCAATTTTTGCTGTGTTCTTGTTGTTGAAGATAAAGAGTTCATCTACCAAAATCACGATGGGTACGTTTTTCTTTTTGTTTTTGTTATGCATATTACTCGTTCTATGGTAGTTTCCATCTTCTGCACTAGCTTAACAACAGGCCTAATACAGAATAAATCAATATTTTAGTTCCTACATCGATGATATCGCGCACTAGCGAGAAGACGAAGAAGTTGTCCATTGTAAGCCGACCATGTTCAATGACGTCCTGAAATAGAAGTAAAAAGAAACATTTTTTCTAGGCATGTTTTCGATTTTTCTTAAAGATTTTTTGCATCCAATTTTTTTTCCATTTTGGTGGTCTTGAGTTGAAGTTCTGAGGAGTAGCATGAGATGGTTAACCTTGATGCTGCCTCGGCTACAGTACTTCCATACGGACATGAGCTGAGGTCCTTCTTGACAAATTCCAAGAAAGCGATTCAGGTTGTCATGCTCGAGTTGGCGCAGCTCAAGTAATTAATTAATCAATAATTTCGGCCACTACCCAAATTCGTAAATAGCGGAAAAAAAGACAAGCAAAAGTACCAGCCTGAAATGCGCCATGTCCGCATCGCGAAGCTGGACTTGCGTGTTGTACTTGACTGCGGCGACTTCTTCTTGATGCAAATAGTAAAAGGCGAACCACTTTGACTCCTACAATGAAAATTATTGTGGCAATAAGATCCTTGCATTAAAAAAATAAACATATCGCTACAACACAAAGATAAAGAGAACGTAAGAGAATGAATTGGCTCACTCGCTTCGAGCCGATAGACGTCTTGGCAGATGAAGATGTCGCGACGCTGAGAAGTGAGTTCGAGCTAGCGAACGATTTTACCGGAAAAGAGTCAACTAATTAAAGGGAAATAATATAAAAAAACGAATAAATAATTTTTATCATTTGAAGGGGCACGAAATTTAATCTATTCTCGCTAAAACTCATACTCTCTCACCCTAGTAAGGCAAAGAGTTCAAGAATGAGTTTTGGATCCTTCAAATGACTAACTGGAATTAGATCGCCGTATTCGATGCGCCACATGCTGTTCATGCGCTCCTCTTCGAGCTTTTTCTGCCTGAGGAAAAGACGTCTTATCAACAGGAAAAATTTATATTTTAAACAAAACGTGGAAAGAACTTTGCGCTGGAAATAGCCTGTGAAATGGAAGAAAGGAAAACCTGCGATAGATAAGAACAAAGACGATGGCGGTGGCAGCAAAAACAAGTATGAGCACGACGCCAACAATCACGATCCACAGGTATTGCTCGACAAAGTCGACACATTTGTCCTCCTTAAACAACGGGAATCAACGGGAGAAGTTACTCTCCAATTTTAGGACTTACTTATGCATGATTTCAATCAATTTTTACAGAATAAATTATAATAATAAAAAAACAATAAATCACATATTTGCTTCGACAATAAACAGTATGTCTGCTAAGAATCAGTCGATAGATCGATAATGTCTTTCAAGATTCAATGATTAGATCGATTGCTGACGAGGAAGCCACATTCGGGCACGGCGAGTGGACGCCGATTCTCGAAGCGATCCCACCAGACGACGGCGCCCTCGTCGACGTACAGCCTTCTTGTCGTCTGTTTCATTATTAGTACAAATGTTTTTTTCTAACTTATTCACTTTTTAAATTAAGATTAAGCCAAATTTCTTTATTTTTTAATACATAAAATGATTTAAAGATGTATTCAAAGACAAAGATATATGTACTATGTAAAGTCGCTGCAACATATTGCGACTCACCGTATTAATGCCGCCGGTATCAATCTTGAGGATTGCTCGGCTCTTAAAGGCGGAGTCGAGGGAGAGAACGTAGAATTCGGAGACTCGCGAAGTGAGCGCATCTTCGGAGACGTTCCCAGACCAGCCTAGAAATGGTGGAAAAAAAAATATATATATAACATGAAGTTTGTCTTAGTAATCGTTTTTTGCCTCACAAATCTTAAAATAAAGAGAAAAAAATTGGAACCCCGTTTTCAGCAAGGAAGCTTGGGACAATCTCACCGACAAATGGCCGTACGACGAGCGTGCCGAAGAGGCTGCCGTTGCGGTCGAGTGGCTCGCCCGGATAGAGCTCCTCGAGTTGCCGCTTCATCAACGCGTACGCGTACAGCGTGTCGTGCAGCTGCGGCGCGTACACCGAGGCCTTCAATGTTAAATATATATTGATTTATTTTATTTTTTTATTATTTAGTTACAGTGAGAAAAGTGCTTGTACGGGCAATATGACTACCACAAACAAATAGCAGAAGTTGTTAGATTGCTACCAAAACTGACAGTCTGGTTCCCAGAAATACACGCTGTCGTTTAAATTCAGTTTAAGAAAAAAACTGGAGCCTATTTGCTTGAGTAAAAATTCTAAGTTCGGGACAATTTAGAGTAAATTTTGAATGACTTCGGTTAACACTTGTATGTACATTCACACAGTTTATTTGATATTTAATAAAATAACTCATTTTATGAAAGTTTCGAGCCAGTTAATTGGAAGGCAAAAAAGGAGTTCAAAGGAAGGCGATCACAGAAAAATATTTAATGAAGGTTCGAATTGCCGCGTCTGCCCTGTGATTCCTCACTCTCATTCCCGCGTGCTATTTCGCAGGTCGCAGAAACCCTCTGCATGAAAATAGTGCGCGCGAGTGAGAGTGCGAAGTATCACATAATTTGAAATATCATATTATTTTTCGGTGATCGCCCTCATTTAAAAGATCTAACCATCTGGTTCTCTGGCCGGTCGCAGTATTCTGGCGTGCAGTTGAAGGGCGGCCCTCTCACGCGTTCAATTACTTGCTCATTGAACCACGTGATATTACGGCCGGCGACCGTTGGCGACTCGGCCTGCTTATACCAGAGAAAACGCGAGCATTCGGAACAGGGCCAGCGAGTCTTTGCATTCGCTCTACATTATGCAGATGAGTTACATATATTGTACGCATACCGTATTTTCTCTATTAGTGCCCCTCCCTCTATTAGAACCCCATCTCTAATAGTGCTCCCCTCTCGCAAGGGTATTGAAAAATAGTACCCCTCCCTCTAATAGAACCCCCCCCCCCCTCCATAATGCCCCTCCCCTAATTGTCTAACAAGACGTTTCTGGAATCTATGCTTGAGGTATGAGATGCTCTTACCAATGAAATGATTGCAAGTTCATTAAAATCTACGGTAAAACTGATATTCCTGTGATGATTCCATTGAAAACGAGCTATAATTCTTCGTTTTTGAGAATAAAATGTTGTTAACAAACTTTTAGTCAATCAGATTGAAAAATAGAACCCCTCCTTCTAATAGAACCCCCCCCCCCTCTAATAGTGCCCCCCTCTCGCAGGGGTATTGAAAAATAGTACCCCCGTGGGCACTAATAGAGAAAATAAGGTATACGGGGAAAAAGTGTAACCGAATCAAAGAGTTTGAATAATGAACTTGTTTTTAAAATAAATTTTAATGATTAAAATTGTTGATGAAATTTTTTGACTGGGCAACTGAAGTTAATCTCTCTCTCTACCTTGGTGGTCAACATCCACACGCGCGCGAATCCCCGCTTGGCCACGTCGTCCATTCCGTCTGGTGGCGTGCTCGCGTCTTCCCAGATCATCAGATTGCTGTTGCCTAACTTTTCTGCGGCGTGAATAAATTACTACAGTAATATTATTTTTTGCTCTAATTAATATTTATTGATTGGTTGATATTTCTGCACTATATGATAAAATGTTCGGTGCACATACATATGTATGTACATACCGTATGCAATGAGTCCCATATCAGCCATGAGGTAGACGTACTCATCGGAGATCATTCCCAGCTGCACGATGCCCATAGCGAAACGGCGGCGAAGGTTGTTGCCCTCGGTGAGGCACACAACGAGAACTTAAATTAGCCAAAACACACATTTGAATTTGCGCCTTTTTGCCTGACATTAGGGAGGTAGAGCGTCGTCGTTTAAAAGGGCGCGACAATAGTCAGAAAAATTCAAACACACTAAGATTAACTTTCGTGATCCTTTAAAGAAGGGCATACGCCAGCAATAAAAGAAGAAGAAAGAGTGTGTGCTCCAAGGATTGCACTCCTTCCCTTATGTGACTCTCCGGCTCTACTCTGCTCTACTCTCTCTCTCTCTCTCTCTCTCTCTCTCTCTCTTTCTCTCTCGCTCTCTCTCTCTCTTTCTCTCTCGCTCTCTCTCTCTCTCTTTCTCTCTCGCTCTCTCTCTCTCTCTCTCTTTTTCTCTAGATTTAGACACTAACTCCTCGCTCGTTTCTTGAAGTTGCTTAGCTTCTCTTGCATTTCTTCAACGCTCTGATCGACGATTTCTTGGGAAAGCGAGATGAAGATTGAGCCGTTCGGGCTGTTGCTCACGATGGTCTAACAAAGTCAACTTGGGACTTATGACATCTCGAAGAATTTTTACAAAATAATTAATAGTATAATATACATATGTAAATCGCATAGTAAAGAAAGTGAATAACATAAAAACAGAAATAAAATAAATAACATAAAGAACAAAAATAGTAAATAATACAAATAAAGTAAATAATATAAATAAAATAAGTTACATAAAGGAACCTGAACATCGGAAACAAAGTTGGCGCATCGTCCGTCGTCATTGAGATTGCTGAAGAGGATCGCGAACTGGCTCCATCCAAATTGGCGCATCACGGCATAAACAGCAGTGCCAGAACTAAACATTCCATTCTTCAGACTTTCTTGTATTTTATGGCGCCGAATTCAAAGACTTCGCAGATGCTCTCCACAAATAGTAAACGGGAAAAAGAAAATCTGCATGAGTAATACATATGGTATATTTCGCGTGTTTTCACGACCATAAAAGAACATCAACAAAATCGCTTTGTCTAACGAGTAAGAAGTGTCCGCAATCGTGGATACGGTCGGGAAACGAGCAATGTCCTGAACGTCCGTCGGGATAAAGTAGCCCCAGGGGAAAATCGGAACATCGTAGAAGCCAGCGACAGCTCCTGATGGAACAGCAGCTGAAAAGATGAAGAAATGAAATAAAATAACACCCTTTGAGACCACAAGTTTTTCCCACAAAATGGCACAATATTTAAAATCTTGATTAATTTCGATTAGAAAAATAAAAAGGTTTTGGACGTCTGCTGCAGCCGGGTCCGATGATTGCGGAGACATTGTAATTTCGAATGAACTCTGCTGTCTGGCCTGAGGCTGTCACCTCACCGCACGATGCCCAATTGAAGAGGAAACTGAGAGAGTCAAAATTTTTGAAGAGACATTCCTCACTTTGTTCTCTTAATGTCAGAACTTCTCTATAAATCATCGTTGAATTGCTTGTTTAGTAGAATTCGTATTGGATTAATCCATTTATGAGCATATCTACATTATGTACCGTACCACTCAATGGCACATCGAGGGGTTAATGTATATCGGCTTTATCGGCCTATACCAAATGAGTCACTTGGAATATCTCGCTGGCGAAAACTTTTTTCAGGCAAATGACATTTCAATATGATATCGAGGAAATTTTCGTGACTTGAAAGTAGTGTTGGGCAGCAAGTTATCTCGTATTATGCTCTCTTGCGCAACGGAAATCGCTCCTGTAAGCGATCATCAATTTTTCAGTATATATATTTATAAATGTTTGTTTCCTCGTTAAATTTGTATATTAAAAATGCTGCCGAGGCACTTTAAGAACTACAGTAATCCTCAAGAAAAGAAAACGCAAGACGAGAGACGCAGACAGTAAAGTTCGGTAGATTTAAGGCTCTTTAATGTATATGAGTTAACCTGCAGAGTTCGCAAAATTGGCATATGGACTGTCCTGCGGAAAGATGAATCCAATTGTGATTGTTTGCTTGTTCGTGGGTGTTTGTTGAGCTAGTGATGACCATTGGTTGGTTGCCTAATATATACGCAAGAATTCGTGATGTTTTGAGAACAACAACAACAAGAACAGAACTCCAAATTCATATAAAAAAAGCTTAAATCTGATGGTAAGATTATTATGATTTGAAATAATTTTTACATTTATTTAATATACAATACAATATATAGATGCAAACTGACCAATACACAATAGAGCAGAATTGTTTGCGGGCACAGCCACATTCTAGCCTTGCAGATGAGCCAACTGAGCTAGGCCGAAGTCACAAAATTAATGCATTCTGATCCCGTGCTCGAAGAACCACACCATTTTTCCTTCTTGGACAACCTTCTTATCCGATTTTATTAAACATGTTCATAGTTTCTACTGTAATCTTCAATAATACAGAGAGAATCAAAATCTATGGCTTCGCGAGATGATTGGTTCATGTTCAATCTTATGTAGTTTGTGCCCGAGAGAGATGTTCCTGTGGTTGGAAGATGAAGCCATTCGTTTCCGTTTGTTCATTCATGTGCACAACCATGTTCAGCATTTGATCTCATGTTCAGATATTTTTTTTTTACTTTCATGAAACATACATACTATGTATGTATGCATGTTTCGACATAAAAGAAGAAAAATGCGCCCAGTGTCTGGCCTTCTCACCCGCCTAAATCCGGATTTGGAATACCATCTTCCAGCGACACAGGGGGCTTGGGAACCTGTTGGTCTCCAAAAGCACAAACACACAATCAAATTGGCTGAACGGCTTATTGAGCTTCATTACCAGTGACAGACTGCAGGGTTGTCAGCTGCTTTGTTTTTAATTGTGACCATCATCTCCTCCGCATAGTAGTTTATCTGAAAGGAGCGGCAAGGTCAGGAATAACGAGTGTTTGATTACGTATAGTTTTGGTCAAATTTGAGACTTATCACTGCTGTCGATCCCGGTACAAGTGAATAGGCATACGAGAGTATCTACGCTTTAACCCTGCCGACAACTAATGGTTGTGTACAGTTCTCACCAGTAGGTCCGTCGCGGACTCATCGCTTGCTCTATCCTCTCACACAAATGTGGTTTCCAGAGATTTCAAGTGCTTTATCATCAGCTCACCGGAGCTGCGAAAGAATTCTCTGTCGAGATCAGCCGCTTTTGCATGCCGATAACAGTCCACTTCAATAATCAGGCATGTTCAAATATTTTTTATTTAATTTTATTTGCTATATAGAAAAAAAAACTTACAATTAGCTTAATTGTTCCCCGGATACCTCCTTTAACTTGAAAATGCATCTTTTGGGTCAATTTCTGAGAGGTGTGTCAGTGCAAAAACGTGGCGTATTCAGTAACTACAGAAGCATACCAGCAGATTAACGGCCACGCACACCATCGCGGGAAAACAAAATTTTACAAAGATTTCTTGGCATTTCAGTTAGCTTAATAATGTTATTTCTGTTACATTTGCTGTAAAAAGTTTTATCAAGAAAAAAATTAAAATTGTTAATTAGAATTGACATCTCGCTATAAAAAAGAGCCATGAATTTCGAAACACACATACGTCACAAGTGCGTCTGCTTACATTTTAGATTACTCCGGTGGACTTCCATTCGAGATATTTGGCGTTATAATACATATCACTAAATTTTCGGTGATAGCCCACCTTTAAATAACAACAATCTAACTACACTCGCTGTTGAAACTAACTTTTATCATTAGTAGATTTCGGTGTGTGACAATGCTTGCAGATATCGATTTTTTGAGTTTCATATTTGTCATCTACAGCGCTATCAAGTTGAAATAAAAATTTTCTGCATCGCAGCCTGAAGATGAAGCAGCGTTGAGGCGAAGAAAAGTCTGGAAATAGCTTTTACAAACTTTTTTTTGTCACAGTCAATTTTCGTTATCCACTTACAAACTTCAATACATACATGTACATTTTTGTTGGATGAAATTTAGGCCTTCTCACATTGTTTTTCCTGCATGAAGTCTCTATTTCCGCTGTTTCATAGTCCGTTATTTCAGTTCTATTCCTAGATTAATTGCACGGCAGGCTGATATTAAAAGGGTATAGTTTTCGAAAGCTTAAATTTACTGATTGTCAGCAAGTAAATAATTAATCTTTCCATGTGCTGAAGAAACAGTAGACAAAAGCAGAGTATTTCACAGTCTACTTATAAAAAACGGTTCGATATCATCAAGTTAACAAGGAAAAAGGAATTTTTCGCTATAGAATAGAATAATTATTAGAAGAGAATGAGTAAAAACAACAAGAATTGTATGGTTATTTACCACTGTTAATCTTTGTTTTTCAAACTCGTTTGTTGAGGAGAGCCAGGTTTATCGCAAAGCGATGAGTTTGTTTTCGATGATACGAATATCGCTTTCCTTTAGCAGCTATTCTAGCCATTTTGTTGTGTGAGCCATAGGCTGCGTCTTTTAAAGTCGTTCAAATTGAGAGAAAGTGAGAGAAGAAAAGAGAGAGAGAGAGAGCGTAGAAAACTGCTAGAGAAGGAGAGGAAACAGTGAAGAAGAGAAGAAAAAAGTGAAAATGAGCTTAAGTGAAGCAATTCGGCGAACGAACCATGATAATGATGTATAGGCTACGCCTCCTCACTCTTCCTCGCTCCCCCGGCTCTTTCATTTAGGTCTTTCCCCAAATTCCTTTGTCAGTCACACTCCTAAATTAGTGCTGGCTGGTTCCTATTGTACTTGACCCCTTTTGTAGATTAGATTCGTGTCCGTGGCTTCTTTTCATTATTGAAAATTACAACATCTTCAATTGTTTTACCTAATGAATTAATTTCTTCTATTAAATTGAGGATAAAGCTACAATGAAAGGATTTTCTCATTTCTATAGCCGCAAGCGAGGCTGAGATGACCGAGCAGAACATCGCGCTCGGCGCTGCGATGACAGCAGCGGCCATCGTTGGCTACGGCTCCGCCTTCGTGCCGATCAAGCGCTTCGAGACCAAAGACGGTTGAACTGCCTTTCTAGCTTTGTCATGTCATACTTTAGCCTAAGTGCTCTTTTTGTTGCTTGTGGTGCCAACTTTCTAATTCTACTTTATTTTCTTAGAATACAAAATGATTCACAATAGTGATTCTTTACGAGAACAAAAAAATATAATTCTACGGTAAACGAATTCATGATTTGAAAGTTAAAAAAAGGGAATTAGGATGATTCATCGATCTCTTCCAAGGCATCTTCGCGAGTTTCATCATGTCGATCGGCGCCCTGATTCCGTACCTCATCTCGGCATTCGTCTACGAGTCGCTCAGCATTTATCCAGTCGCATTGTTCTCCGGCGTCATTTGCTCCCTCGGTACAAGAGAAATTACAATCAGCTAAAACATTACAAATATAACGAGGAAGTTGTATTGGATTGATTATTGATGAAAGCAAGAAAAACGTGCGCAATTCTCGCCACCTTGGGCGTTGAGTGGTCGTTATCCCCGTTGACTAGATTGTTATCTGAGATCAACTGCTTCATTGACCTACATATATTTCACTAGCATTTTTGCTCTTTCAGTGATCATTTTCAGTGTTTTTTTTCAGGAAGCTCGCTCTGCGTCTTCGTGATGAATGGAATTGGGATGGCCGCTGGCGCATTGCTGTGGAACGTCAGCATGTGCCTCTGCGGGTGGGCGGTGCCGAGGTGAATGAGGGCGGCGTTAACTAAGTTCACGTTTAAAAGTACTAAATTGAATAAAAAAGTTAATATTTTTATTTCCGTTTTCATTAGTATCTTCTTTTTGTTGATTCGAAATAACAAAAAAAAACTAATATTTAGGTTCGGTCTTCTAGGCTACAAGCCCGAAGTTCCTGTCCATAATCTCGTGAACGCAGTCGGCGTCTGCGTCATCCTTTTCGGGTGCGTAATTCTATTTCATGCCTTTTAAATTATTTATCTTTTTATTTAGAGAGTGAAAATGTTTGGGATGCCTGCATCTTTTCCGTAATTAGCTAGAAGGGCAATTTCAATGTGCCCTATTCTCTTAAAAAGTGAACAGACTTAGAATAGCTAACATCCGCCTTCTTCATTTCCATTTTCTTTCTATATTAATGGACTACAGAAATGGAGGGTGAGATTCCGAAGAATAGTTTGAGTCTTCAATTTTCCACACTTGGATGAGTCCGACTGAAGGATGTTTATGGTTTTGAAAAAGCGAGGAAGCGAAACGTGACTCTAATCATTTCTGTTGTCACCTATTCGGTTCAAGTGATAAGATAACCGGTTCAGCAACCCCTCTCGTTTCAAATATGCTGACCATCCCCTTCCTTAAACACATTCACATGATCAATTGGATTACACAACTAAATCATCCCGTACGGGGCAATGGTCACACATTCCCAGTCTCTCACAAACCATGCGAGCTGAGAGAGCGCAGACAGTCAGCCAAAGTCGCGTTGTAATAACGCGAGTCGGAATGTCTGTGTTCAGTTTGTCAAACGGTTACGTAACTTACGCTCTTTGAACTCTCATGGTCATCGTAAATAAAAGGAGCTCATTGTCAGACAAGGTGAAGAAGGCAAATACGAATGTGTACGTCTTGTTTTCCGGAAAATAGATCGAACTGCAGTTAATGGGAGGCTTTACTGAAATGTCCACAGCAAACTGGAATTACATTAAGAGATCATTAACTTTTTACACATCACTCATCGTATTTAGAATTAGAAACACTACTAAAGAAGGAATGCAAACTAGCGAAATGCCTTAAGACAGCCTATCTGTAAGAGTCGAGCGGGGCGCAATACAGGGCTGCAATGGGAAATTTTTGATTTTTAAAATCGATGAAAACTTTACCATTTGTACTACTCGAAATGCTCTTCAAAATGGTATAATCGCGATTTCCAAAAAAAATTTTCTTTCGAGATAACAGCGATTTAATTTAAAAATTCCCATGCCCATAAATCAGTTAATACTTCATATTTTTGAAATTTCTTTTTTTTATCGCTGTCTCTTTTCATGATCTTTAAAAAACATCTCGGAGAGATTTTCGTGAAAACAACATTTAAGCTTTAAAAATCACAAAAATAGATTTGAGAAGAGGGTATTTCGGTCTTTTCAGTACCAAAAATCCCCGCCGGGAAGGTAAGCTGTGCATAGAAAGAAAGCCCGTGAAATTTACTACAAAATAGCCAAGTTTAAAAAAAATCGAAGGGTAGTTGTTTTGGGTATTTGCACTTAAGTGACGATATTCAACCTCAAAACTACCATGCAAGAGGTCCGGGTTCGAACCCCGCTTGGGGCAAAATTTTTGCAACGTTTTGCAAACAAGCAAAAAACTTATTTTTGGTCGGAAATTCATGGCTATTCATCTAATACTTTCATAGCCTAGCTCAAACTTTCTATTTTTCATACTGTTTTAACCAACAGACAACATACATATTTTAATCAGCGCTATCTGCACACTGCTATGTACGATATCATCTCGATGAAGGTGTTGCCGGCCGAATGATATATATATATATATATATATATATATATATATATATACTTGTATTGTGACACCGGGTCTGCCCTTGACGGTGTTACTGCCCGGCTTCTTAGATGTAGCTTTATCACTTACTTATTGTTATTAGATAAGAAATTACTGGGAATATAAAAGGGGGAGATCGACTATGATGCTGTTCTTCAACTTCTTGGTACCGCAGGTCTTTGACGGTCTCACTATATCTTCTTCTCTTACGTCATGACTGGCATTGCTGGAGCTTAAAAGTAAGTAAATGTTGAATAGCCGAGAACAGAGATAAAGAGGAAAGAGAGGAGATAGATCCTCCCCGGATGAAGGGCTTGTAGTGATGGCGACTTGAAAGATATCTAGTAGAGAGGAGCTCTCTCGACGTTATGTGTTCTCTTAGTTTCTCCTTCGTTCACAGTGTTGAACAAGGCCTGCGCACGCGCCGTTTTGGATTGGAACACCCCCCCCCCCCTGTTTGCTCAAAATCCCGTTGAACCCCCCCTCTCCCCGATGAAAAATTTTTATGCTTGCAAGACGGCACTTTTCCCACAAAAAAAGGTTATTTTAGACCCAAAAATTCATTATTTCGGCTTTCTACCCCCCCCCCCCCGGCCTGGGCCTTGCGCCGGACTTTGTTCTCAGCACTGCTCCATCATGCTATCTCATGGTCGACGTGGCAACAGTCACCGAAGAGGACTCGCAGAGTGGCACCCAGAGAAAAGAGACTGAGTGGCAGACCTGGCAAGGGCTCACCAAGGATGTCGACTACCAAGGAAGTCTACCTAGTAAGTCTTTTGCAAGTACTCAATGCGCTGTCTCGCCAGAGCGAGAACTCGCTCTGGCGAGAGAGCGCATTGAGTACTTGGAAAAGATCGTGCAGCCGGCCGAGAGGTTGTGAATGTATCTCTTTTTCTGGTTTATTATTCTGTCGCACCTACTTTGAGCTTAGAACAATCGTATTTGTGCATTGATGAGCTACCGTAAGGGACTTGATGAATGTTTTGAATTTATTGAATCACATTGCAATAAATTCTATAATTCCGAGCCATTAATTCAATTTCTTCCAAATAACTTATTGTTAGTTGTGCAGTTTTTTTCCTAGCAAACAAATGTTAACTGAGCGCTGTTCACTATGAAGATACTTTCAGTTGGTGATAACAGTATGAAAAATCGAAAGTTTGAGCAAGGCTATGGAAGTATTAGATGAATAGCCATCAATTTCCGACCAAAAATATGTTTTTTGCTTGTTTGCAAAACATTGCAAAAATTTTGCCCCAAGCGGGGCTCGAACCCGGACCTCTTGCATGGTATTTTTGAGGTTGAATATCGTCACTTAAGTGCAAATACCCAAAACACGTACCCTTCGATTTTTTTTAAACTTGGCTCTTTTGTAGTAAATTTCACGGGCTTTCTTTCTATGCACAGCTTACCTTCCCCGCGGGGATTTTTGGTACTGAAAAGACCGAAATACCCTCTTCTCAAATCTATTTTTGCGATTTTTAAAGCTTAAATGTTGTTTTCAGGAAAATGTCCCCGAGATCTTTTTTAAAGATCATGAAAAGAGACAGCGATTTAAAAAAAGAAATTTCAAAAATATGAAGTATTAACTGATTTATGGGCATGGGAATTTTTAATTTAAATCGCTGTTATCTCGAAAGAAAATTTTTTTTTGTGGAAATCGCGATTATACCATTTTAAAGAGCATTTCGAGTAGTACAAATGGTAAAGTTTTCATCGATTTTAAAAATCAAAAATTTCCCATTGCAGTGGGCAGATCGAGCCTTACAGATAGGCTGTCTTAAGAATAAATAAATTAAGTAACACTCCCTTCAAAAGAACAACAATAAATATTACATTAATGTACAAGTAAACATCCTCTATTGTAACAAAGGCAAGGCCTTACCAATTTTCCTTTTTTAAAGTATGATTTTGTTTAATATTGCTTTAGATAAATTAATATTTTCAGTGGCGTCTGCTGCTCTTTCGTCCAGTCGACGCCGAATCGGCAGCGGAAAGTGGCGCCGCTTCCGCTGCACGACAAGGAGAGCGTTGCGGGTGGCGCCGAATTCGCGGACGCCGAAGCAACCGTTCCGGCAAAGTCGAACACCGTCACGCTCAAGCGGAAGATACTGTACAGTTGTCTTGACGACGGAAAATACTTAATTTTGAATTCGCGCTCTTTTGCATGTAAAATTCCAATTAACTACTTTTTGCTGCATTTGCTTGAAGCTATTTTATTTATAAAAAAACAGTTATTTTAAAGTATGTTTACTTATCTTAAGGTTGTTCATGAGCGTTATTTTTACTGATTGAATGCTGAATATATTGAGAATGAAAATGAATTAAACGAATTAAGCTCGATCCTCGCCGCGTGCTTCACGGGCGCGTGCTTCGGGAACACCGCGACGCCCCTCAACTTCCTGACGCGGGCCGCCAAGGAAGGCCGGCTGCTGTGGCCGAGTTCGTTTATTTTATTCTTTCCTTATTTATTCAAAACATAATGTGAGGAGAACGAAGAAAAAGTATACATTGCAAACACAAGTTTATCAAATGATCCCTTTCCTTAATAAGAGTCATAAGATAAAATAAGGTAGCAAAAAAAATTCACATGAAATGTTGGATTTTGTGATTAATTGCAAAAGAGAGATTAATCACTCAGTTCTCACATTTCAGCTTCCCTGATGCTCTCTCCTCACCCGGCCGCTTACATGCTCTCGTTCGGAGTCGGCTCCATCATCACATCCACGCTCATCTTTGGCATCAACTGCATTTACAAGTGAACAATTGGGATCTCCTCATCTTACTTCTGCTCTTCAGTTTCCCTACACTTAAAGGAATCATTCAGGGAACAATTATTTACCATACCGTTACTGTACAAAAGACCTCCTTTATCTTCCCTTTCTCTCTTGTATTCGTTTGCCACAACATCTTTTTTATCTGTTATTTCTGTAAAATCAGACGAAATCGCCCGTTCGTGACTTCTGAAATGGCCGCGCCAGCGCTGCTCTCGGGTCTCATTTTCGGAGCGTCCGCAACGATGGATATTGTCGCCTTCGAACACCTCGATCAAGTATCTTTTGTTCCATTAAAACAAAATCAACATTTCAGAATAAATTACTCATGTTAGGTGCATTTGGTGTGCAATTTGTCGCCAACGTAATATAATGAGCAAATGAAATGTAACAGATATCAGGAGTGATATGTCTATTCATTTAAGAAACAACACAGCGAAAGCAGAGGGCTTATGTTAGAAAAAATTGGTAATCAATCTAACAAACTAATTTTTCTAATTGGCAAAAATATTTTGCATAGAATATATCTTTATTCTCATACAAGATCTTACTTAATGAGATGCAATTGCAATAGAAAAAAAACTATTTGAGATTATTGCTCTGCCGCTAAGCACGGTTTGCCCTGCGATCGTTGCGTCGATGTGGTCCGTGTTCCTCTTCAAGGAAATCAAGGTTAAGAAATAGAGAGTGCGAAATAAAGTGAAAGATAAATTGAGCTAGAGATAGACAGAAATAGAGAGTCTTGAGAATCAGAGTAATTTAGGGTCGGGAGAACTTTCTGATCCTCGCCGCGGCGATTTCTGTTACTGCCGTGGGCGCCGTCATGATTACGCTGTCCAAATTCTGAGACAAAGAAGAAGAAATCTTGATTTCTTGATATCAACTTGAATATTTTCTTTCTCACTTACTCCAAAAAGTAATGATGCATTGCATTTCTTTGATTTGCATTTTCCGCCTTATTCACTTCTCACTTGATAGCCAACTCGTCTATCTTTATAGGATTTACCAAAGCATTCTTGGCATTTTATTTGTCCGTGTACGTGTTTTCGATGATGCACTAAAAATTACCGGTAAAGCATTGAATTAAAATGGTAGCGAAAGTGTGCTTTTAGATCCTGTTGACATAAATATGTCGTTAAACTTCATTTGGCTCTTTTGGTCGTTCTTTCCAATTATGCAATCATTCCTCTGGATATACTGTTTATTCGAAAGGAGTTCAGCGCAACGAAAAGCGAGAGGGGTCAAGAAGTCCTTCTAGATAAGAAGCCTCGCAAAAGGGGAGGCTAAAGTCCCCCCCCCCCTTAGGGGTCCTCCTCCTTCGTCGGAGAGTCGGAGTCACTGTACGTGAAAGTGATGCGGGAGGAGCGGAGAGGGGAGGAGAACGAGCCGGAGTCTCCTTCGGTCAGAAGACCGGGCACGACGAGGACGCGTCTTGGCGTCTCCAACTGCCACGGGATTAGCTGTCTTCAATGGCATTTCATTTTTTAATATTGATTTATTTCCTTGTTGGCAACTTGTCAAGCATTTTTTTTTCTCTAAGAATCTCTTTGAATTTGATGGCATTACTGCTAGCGACCGCAACTAACACTCCACTAACGTATTTTAAGGAGCCGTTCACTGAATAATTAATGTGATTTTATTAGCGTGGATCAATATACATTTCTTTTGAACATAATGCCAACAAGTGTGAACCATTTCTTTCTACTGGTTAAAAAGTTGCCTTTCCAACCCGCAAAATGTGGTTCGGCCAATTTTTTTTTGCTGCAGTTCACGTTTTTTTTTTACAAACTCTCTAAGCACAAGGCGGGCCAAATATATAATTGTGGGAGCGCATTAATATAGTATTTTAGAATCATTCAGCACAGGGCTCGTTTAATTGTAAGCAGAGGTGTAAAGTGGCCGGCCCGGCCCGTCGGGCCGGCCGGCCCAACTTTCCAGTAAAAAGTTGGGCCGGCCCGCAACCCCGATTGGGCCCGATAAGCGCACAATGCCGTCCAGCCACGATTAGTGACATTGTAAAGTGCAAAACATCCTTCATTTGTTCATTTTCCCCCTAAAACTCTTTCTTCTATGCATTGAAATGAATGTTCATAGCACGAGCATGAAAAATTCTAAATTTCAAAACAATGTGTAACTCGTCGGACTTTTTCTGAATTTTTTTTTTGAAACTCGGGCTCAAACGGGCCCACGGGCCGGGCCGGGCCCAAAGTTCTAGGGCCCGGAAATGGATCGGGCCAGGCTGGCCGAGTCCTTGGGCCCGACGGGCCGGCTCACCTCTGAATGTATGTGGAAAACGTTGATTATTTTTGTAGCTTGCCAAAAATAATTAATCAAATAACTATTTGTTATTTAATTTTCCGACTAGCAAATGCAGGAGAATTATAATAAAAGATTACATTTTTTTACATGACATTTTTATTACTTTTTAATTGTCTTTTATCAGACTAAGCAACTTGTCACTTATTTCCACATTCCGCAAAGAAAATTAAAGTAGAAAAGTTGCTAAGTCTAATAAGGATAATTGAATAAAAAAGAGAAGTAGGAGATCGGAAGTGACTGACCTCTCGTGTACTTTGCGTACGCATTCAGTCCAGTTCAGGCGGAAGCGATGAAAGGCGATTCGGCGAACGAGCTTTCGCTTCTAATCATATTTTAAACTAAATTAATTAATAAATTTAAATAAATGAATTTTAAATTTATTTTAATAGCACTTTATAATTCAAATAAGTTGATTGAAAATCGTCGCGCGTGCTACTGAGAGGGCTGAGTGCTCATATATATATAAAAATAAGTACGTCAAATTTCGGGGCAAGGTTTATTGCCTAGTTGGAAAAGGGGAGAAGCGTTATTGACAATTTAGAGAAGGGGCTCGCGAATATGTTGCTCTGTCTCTAAACGGCTAGACATAGCAGAGAGGCGAATGATCAATGCGTCACCCTCCCTATTCAGGAGAGAGCCGACAAAGCCGAGCCGTCGGGAACACGAGCGACGGTCAAGGTAAATTATAGTGATATCAATTACATTCTGAAGTGCTTCCTGAAATGAGTTTCGAGCATTCAACTTCCATCTCTCCATTTCCTTCAAGAAACAATTGAAGACAAAGCAATTGCACAAGTCAGTGCTAACAACTGTACGTATCGGCTAGAATGGACTCTCTGAAGGACCGAATCAACACAGGCGTTCCCATCCGCAAGTACGAAATTCTAGCGTGTCTCGAATGTTTTAGGGCCATTCCGGGATATCTTGAAAAGTCCATGACCCGGGGCAGATCTCGGTCCATTATGGAATTTTCTGGGAATGTTACCAGAAACGGTGGCAGATCTTGGCCCATTCCGGAATGATCTTTTAATTCCATGGCTCGGGACAGAAGTCATCCCCTTTCGGAATCCTCTGAAATGTTCTGGGAGCCGGGAATGGAAATAGGTTTCTTTCGGAAACTTCAGGAATATTTCCAGTCCCGAGGACAGAAATCGGCACCTTCCGGGATGTTCCTGGAAATACAAGGGCCCGTGCTGGAAGTCAGCACTTTTCGGAATCCTGTGGAATATTCCCAGGAACGGGGGTTGATGTGGCCGCTTACGGAATGTCCTGGAATGACTTATGACGCTTATGGGATATATTATGGAAAATTCCATGTCCCAAAACAGAACTCGGCCCTTTCGGAATCTTCTGGAATGTTCCCAGGACAGGCAGCAGTCGGCACATGTCGATGGTGGCTACGTTAATTCTTGTTTTTACAATTTTAAAATACCTGATGCTTGGGTAATAAAACCGGAAGAGGCATGGAAGGTTCCAGAAGAAATCTGTCACATACCGATTATTTAAAAAAAATAGTTTTTTTTACAGGTTCAGTTGCTGATTACACCAAAACACCTTGGCAAGAATAATCGGCAATTATGCCTCCAGCCCTTTTCCAAATCGGCAATAACGCTTTCCTCCTGTTCCTAACTGGCAATAATGCTTCTTGCGGATAATCGGAAATACACGCTGCCGGGACTCTCAGAAGGCTATTGAGAATGCCTACTCCCAGAGTGTTAAAATCCGCATTATTTATTTTTCGGTGAGCGTGCCCCTTTAAGCGCACGATCATATCTGTGTAAAATGAAGGTGAAACAAAAGCTTGGAATAAACAGAAAAAACCTTAACAACTCGCCGATGCTTCCGCTGCGAGCGAACGAAGTCGGAGACCATTTTCTGTAAAGTGATTAAAGGAGCCAGAACTTGGTTAGCGCTTTTTGCATTACATAAATGCGAGAGCATCTGACTTACAATGGTCAGGAAATCTTAGCCAATTAAATAATTAATAATTATATGGAAAATACTTGCTGTATATTTGCATGATGATAAATGGAGGGATTTGTATACCTGCCATTTCTGATCCATAACTTCTCCTTTCTTCTTCCACTCGGAATACGACTAAAAAAATTACCGCTTTTAATACATGTAATCGTAATTTAATCAAACGCCGATCTTCAAAAATGTTGCAAAATGTGAAAATATAATTTTCAAATAAAGAATAATTTGATTTGGAATCTAATTCGGTCACCTTGAGACATGAAAGGTGTTGCGCATCAAAGGGAGTGTTACCAGAAAGCGATGACGAAACTGAAAATGTATATTATCGGTTTTTTAAAACACAATGTTGATTTTCCTTAAAAATTTTTAAAGTCAAATTCGTTGAAACAACAATGTTTTCTACGACACACCCTCTCTCCACTGATTTTAAATTAAAAAAAAAACCTCGGGTTACAGATTGTACAAAGCAAACGCAATTTTTTGGACGAAATCAGCCGTTATACATATGCTTGATAAGAAAATTTCTTCGAGGAAAGGGATTAAAATTACAAGATGCTCACCGTCGCCGTCAAACGACTCCTCCAAGTCGCTTCTGAAAGAATTTTATTTTGGTATTTGAGATTAGATGCAATTTCCTCTAGATCGAGACTGTTCAAGGCTTAAAAAATTACTTAAAAATTATTACTTAAAAAATTCTTGCTCTTAATTTACATTAATAAATAACAGAAAATTAATTAATTTTCTGTGACGCAGAACGAGGAAAAGAGATCTTTAATTAAAAAATATATAAAAATAATGTTTTAAAATTTATATACTCTGTTGAATAAGACGAGATCGAAGAGCAGAGCGGAGTCGTGTCCATCGCTCCCTTCCCTCAGGAACAAAAAGTCTAAAGAGCTGATTGGAAGCCAACCGTATACGAGCGTCGCGATTGGGAAGAATGAGAATAAAAAACTCATTGACTGACTTACAAGCATTTCAAAGACTTTTAAATTTGTATATTTCACATGAGATTTTATAGGGAAATGGAGAAAATAACAGGTACATGATTATTAAGAAAAAACCAAATGTTTTCCTTCTTGGCGGAATTTACCATCATCTTTTAGTTCATATTTATTTAATACCTCAAACCCTCGGAGCGTGTTCATAAAACACAGCAGACTAAACCGTAATTTTACTTTCCATGAACAAATGGAAAATATGTAATATACAAGATACTAACATACACGAGTCGCTGGCAACATTTATATCCTACATTCACAACTTATTATATGTACATGCATAAAATAACATCAAAAAGAAAGCGTGTATATTTGTAAATTATGCTTATTTTTAAATCTAGGCATATCGTTTGAGGAATTCTCTGTGGAATGCGGCGAAACGGTCGCCAATGTCTTCCATCGCCTTCTCGGGCGCCAGAATTGTGATGCGGACGTGGAAGGTGCCTGGGACAACAAATATACACGGTTTACTTTAATGAAAATTGAACATTTTACTTAATATTTAGCCTAAGAGAATCACTGCTAACAGTTTCTATGTGCATATATATGTACATATGTACGTATGAATATATAATTTGTTCAGACTGGTGAAGAACAAAGTATAGAAAAATTCTTAATTCATTAATTTTTGAGGGGCGAAAATAAAATGACAAGGGCAGCAAGAAATAGAAAACAGTACTTTCGATGATAAAGCTGAAAAAGAATAAGAATAACTTTAAATCCCTAAAATTTTAGTTAAACAAACCTTGGTAATTAATTTAGAGAGTGGAACCTTCTTTCTGGCCGAATCCCTCGCCAGGTAGAGTGCAGATTCCGGTGGCCTCGAGTAGCTGCCGCGCGTAGAAATCATCGGGAGAGAGACCGGCGCAAGCTGCTGCAGCGATCGCACCAGGAGGGAGATGCAGACGGGGAAAGGCGAACATCCCGGCCTGAGGAGAGAGAGCGAGCTCATACTTGCAAAACCTTTTAAACAATTAGCCGACAAATTGCGCCCAATTACCAATTTAGTTGAAAAATATTTATAGTTTGTTTTTGGATCAAACAAAAAAAAAACAATTTTAATTTCAAACTACCTGAATAGGATTGCACGTGACGCCGTCGACAGATGAGAAAGCTTCGTGCGCGAGGCGGGCGCGGCGGGCGAAGGAGGAGAGCAGCGACTGACGCTCCGAGAGGTAGAGAGAGAAGGAGGGGTCGCCGGCAGAGGGAGGAGAGACCACGCAGTCGAGAGCGATCTGAGGGGAGAGAGAGGAGAGAGAATGGGGAGAACACACATCAGGAGAGAGAGTGAAGCGAGAGAGAGGGAGGGAAAGATAGAGAGAAAGAATGGGAAGAAAAGAGGGGAGAAATAGAGAGAATGAGGAGAAAGAGAGCGAGAGAATGAGAGAGAGAAAATGAGGAGAAAAGAGAGGGGGAGAGAGAATGAATAGGGAAGATGGAGCAGCGCGGTAAGAGAGGCAGTGCAAGAGAGGCAGAGAGCAAGTGCATAGAAAGCGAAAGACAGCAATAGGAAACTACCCACATATGTACCTGTCCGAAGATGTTCGGGCACATCTTGGCCGTGAGTGCCTTGCGGCATAGTTCGATGACGTCATCGTCAACATTCACAAACTCGACGTAGCCGCCGCGTGCTCCACACTCGCCCGAGAGGCCCTTCGAGGCTGATTGGAAGGACGCCAATTGCATTCTGGAAGGGAAATTGGGAGCAAAATCATATTTGGAATGGAAATAATGCACCAAATTCTAGTACCTATTCCATTTCTAGTTTTTTTCGCAACGGTATTATGCTCATTTAATTTGTATTGCATTTGTTTCTTCAAATGAAATATGTATACATTACAAGAAATATCAATCCACTACTAATGTTTTTTTCCTTAAAATAATAATTGTTCTTTCTGTACAATTGTACTTTTTTCCCAATATTCAATTGTAGACA
This sequence comes from Allodiplogaster sudhausi, assembly GCA_945643635.1. Taxonomy (NCBI): domain Eukaryota; kingdom Metazoa; phylum Nematoda; class Chromadorea; order Rhabditida; family Diplogasteridae; genus Allodiplogaster; species Allodiplogaster sudhausi. The sequence goes on from CALZFC010000049.1 coordinate 927,434, forward strand.
AACCTCGAGTACGGCTCGCCCATGTCATGGAGAACGCGCTTGAAGGAGATGAAGTCACACGCCGGATCGTAGATGTTCTCCTGGTAGACTTCGTCTGCCATCAGGAAGAGGCGGCGGCGGTAGGCGAAACGGACAATCTCTTCCATGTTCGCACGAGTGAGCACCTCGAGACGAGTTACTTATTTGTTGCTCTTCTAGTTATAATAATTTAACTCTTATTTATGTTTTATTTATATAGTTTTATTTTTATTTTCTAATAGCCCATATGAGCAATAGATCAATAAAATGAACCAAAAAATAAATGATCTGCCGTGTTATTAATCTTGACAAAACTGGCACCAGTTTCGCAAAAAGGTGCCCACTTTTTCATTTTAAACTGGGTCCAGTTTAGAGCCAAACGTGGCGCACGTTTCCCTCGTCATGTCGTGTTTCCACTCATTCTTCTTTCTTTTCTTGTGAACTTTGTCAATGTCTTTTGTTTTCTTCTTTTGTTGGCATCCATCTCGAATCTGAACGAGTATATAATGTTATATTTATTGCCTGTTCTATGCTAATAACTTGTGTTTCTTCTCGGCTGTCAAATCTCGAATACATCATAACATAATTGTATTATGAATTGTTGAGGGGACTTCTTTATTATCCATAATAACTGTATTTGCCCTGCAAGCTAAAGCAAGAAACTTACTTTATTCAACACACTTCCCCTTGTTTTTAAATCAGTTAGTGAAGGAATGCTAATGGGAATAAGTGGAATAGGAGTGAGTAATGATTGGGAGAGGGGGGATCGGAGCGGAGAGGGGACGACTGGAGGAGCGAGAAGCAGCAGGGGATGAGGTAACGAGTGGATGGCTGCGGTGGTGGGCCAAGGCACGAGGCACGAGGGGGACAGCAGTCGGAAGGACGTGAGAAGAACACTCGTCACATGCAGCAGGGAGAGAGACTGCAGAGAGAGAGAGAGAGAGAGAGAGAGAGAGAGAGAGAGAATGGTCAGAGAGGAAGAGAGAATGGTCAGAGAAGAACAAGATGGAAATACTGACCAACTTGAAGGTGATCTCCGCGACTTGTAGAAGACGACACTGCTCTGTGTCCTCAGCCACAGAACACCGGAGGGATGGCTGGTAGAAGAACTGAAGGCAAGAGATGGAGGCCATACCCAACTTGGTCATCGACCATCTCCTCACCTCGACACAGAGAAGAGTGAAGTAGCGAAGTCGGGTAGCAGTTGCCGACACCAAGTAGAGTACAGTCATCGACACAAGATACTTGCGATGCGAGAAGAGACCCGCCACGGCAAAGACACCAACACCAAGCAGCAAGTCAGCTGAATGAGTAGAAGGGTGAGAGGGTTGATGGAACAGAAGGGAATCATCTGGTAAAGAAGGCAAAATATAAAATCTGCTCATAAATTTGGCTACCGTACTCAGTATACCGTATCCCCCTTTTAAGCGTACAACACTTATTTCCAGAATACTTGTTCTTTATCAACTAAAATAGGATATTCTCATTCGGAATATGAAGTTCGCCATATTCCATCATATCCCTTAGTCTCCCCCCCCCCAAATCATAATATCTAGCAAGTGCGGGTATCAAGTACATTAACGATTCCAAAAATGATTAAGAATCGTTCCCCTAGTAATCATACTTTAATAGCAGGAAATATGCATTACTCGCTCTTCCCCCTTTTAAAATCTAATCCCCTCTTCCCTTGTAAAATCTAATCTTTTCTTTGAACACCAACATTGAGTTGAATCACGACAAGAATGCCACCTGATGGAAGGCCCCTAACCATTCTCTTATGATTCTCTTAGCAGCTAAATCTAGCTAAACCATCACCAATCGTATTCTATCACAAACCCTCCTCTAAGACTTGCTTGATCATCTCTAACCTTATCGTATAGCCTGTTGAGGACACGAGGACGACAGGGAGTACGGTAGGCCTGAGCTCCTTGATGTCGTCGGCGAGTCCGCGAATGTCTCCGCGATAGAAGCCGACGCGGGCTTCTATCGCCCGAAACCTAGAACCTAGGAATAGGGCCCACTAGGAACGACGATAAGACATGGTCATGAAACAACAGAAATAATAAAGTACCCTGCCAACAATTCCGGACTGCTTGAAGTACAAGACAGTGGTCGCGTCAGCAATCACATTTCCATGCGTCAGCATCACTTCCTGCAGAATATTAACGTAAATGTTTCAGTAAGTGAAATATGAGAAGGCCATTTCATTATGATAATCATTATTTCAATGTCAATAAGTTTTAAGACGTGAATGCAGTCATTTTCGACAAAATCGATAATCGCAACTCCGTATCGATTGCTGGACAAAGACGGATAGCTTATTCATAATCGGCGGTTAAAGAGCAATCGAATGGTATATTTGGTGCTGCATAACAACCCACGGGGCGGAAATTCTTCGTTGGTAACAACATTTTTTTTTGCTGAAGAATAAAACATAAGCGGCTACCCCGCTGCATTCAATTAACTAGTAAACCTCCATTAAACAGAAAATGATTGCGTGGAAGCAACATTAGCACAGCATAAGTAAAATTTCTAATTATAAGGCGCACCTTATTATCCCGCGGCCGCGACAGCAGCCCCTGCTCTTCTCAGGCGCCGGCGCCACCGAAGAAGAAGAGCGCCTTGATGTCCTCGCCAATGACGAAACCCAAGTTGGCCAGTAGCTGAATAGAACACATTCTTCATAACAATAATATCCTTTCAGTAATGTAGAATGGATATTCTCCCCTTGTGAGCAGTTCATTACTTTTTGAAGAAAAAGAAAAAAACATTAGTGTTTCCGCTATGCATCAGATTCGCATGAAATGCAATCAAATGTATGGGTACAACAATGACCTAGAATACATAGAACATATAACGTTACATTATTTTCCGGCGTGCGCGGCAGAGTCAATGTTCCTCGCTGGCGCCGGCGCCGAAGCAGGTTTCCGCCAGATTGAAGAACACGATCGCCTTGGTGCCTCGCTAATGGCGAACTCCGAGTAGAGCATCGCCATGACAAGCTGAATAGCCATTTGAATACAGCAGGAATAAATATCGCAAAGCTTCTTATGAAAAGAACAAAAAGAATAAAACAACAATTTTCATGGAGCGCAGAACTGTTCAAGGGTTTTCGCTAGTTCAAGCATCTCACAATCAGTGAAGGAACCTCACGCATGAAAGGAAAAGCAATTACTACGACAAATAAAGCACAAGTAACTATTTTCAAGACAAATAAGTAACACGCTGGCCTCGTCACCACTCGTGTATTTTTCTGTTCCGTCATTCGTGGGCGCAAAACGTGCTGCACATTTGAAACCGTGCGCACAGTTTTAGCGAGTGCGCGAATTTGAGGGAGCAAAAGTGAGTAAAGGTTTTCTACACACTTTTGCCCTCTCACTTTTGCTCACTCTTTCGTGTTAGAGAAATAAACTGCGTCCAGTTTGAATATGGGTCCAGTTTAAAAAGTGGGTTGGCTTTTGAGCGAAACTGGAGCCATTTTGGCCATTTTTCATAGTAAAACGGCAAAAATCCTGCTTCATGTTTCCATTTTAGTTCGACCGAATTTTACTGAACAATGGATCCACTTTTCTTCCTAGATTAATAGCACGGCTGACCTGGCCCGTTGGATTGCCCGGATTGATGACGACGAGGACTCTCGTCTCGAATTGCTCGTTTCCTTGGTCGAGAGCGCGTTCGAGTTCTTTGACATTCAGTGCCCAGTTGTCGTCCTCGTCGAGGTAGTAGCTGACCTGTCGAGAAATACTTTTATTTTATTTATTTATTTCATTAAATTTGTTGATGTATTAGCATCCGTAAAAAAATGCTTTACGCTACTGAAGCTATAATTTATATTTCATGCTTTTATATCATTAGTCTCTAATATAAAATTAGTTGACAAATAAAATTGTCAACTAATTTTATATGTAATTTGATTGAGAGAGAATTATGTTTTGTGTAAGTTTATGCTGATGCGCACACAATTAATGAACCATTGAATATGATGGTGAGACTTTGAAAGCGTTTCAAATTTTTGCGTTAGATAAGTGGATTTCTCACTTGGCCAAGGCCGAATTCGGTGTTCGTGGATGCGTAGAAGGGGAACTGAGGAATCGGAGTCATGACTCCGACCTTCCGTTGAGCCGCATCCGATCCCGGGCGGATAAAGAGCTTCAGGACGATGCGGATGCATTCCGTTGCGCCGGCCGAGAGGATTATGTGGTTTGGATCGGATGGAATTCCGTCGCGGCGCTAAAAGGGGCAAAAAATTGCGTTCCAATCAATCTTGTTTATATCGTTGTTGATTTCTTTCATGCTTGTTTTGTTATTTCTACAGCTGTTTGTCTGGACTCACGATCATAAATCACAATTTACTTTTCATCTCATATATTTCGAATCTGCGCTAAAATTCTCGTTTTGTGATTTAGGTGGATAGTCATTTATTTATTTATTATCTATTTACCTACATCGGTTTAATTAATAAAAATCATTGTTCATAATAAAACGATCAAATGTCCGAACGAAGTTGGAATGCGACCGTCTATGTATGTATATGATAGGTTCTTTCACTCTAACCGCATGCCACAACGGCGCGGCCCAACTCTTTCTGTTCATTAACAGAGACTCCATTCTATTATGTTTCGAACAGAAACAGCACAAGCAAGAAAGAGTTTGCAGATCGGAGAAAGAGAAAGTAATCGGTGATCATTTCACGAATGAACTTGCATCTCCTTTCTCTCTTTTTTGCCTCTTAGCCTTCCTTCTCTTCGAATTCGCTGTTTGATTTTACGGCCCCTCCTTTCTCTTCCGCCTTGTGATCTGTGCTATTATTTTGTTGAGATGATGAAAGGGGGAAAGAGGAAGATGAGAGATCAGTCCGAGATACATCATCCATCACATGAGCGAGAAGTGTCACATGGACAGTCTATCGAAACGGGAAAAAGGACAAGAAGAGATATGACAGATAAAACATTAAGAAAAATTAAGAGAAAATTTCAAGGTTTTTATTTGCCCTCTCCCAACATAATTATTTTTCAAAAGTTTTCATTAAAAAAAAACTATCTAAATTGGCTAATAAACAACTAAACCGCCACCTTCAAGAAGCTCAACCTAATTCAAATGTTTTTTTTAAATTTTATTTAAAGGAAGTATCCGACGAAAAAATAACTTCTTCTTTTATATTCCTATATGATCAAGTCTGGCCTTAAAGATCGATTAGAGGTGATCCCGCTTTACGAAAGTCAGTATTTAGCCAGAAATTTGCATTTGTTTTTTCGTCTCTGTCGATGAACCCAGTGTATGCTCAAATCCAAGCAAGGAGTGCCAACGGGTGGGATGAAGAGGCAGTCTCTGACCGTTTTGCCCACTTAGCACCCCATTTTCACCAAGGGATGAGAGATACAGACGTTCGAGAAAAGCCAGATAATGAAAAAAGTCGAGAGAGGGTAGATACACATACGTTTCATATTTGAAATTTTGTAGCTTGCGCTCAAAAAAGGCTCATCCAGTTGGGAGTTTAGCACAGTTTGAAAAGTAATTTTATTATATACGGTATTCTTTCGTCGGATACTTCCTTTAAGGTTCTACGCGGTTGCTCGAAACTTCAAATCTATCTCTCTCTTTCTCGTTCGATATTCAAGTAATTCTAAACCAGACCTCGATATACTCGGCGACGTGACGTCTGATCAGTTCAATGCCATAGGAAGCGGTGTACGCGCCGATGGACGCGCCAAGACACGACGACAGGAGGGCGCGGCAACGAGAGACGATGTCTGCTGGCAACAGGCCAGATTCAAGGCTATCAGGGTGGGCGACGCCGGCGAGGACCTTGTAAGGAAAGAGAGAATAGAGAGAGAGAAAAGTAGAGGGAGAAGGAGAGGAATCGACTGGAAGAATTCCAAAGAGGAACAATGAGAGAGACCTGGCGCGTGAAGGTCAGCGGCTTCTGGCCGAGGCTGTGCGGGTCGCCAATGGCGAGAATGACGACAGAGCCGAAGGGAAAGGGTGATGGCTTGCCATCAGCCTCCGCCTTTGCCTTTAAAAATCAACTCTGAATTCGCGCTCTTACTGGGATCTGGATTAACTTGTGTACCCCACAACTAGAAAATTCATGAAAATTAGTTGTCATGCGCCTATAAGGAACTAGGTTTGATATTTTGCTGTTGTTATGAAAATAATGCAATGTTCATGTATGTATGTAGCACAAAAAAGAAATTCTCTCGGGAGAACGAGTTGATACAAAAGGTCGTTTGCGTTTCTAAGACCGCGTGGTTGTTCTTCATCACACGTTCTTCGCAGAATCGCATGCGTTTCCACGTGGTTCCTTCATAGTTTTGTCTTCTTGCTGTCCTTGTAACAGGTTTTCTGGTATGTGCTCTTCACTTCCCGCAACTGATTATATAGCATGAGACAAATATGCGTAAGCATTTCTTGTTCATTCTCTCTCTTAATGATTATCGCTCTCACACACATGCTTTCTCTGTATCTCTCCCTCTCGCTCTCTCTCCCTCTCGCGCTCTCTCACTCTCGCCCTCGCTCCCTCTCTCTCCCTCTCGCTCTCTCTCGCTCGCTCCCGCTCTCTCTCTCCCTCTCTCTCTCTCTACTTCTCTCCGACTCTTCAAATCGCTTCTCAAACCCGTCCCGAATTCATAGACACGAGACAGGCATTGTGTAACAGCGAACGGGCGTTTTCTCCATTGTCTCTTTAAAATTAAGTTCCAATTAGCCCTCAATCTCTCTTAAAGGTACATTCTTTCTCACCATTCATTGCTTTTCTCTTTTATTACCCATCAAGTTTGCAACCGCCCCGCTATTTCCACCCATTCCATGACAATTTTACAGCACTTTCTCAATTTCGCCTTATTGACTGATTGTGAGCAAGGAAACATGTGATACGAGGTGTTATGTTACAAATGGTCTGCCTTCCTGTATTCTATACGTCAAAAATCCCGTGAAGAGTTCGTGAAAGAGATACAGTGACTAAGTATAACAAAGTTACGGCGAGGAAGCAACTTTTTCCTGTTAGACACAAAAGAACCAGCAGTAATCGTATGAACTTGGATTTGTCAATTTTTTGAGTTTGATCATAAAATATTTATGTATACTATGAATTGGGACACAAAACATCACCTAAAAATATGTTTTAATAAGAAACTACAATAAATAAAAGGAATAATTTCGATGACTAACAATAAGATCGCGCATCTCGAGACATCGCCAGAGCACCGGGCCACGCAGGATGTAGGCCATGGAACGCACGGCGCCATTCGCCTCTCCCAGAGTCAGAATCTCAAGGATTTCTACATTCTACACGGAAACTATTGCGGAAATCAAATTTTATTTAAAGGAAGTATCCGGCGAATAGCTCTACAGAAACAGTTTGAATGCGCACGCTCGTAAACTTGCCTGTCGCTCGGTCGGGAGAGCATGTGAAATAGGAGTGCGGCTCTCAGGGGTGGCCGGCCCAGGCCCCGGCCCCGGGGGCCGGGGCCGACCCTGGGGGATGGGGCCGGGGCCGGGGCCGAGTTCGGGAGGGGGGCCGGGGCCGGGGCCGGGGCCTACCCTTGTTGCTGTGGATATTTAAATGAAGTTCAATCCCACTAGAACAAATTATGAGCCAATTTATGATGAAATATGGCGCCCTTTATTCAGTATACCTTACAGATGTATTGCACATACGCATTTTCTCAATTTTGGTTGGATTTTTCCGTTGACGCGAATTTTTTTAAGAAAATTTTTTAGGTTTGGGGTTGGGGCCTCCTTCGGGGCCTACCGCGGGGGCCGGGGCCGACCTCGAGGGCCGGGGCCGGGGCCTACCCTGGGGGCCGGGGCCGGATATTTTCGGCCCCCGGCCACCCCTGGCGGCTCTAACCTACCGTAGCTAATTCTCTACCCGCCAGTTTTCATGCCGCTACTGCTCATAATGTAATGGAAGAAAATCGCTCAACATTTTATGGATATATAACTCCGACGCCACGATGAACTTACTTATTCATATAGAAAAAAGTTAGGTTAATTATTCCCCTGATACCTCCTTTAAACAATTCTTAAGAGATTGTAGAGAGAAAGAGAGAGAGAGAGATCGATAGGCGTATCATTTGCTTCGTGAACTTAATAAGTTGGAAGAACTTCTCACCGGGCCGTACTTTTCCGCTTCTCCGTTCCCATTGCACATATCTTCGGGTAGCTCACTGAAAAAAATTAATTTTAAGAAAAAGTTTTGAAAGGGAGGATGATTAGTTTTTTTTGAACGAATAATGCTAATTTAACAAAATTAGTATAATAAAAATAATAATACTAATTAATAAAAAAATTGAATGACGAAAACTAACAGTAGCTCGCCATCAATTGGCGACTGGCACGTGTTGACGATGGCAAGCGCAGCAAACATTTGTTGTCCTCGTCTAAGCTAGGGTTTAATTAATGAACAAAGAGCGTGAGAAATGAAGCGGCCGACTTTCTCACGGACACAATGAACAGAGAGAATGAATGGACGGTCAACGACGGCCTGTTCTGTTATACCATTCTCTCCAACTCACTCTATCTCTGTCTCACTCTTCTCTTGCTCACTCACTTTCTCTCCCGCTATCTCTCATTATCTTTCTCTCCGTCAGTCAACCTCTGTCACTCTCACTCACTCGCTCATTCGTACCTCGTTCATACAATCGCTCACTCTTACCTCGCACTCTTTCTCTCTCTCTCTCTCTCTCCCTCTCTTTCAGATTCTGTTCTCCCAACGCCGGGAGAAAGAGGCGAACATCCAGTTTTAGAGTTCCTTATGGCACTCTTCTTCTCTCGTGGTATCGGCTTAATACATTTTACTTTGCTCTTTCTCTCTCTTGTCTCCTCTCATCGTTCAGAGAAGCAGTGATTTGAAAGAGTGAGAGAAAGAGGCATGGAGAGAGAAGTATACTAAGAACAAGTGAAAGATAAGGAGAAAAATAGCGACAAGGCAAAATAAAAAGGGAAAGAAAGAGAGATAGAAAGAGAGATACAGAGTGAAAGAGAGAGAGAGCGGGAGCAAGATTAACGAAGATACACATATGTATTCATTGTACTTTCTATATCAGAGAGCTATAGTGACAGAACGAAGAAAATAGTTACACCAATGCGAAAAAATTGCGGAAAAATGTGAGCGCGGGTCGGAGAAACTATGCCTTGTTCCAGAATAAAAATTCCATCTTGCATAGCCCTGAGGAAGATGAATTCATACAAGACAATGCCAACTGCAAATTTGGCTTTTTTCAGTATTGTGCCCGGAATTTAGAAAATTCTACAGTTCTCCATTCCTGACGATAGGAAAGATGGTCAAATCAGCATTTTAACAACTTTTACTATCGTCAAGAATGGCAAACAGTAGAATGTAGATAATTACGGGACATAGCTTTCGCTCCCAATTCATTGAGGTATTAAACGGTTTTTTTTGTACTCTAGATGGCCACGGACTCACATTTCTTTTACATGCTAAATTGCGGTCACGACCATGAATAAATAAGGAGCCTAGCATTCAATTTAACAAGGAAAAATTAAAGATTATTGCAGTTCCAAGTTCCCGGAAAAGAACCATAAGGAATAACTGGAGACAAACAGGATCGTCTGCACGGCAGCTGGAAACGAGTACATCTTGATATCTTTTGATGTTCGTGGTTCTGTATCATTGTGATTAAAAGTATAGCGGACATATAAGGTGTTCTAACGGGTAGAAAACTTCACATTTAATGAATCAGTTGTTCTCGAACAATCGGCCCCAAACGGGGCAAGTTCTCTGCCGGAGACTCTGCAGGCTCGACACAGCCTGACCCGCGGAATGTTGGGCCCGTCGGCCTGTCGTGCTGGGCCGGCCTTTACATCTCTGCTGCGCACGCGAAAAAAAGAGAGATCGTCATACTCCAAAATTGGACATCTGAGTTAGGATATTTTTTCAAAGTCACGCAAAGCTTCGACCTTTCGTACTGCATATATATATACCTCATATGTGCTTTATAGGGCTGGAACAAAAAGCAAGCATTAAAGCTCGCGGAAAGTTCATGTATGCAGTGGTGGGTTTCTTAAACCGATTTGTCAGAGGGTTTTTTTAGACAAAAAAAAGTTAACATTAATATTGCATCCTTAATCTTTTTTTAAATTAAATATTTTTACAATCAAACAGCAGGGCTTTTATAAGAACAATTATGGAGTAATTATTTCGCTATCTAAACATTTATGTTTTTAGCTCAAAGAATTCTTCCGACACAGACCTGTTTCACAATCTTCATAAACGCACATATATTTTAATTTATGGTTACGGGAAAAATCATTAAAGAGAAAGAGAAAGAAATCGACCGTGAGAGAGAGAGAGAGCGCGTGAATTTGAAAGGAGCCTTCCATAGAAGCAATCAGAATGAGCACTTATGGTTAGCTCCCGAGAAGACTCTGCGCCCGCACAAATTCCGCGTATCTTCCTTCTTCCTTCATCAACTCTTCATGACTACCGCTCTCAAGAACTTTGCCGCTCTCGATGAAGTAAATCCGGGTCACGTTCTGCAAGCATTCTTGTACAGCCAACGAACGGTACCGTATATAGTATATTCTGAAAGGTGCACCTGAATAGAGCTGAGTCGATGAGCGATGGAAATAGATGTTCTGCCTTTCATTGCGCTAGCCAGAGCATCTTGCACAATCTTGGAAGCAAAGTACACAATAGAATCAGACGCATTCAGTATGAAAAAATGAGAAATGTACCCATGCTGGATTAAACAGTCTGTTACCTCTACATCCATTTTCCCCATACTCTGTCCCCTCAATCCACCTCCCTCGCCTCACTCCTCCCGTCCTAGAAAGATAGGATTGAAGAAGGAAAAAATTTCTGTACTCTGAGAAATCAGTTAATAAGCACATGACGAGATTAATCGGGAAGAATTATTTGGCTAAACAATACTTGTTCCTTCCCTTTCCCGCCTATTCCTCCTCCCCTCTCCCCTCCCTCTCTTCTACCCTCTCCTCCCCTCCCCTAACCTTCTTGCTCCTCCTCTCTCCTCCCTCCTCCCCTCTCCTCCCTCTCATCCCTCCTCCCCTCCCTCCTCCCCTCCTCCCCTCTCCTCCCCTCTCCTCCCCTCTCATCCCTCCTCCCCTCCCTCCTCCCCTCCTCCCCTCTCCTCCCCTCTCCTCCCCTCTCATCCCTCCTCCCCTTCCTTCACTCCTCCCCTCCCCTAACCTTCTCGCTCTGTGCATCGAGTGCACTGGTCGCTTCATCCAGCAACAGCAGCCTTGGCTTCCTCACCAATGCGCGCGCCAGAGCCACTCGCTGCTTCTGCCCGCCCGAAAGCGACCCGCCGCGAGCGCCCACATTCGTGTCGTATGCCTGTATTCCTTACTAATAGATTGGAAAGCAAACGAAGAAGAGAACGATTAGTTGCATCCTGTAGATGCGACAAAATTGCCATTCAAACCTGCGGGAGCCCTTCAATGAAAGTCGCTGCATTTGCCTGTCTGCACGCCTCGATGACATCTTCGAGGCTGCCTTCGACTCCAAGCAGAATGTTCTCTGTGATCGAACCCTGAAATATACTCATCATATGAAAATATAGCCAGATTCTACTGACCTCAAAGAGCACGGGTTCCTGGCCGACGAGTGCCATCTGAGCGCGGAGATGGCGGACGGAGAGAGAGCGATGGTCGACGCCGTCCAGTCGCTGGTTATAATCACATGTTAAGTAGTAAATAAAATATATCTAAAAAAGATAATACTACATAAAAGTTATTTAAAAGATCATATAACAGGAATTACTTAAAACACATTCGCTGGGCTTTTTGATCAAACAGTTTGACAAGATTGAAAATATCACAGTCAACGAATAGAAGCAACGCGAATGTATGGATGTTGAATGCATCAGTTAAATAATAAGCTATGTGAATGTGAATAAGAATGTTTGTAATTTACAAAATTATTTTTAGAGATCAAGAAAACAATGAAACAATAAAGCAGGACTGACAATGACGCCGTCCCTCTGCGTGTAGAAGCGTTCGAGCAGCCCGATGAGGGTGCTCTTTCCGCAGCCAGAGGGACCGACCAGGGCAATCGACTCGCCCGCCGCCGCGGACAAAGACAGACCGCGCGCCACCTGGCAACAGGTCTCATTTATCAAATTGGGAGTCAATGGCTAACCATGGCAGTCGGCCTGCTTGGATATGCGAAACGGACGCCATCTACCGAGAAAGCGCCCGTCAAGGCCTGACAGAGAAATATCAGATCAGTTCAGAAAGATCAGATCAGTAGAGAACGAAAAAGTGGGAAAGATCGCATATATCAGTAATTCTTTTATTATTTCAGACGTCATAGAGTGACATCGATAGAATGAAGTCAAATACTAACCATTTCGTAGCCATCTGCCAAGTCGTCGCCTTCTTTCGGTAGATCATAGTAGGTAAAGAGTACGCGCGCCGCGCCGTCCGCGCGAATCAGATCCGGAATAGACGGATAGAGAATGATGGTCGCCCAGCCGAAGAACTCGATCAGCATTGCGATGCTGAACGTCAAATTGCAGGTCAACATTCACGGCTTCCATCTGCTATTTGACTAGAAGTTAAAGCGGGACGATGCAGGATAATTAATGCTGGCTCAAATGGCGGTGTTTGTGGTGGGGGTAGTCACTCTCCTTTTCACTAACTCGTTGCTGGAAAATAGCAAGCGTAAACGGACAGCGGCAATTTGAAGTATCTCATCATTTCTCTATGATCTCCCTCGTTTAAATTGTCCATACATATGTTGAGCAGTCAGGAAAGTGCATGGTGTACTGACTAGAAAAGATCGCCCTTGCTGATGGCGCCGTCGGCCAGCATCGCCGTGCCGGCCACGAAGGTCGCTCCGCTCAGCAGCTGCACACCGCACTGCGTGATCGCGTAGATCAAGGCGTTTAGCACCGCTAGCTGCAATCGATGAAAAGTCTTTTTTTGCGTACTGTTGGGGACCGTTGATGAATTCGTATAACAGAGTTGGATTTCAATGTCAAAAAAGGGCGAAATTAAATCGAAGAAAAGGAAATAGAAGAAGGTAAAATAATAAATATGTGACAATTATGATCTACCTTAAGATTGCTCTTCTCTGCAGCTCGCTGCTTCGCTTCATAAACACGCTCAAAGTAGCCCTCAGCGGCCATCAGCTGAATGGTTCGCGTCTGCTCGAACACTTCGATCGCCAGCTAAAAGGAATTTACAAAGTTCCTGTAAATCAGGCCACGCCCACTTTTCCAGGTGAATTAACGAATATTCTTCTTTAACTTTTACGTGATAGAAAAGTATAAAAGTAAAAGATTAAAAGAGAGAAATGCACCTGCGATGTAGTGTCTGCGGTGCTTTGACGCTCATTTTCGCGGCTGACCGCTACGAAGAGCAGCGTGATCACGAGGATATAGGGCGCAGAGATAGCGATTCCTAAATTGAGAAAACGATGCTGTCTTGATGGCCTAGTGGTTAACGGCGCTGGTAGGCCAACGGGGTACATTCAATAGCTGTGTGGGTTCGAATCCGCGCAGCGTCGGCATCATAAATACTAACCGATGAGTGAGAGTGGACGATTGATGGTGAGCGCGAGCGCGGCGCAGATGAGGTATGAGCTGGCGCCGTTCACCATGAGCACCGCGCGGTTGTCGAGTCCCTAGAGTCATCGATCAATTGCTCCGTTCGATTGCTATATATCGACGCTAAATGAACTTCTTTTGAAAATTCTAACGGCGATTAGTTCCGTCGACAGGTTGTTCAGGTCGCTAACGACTGTCGCGTTGCTATAACGGAGAAAAAAAATGATAAAGAACTTGAAAAATTCGCTTCTCGTTGCCTTTAAACAAGGGCGATCAACGAAAAATAATTCATTTAGCTTCGAAAAGCCTTGGGAGTGGACACGCTCTCATTCTCGCATTCTTTTTCGCACGTCGCACAAACACGCTGCGCGAAAATAGTAGTGCCGCGGCAATTTGAAATGTCATATATATATATATATATATATATATATATATATATATATATATATATATATATATATATGTATGTATTTAATTGTTCGGTGATCGCCCTCCTTTAATGTGAGAGCACTAGCCTTGACTCTTGCCGGTCAAAGTAGGAGGCTGGCTGCGCGAGAAGGCGCGCGAGGATCCGGTGCTTCACACGCGACATGACTTCATGCGAGCGTGTTCACTTCAAGGGTCCGTTATGTCCGTACTCTGCCGCCGCAGTAAAGAAATTGTTCCTTTTCTGAGGCTGAATATCCGGTTATTGACATGACGCTAAGAATTGACGGAGTGAGAGGGGATTCATTTTGAAGAGACTCTACTCAAGAATCTTAACGCGCCCGCACTGGGAAAAGATTATGGGCATCAGACAAAACAAGCGTATGCTATCTCGATTTGTCTGTCTTATTGTTTGCCGCAGCGTACTGCCTCATGCTGATTCACCCGCAGTATTGAGATTTAGCATGTTGAATACTTCCCGAGATACACCGCCCATTTTCCTTCGGTTTTAGGCAAGATACGGAGAGGAGCACAGCAAGTGGAGACGAAACCTGGTGGTAAAGGCTCTAGCCTCATCTCTGAACCCTCATGTTAATAAGTCCCGTGTTTAAAAGTGAGAAATTTTTTTAGTGAAGAAAAACATGTCAAATGATCTAAACTAGCCTGCACAAAAGGATAGCGATTATCCTCTCGAAGATGGTTCGGCTTTGGCCGTCCAACATTGTTGTTTTGAATATTTTCACCTGTAAAAAGCGACAATTTAGTGACGTAAAAATAAGAAAATGACCAACAAAAATCTATAGTGTTGTTTTATAGGTAACATCGAGCTCAGAAAGATCAAGTAGAGCAGTTTATATAAACGGCGTTTGGCGAATGTCGATATATGTTTCTCACACTAGGAGGTTCTTATCTATAGTTTCTTAGCAATTGAAAGATGAGAGGTGAAAAAAAAACTCGTTGGTCTGTAACTAGAGATAGTTGGGCGACTGTCATATGAGAAACGAACTGAAGATAGCACCGAAATACATAAGTTTAATATCTGTAAGTGATAATTGAAGAGGAACCGCCCCTTTTTCACTAACTGCTTCGCACAATTCCCTATTGACAACTTGCCTGATGGTGTGGTGGTAATTGGCCGATCGGTGACTAAGGAAAGTCCGACTCATCTATGCACACACACACATATTTATGTGCGTATATATGTACCCATACAGATGCATAGATATGTACATATTTATGTACTATGTGCGCAAATGTTTGCAAAAATGATTATTCTCGAAACGAACTTGACGAGTCAATCATTGTTTCTGCGACATATATTTTATACCGCTAAACTTCTCCTTTTTAGATAATCAGTGCCAGCGGGTGTGAATTAGCGTTGTTAAACTAATTGAATTGGAAGTGGAAGAAGAAGAGTGCTGCCCCTCACTCTCACTGCTTCCTATACCATGATGTAAGCGAGCTTTATACGATTCCTTCTCTATTCATTTGTAAAGATGGTAAGATCAGAATCTAATTCTCGGTCTTTCCTTTTTTATCACGGTTATGCCATATGTAGCTTAAGTCGGCTAAAGTGTAGCCGCCTCAAACTACATACATGCTTTGGTTTAATAAATTACTCTTTAGGAAAAGTACATTAAAATATCATTAAAACTTCTTACTAAAATAGCTTTTTAAAAAACCTTGAGTCATTAAAACAACTAATTTCCTTGCAATATTTCATTAGGAATCAAACTGGTCTGCACGTGTGGCGTGCGTATCTCAGTTCGTTAGCCTCAACTTCAAGCTCGTTATACCATCAAGCTTCACGTTCGACTCTGAATTCGACAGCTGTTCACGAATTGAATGTTCGGAGCTGCCTATTTATATATGTATTTATTTATCGTGAATTAAATAAGTACTTCGATGTATGAAAAGAAGGATTACTGGAAGTCCTACTATGACGGCTTGACTGTTCATTGATTTTCTTTAAAACTAGTTTTTTTTTTAAAGTGGGTAATGTTTCTCTCTCTCTCTCCCTCTCAATATGAAGCCCTTTTCAGGCGAATGATTCCGATATGCAAACGGGATTGATCACGGTGTTTACTATCGTCTTTTCGCTGCTTCTTGCCGCATTCACTAAACGATGCCTCAAAAGGTAATTCTATAATAACACAATTATTTTCCATTCAAGCTGTATCTATTTGCTACCTAAGATTGCCTTTTTTGAACACTTTTACAGGCATTGCCATTTAATTTTCTTGGCAGCCTCTTTAGTTGGAATTTTTTTTTTAAGTATTATAGCTTTTGACTGTTTAGAAGAAAAATCTTTACCTGTACATACATACTTCCTTTTTTCTTTTAGAATAGTGCACGCTAAGTTGGATGGTTCTCAATGGATGGGAAACGTGCCTGACGAAAAGAGCTCCCAACTCAATCATTCTAAATATGAGGTCAACTAGTTTAATTTAATTTTTGCCTTTATTTTTACTTTGTTTCTTAGAACATTTATCTCTTCTTCGCATTTTTGTATATGACATTCTTATTTATGTACCTTTTAGTACGATGCAATATCAACGGTATCTCGTCAACCAGAGCGAACTCTTCGAGAGGTACCTTTACAATCAATTAATTAAATTTATTTGATTTATTAGACATTTTTAAATCAGTAAAACAAGAATTGTGACGTTTGGTGGTCATTTAACCAGTTTGTATTTTGCGTGACCGTTCATATACGAGTATTCGAATACGGGAAACTATTTATTACATACTTTGGTTTGTGTTTGTTGGTACAAGAAAAATATTTTGTCTTGGTATTTATTTCGATACATTTTGGTGTGAATTGAACACGGTTTACTCTTTTGGAGAATGACCTTTGCTGATTGAACATGTCTGTGCCTTTGAGAGAATCTCTGAGCCTGTTACGGGCGACGAATTCGGACAGTACATGAGGAAGATGGCTGCTTTCTGTGTCGAGTATGCACACGAGCCAGAGAGATACGATGTCATGCCAGGTTGGTGAGAGAAGAAAGAGAGAAAGAGAGACGGAGAGGGA
Organism: Allodiplogaster sudhausi; assembly: GCA_945643635.1. Classification (NCBI taxonomy): domain Eukaryota; kingdom Metazoa; phylum Nematoda; class Chromadorea; order Rhabditida; family Diplogasteridae; genus Allodiplogaster; species Allodiplogaster sudhausi. Next base: position 944,444 of record CALZFC010000049.1, read on the forward strand.
GAAAAAAAGATAGATGAAGAGAGATACAGAGACAGAAAGAGTGCGAGAGATAGAAAGCGAGAGATAAAGACCACGAGAGAGAAAGCAGACAGAGTTATCAAAAAGAAATTGTGCGAATTGTGCGAGTACTTACGGAGACTAATTTCTTTTGAGACGCTCTAAAACACTGACAAACGTGATAGTAAGCGAAGAGTTTATAGTCATTGATGGCAAACGAGACGAAAGAACCTGTTCAAATCGGTTCGTAAATACATAGGAGCTTGCGCAAAAAGTTCAAAGCACGAAAGGTTAAATGAAAGGCATAAGAATTCGTTGCTACAACGAAGTCTTTCAATACGATTGATATCACATGCAAACGAGCAGATAAGCTAAAAAAAAATTCACAAACACGAGTATACATGCACTCCCCTAAGCCTCCATTAGATCTCCCATCTTAAAGCGAATTGCTAACGGCGGCATGAATTTGTTTGAAAATGTCCCCCGTCATTTTGTTATAGTGTTGTTCAAAATCACAATTGTTTTCGTGTGCTCCTTAAACCTTTTCCAAGATATGCGTCCTGGCGACCTGTTCCGAGCTTTGCCACGTGAGGCGCCTTCTTCTCCGGAGAGCTTCGATGCAGTTATGACTGACATCCGTGACGTCATCTTCCGAGCGGTAAACGGAAGCATCCTCGTCCCCCTCCCACCACCTAGCGAAGCCCAATTCTCCACCTCACTTTGTCACAAATCTTGAAAATAGAAACTCCTCCAAAACAAAGAAAGAGTACCTGTGATATTTTCTCCCATACTGAAGTTTATCTTCTCGACTGAGATGTGAGAAATAGGAGAGGAAGTAGATACGTCTTTCACCTTTTTTGGATGCTGTTCTTTCCTTCGAATTCTTCACCAACAAAGACAATTCATTGAAATACATCGGAAGTCTCACCATCAATTCATTTTAGGCTAGAACCTAAGTACATACGTTCTTGGGTGTGTCTAGACAATATCATCTTACCATTTCTCTTTCCCTTTCTTTCAATTTCTCTCCCGCTCTCTCTCTCTCTCTCTCTTCTCCTTCTATCCCTATCTCTGTTCTTTTAGTCTCTTTTTCTCGCCCTCTCACTGCAGATGGTGCACTGGAACCACCCTCACTTCCATGCCTACTACACGAGTGGCCGAAGCTTCCCTGATCTTCTTGCTGAGTGTGTTGCTTCCATCGCAGGGACAGTCGGCTTCTCATGGGTCAGACAGAGAGATAAAGAGAGAGAGAGAGAGAGAAGAAGAAGAAGAAAAGAGTGCAAGAGACTTGGAAAGAGGTAGAGGGAGCGTGAGAGGAACAGAGTGCACGCTCGACAGGTGACAGATAATGAGAGAGAAGCAAATGACTACGATTCGCTTTAATCACAGAAAGAACCCTGCTTGCTTTTTTTTTATAGAAAAGGCCATCTTCAGAGAACAGCATCATTTTTCACCAAGCAAATGTCCAATAAAAGTTTGATGTTGTCGAGAAATCAGAAGAGAAGAGAGAAGAATAGAAAAGGAAAAGGGATCTTGCCTGGTTTTCTTAATTGAAAGATAAATAACTCGATGGCGCCGATATATGTATGTATGTATGTACATATGTGGCCAGGGTATTCTCTGGCCTCTCAACTGTTTCGCAATCAGGGGCACTCCACGACCTGACGCCCCCTTAACCCTTCTTAACCCTCTCTTGTAAACAAGAAAGGAAAGAAAGAAATAATGAATTAAGGAAAGAATGCAAAGAACAACAACAATAAATACACCACAAAGACTCTTCCACTCGAAGTCCTGCGCATGCCACGTCACTCTCCAAGAGAGATGCACCCAAAGGCATTCACAGTTGCAGCCCTCACTTCCCTAATAATACTATTACACTCGGCAAACAAAGGATAAGCACGCACAATAGAAGAAACACTATAAATACACAAAAGGGAAAACACACTATACATACCATGATTAGCCTAGCTCTATTTATAGATAACAAAAAGGGATAGAATACATGAGCATTTATGGCGCATTCCACAAACTAGTAGAATACAAAAACTTGTACATACAATCTCGTCGGTCATTCGTATGAGAGACTAATTTTTTCCTAGCCGGATCGCAGTTTGAATTTACCTTAGATAGCAAAATAAAAGCATTTTCGAGCACATGCTATATGACTGTTCATGGAAAATCCGGTCAAAGTTCCCCCTCTTGGCAGGCTGCCAACCCGGCGCACACCGAACTCGAGATGACGTCGCTGAACTGGCTCGGTAAGGCACTCGGCCTCCCAGCAACCATGCTCTTCGATGAGGCGAACCCTAGCAGCAGCCAAGGAGGTGGCAGCATTCAGGTCAGCCTCTTGCAGAGACTTCACGAACCTCCTTCACTTTTGACGAAGCGTCAAAAACCGCTTGGCACTTTGAAAGGACACAAAAGCTTACCCCATTCCAAACAAAATCCAACTCGTAGGACACTTCCTCGGATGCCATCTTCTGCGCGGTCGTTGCGGCTCATCATAAGAAGATTGCCGAAGTTTGAGCTCTGATTTTTGTTTACAAAATAAAATTCAGTTTTGTCTAAATAATTTAAAGGAGCAAGAAATTTAACTGCAATCTACTTCAATTTTTGACCAGTGTTCCTCAAAATACTTATACTTTATGTACGCATACCACAGTGAAACGTGGAGGTGAAAATAAATGGGATTAAACGAAAGATGAAACAACAGCCGCACGATTTATCTTATGCTGTGTCAATGACATGTCGTCGACAGTTATGACCAATTTGTATGTCATTGACATCGGCCAAAGACAGAATTAAATACCACCTATCGCAATACACATGGGTTGCGAGTCGCAACTTGCGACCAGTCCAGAATGTGTCATTGACATGGTCGTATGAAGTAGACTGCTTGTCGACGACATGTTATTGACACAACTTAAGATTCAAATGCTCTCTCTCACCTGTGTCAGGCAAAAAAAATGCGTCAGTTTAAGATTGAGTTTTTGGCTCCTTTAAGTGAGTCTGGACTTTCTTTCATCAGGAGATCGCGACCCTCCGCTTGAAGCGCCAAGAGCATGAGCTGTTAGAGGACGATGTGGGACTGCATCATGAAATCGCAGCACGACTTGTTGCCTATGCCTCAGTTGAGGTTCTCTCTCTCTTTTCCGCCCTCGCACTGCCTCTCTGCCTCTATTTATCTCTCAGTAACACTCTTTCTATCTTTCACTGAATCTCTCTCTTTTTCTTCCTCTCAGTTTCTCTCTCCCTCTTTCACTCTTTCTATCTCTATCTTTGTTTCTCTATCTCTCCTTCTCTACCCATCTCCAGGCGCACTCCTCCATGGAGAAGGCGTGCAACCTCGCGATGGTCCGCTTCCGGCCCATTCCCACTCACTCCGCGAACGACTACGGCATGACGCGCGCAGATGTCGAGGGAGTGATTCGTGAGGTTGGCGGATAGTTTTAGTGTGGAACTACATTCAATTATGATAATATATGTTGATTTTATACATTTTTGGTGTGTCTACAGTATTCCTTGCATTCTTCGTAACAGGACACTGCACGCGGTTTGATTCCGTTCTATCTCCAAGTCGCACTCGGCACAACTTCAACGGCGACGTGCGATAAGCTTGACGAGCTCGGCCCGCTGGGAGAGGAGTAAGTCCTTACGAGGAGGAGTTGTCCACCGTGGAAATCATCAAACCCGTTTTATATTCACTTTTCAAAGCATGACGTGCATGAATCTCTTCTCCGCTCATTCCATAGAGAACGTTTTAGCACACAGATATGAAACAAATTAGCATGAGTAGTGAATAGATGAATAAATAATGAATGGCAGATACGGTGTCTGGGTGCACGTGGACGCGGCTTACACTGGCTCCTCTTGGATCGAGCCAAGTCTCCGAGGCAACATGAAGGGAATGGAGAGCGCGGACTCGCTCTCCATCAGTTTGCACAAGCTCTTCCTCATCTCGCCGGCCCTCGCGCCGTGCTGGTAGAGCGATGAATAGATAAATGAGCAAATCCATCAATCAAAACTAGTCAGACTAACAGACAGTCAATTTATACATTGTAATAGAAAACATGTAGTCTAAATTATTATGAGAGAAACATAAAGGGTGGGTAAAAAGATATCAGAGCAAATGCTTCTAATTGTCTAATTGTCAGTCACTTCTAAAGTAAAACAAAACGGGGATATGAAAAATATATGTTATTTCTAATTGTTAGATTCCGATGCATGAAATAATAATTCAGGACACGCCACCTTGAACAATGGAAAAAGGCGTTCGTCATTTCGCCTGTTTATATTAAGAGAAAAGGTGCGAGGTGGGGTTTCTTCGATTTTATCAGTGCGACGCTATTTCTATTAACTGACGCTATTTTGCTTTCGGCCTGGACACTTTGTTCTGACATTCAATCGTTTAATATAATTTTCTGGGTACCGTAACTTTTTGCTCCGTGGTTCCTAATAAGTTTTATTCTATAGCTCTATGTTCACAAGACGTCGAGCTGAGTCGAATGAGCTTTAGATTAGTCCCTGTGAGCCACAACTCTAACCAAAGAAGCTTAATTTACCTGCAACTAATTTATAAGACTTACTAGACTTTTCCAAGGTCTAATAAAAGCAGGTAACTCTTGTTTCCCCAGCATTCTGGGGATCATTGGAGGAACCTTTCTTCGCACTCTCTGATCGAATTTACATGCATACATAAATGTCTTCTATTTGGCTCCGGGCTCGAGGTTGAATAAAATTAGGGAAATCACAAGAAGCACTAGGCTTGTACTTTTTTTCTACGTCAAGCCAGTGGAATATAGAAAGCGTTTATATTCGAGAGCAGAGCGCGAAGAGATCCCTTCTGATCCCCGGAAAGAGAGGATTTAACGCTATTCTTTTCATTTTCTATGTAGATACTAATTAAGTGTATTTAGTAAATTTAAATTTGCTCTTTTTACTTAATCTTACAACACCATCCAACTACAGAGGGCATCCATGACCTTCGCGACTTTGGTATTCCGCTAAGCAGGAGATTCAAATCGTTGAAGGTAGGACTACTTAGCGTATTTGGAAATTGTTACGATGTTCAACAGAAATTGTTACGATTTTCAACAGAAATTGTTCCTCATAAAAAAAACTGAAAAAAGCGACGAAAAGATCATATTCAGATCTGGATGCTGCTTCGAATGTACGGCATTGACGGAATGCGCACCTACATAAATCGGGTATTCTTTTCAATTTTATAGTTTGGCAATAATTATTTATTGGACAGAAAAATTTCACAAATATTTTTCAGCTTGTCAACATGGCCGCCTTCTTTGAATCACTTCTGCTGCCGCATCCAAATCTGCGACTTTTCGGCCGGCGAAACCTGGCGCTCTTCTGCATCCGCTACTTTGTACGTTCCCTTGTTTTGTTAAGAAAATACGGCAAAATAACCGCAACGCGTTGGTTCCATACCATCATACCCGGTACTCTAAGGAAGCCAACCTGACTGAGGAGGAGCAGAACTTGAGTACGAGAGCACTCGCACACTTTCTCAACGAGTCAAGACTACTCGCTGTTACGCACACTACGGTAATAAAAACACTGAAGCGTTGTTATAATATACAAAATACCACCATACTATCTACACCATAATATCATAACACGGAGCGTTTAAGCTTTAGATAAATGCGCATAAGCTTGAGGATATTTCAAGTGTTTGAGGTGTTTTTTTTCTTTCAAAAACTTATTCACGAATTCGAGCCTTTTTTTCTGACACAAGGGCTACAGAGTAGTTGATTAGATAGACGTGACTGGAATAGTCAGGTCGATTACGCTTCACTTGTGCGCTCCTTTAAAGGTCAGCAACATCGATTGCATCCGTATCATTGTCTCCTACGAGAGGACGACACTTTCAGACGTCGAAGAGTCCGTTGCACGTTTAAAAGGACTCGTCGACGAGTTTAGGCGAAGCAGAATGAAGAGAGAGTTGAAGAGAGAGAAAGTCTAGCGAAAGAGGCGAACAGAGACAGCTTTATTTGCAATCAGATTTACATAGTTACGTTTAGTCTATTGAATATTTTCTTATTTGTCCTGATCCCTAATCTTATAATTTACCAAGCGTAATTATGTTGTCAAAATCTTCCTTATCGGGACATTTGCAATCTTGTTATCTTCCACGACAGCTCAATTATCAGGTTGCTTCCGAAGGGTGGACGAATCTACATTGGGTAGGAGAATAAGCCTGATTTTGAGAAATCCTAGATTTTTTGGACTTGTTTGCTACCAATGTTTACTTATATTCCGGCCTTCTCTCTCCATCTTCTGGTTAATTCTGTTCTATTTTTCATATTTCGACTACCTACTAATGTAAGACGCTAGAATCGATGACGTCCATTATGAGATCAACTTTGAATAAACCAATATCGACTGTGTTAGAAGGTGGCACTACATTTCTGCGTTTATCTCTTTTATCGCAGCGGAAATCAGCTGCGGAATGGTGTAAAAGAACACTCCAAAGTGGAAGTATTGAGGCCTTGTACTGCCAGTCAGTTTGGTGTGGCCTTCTTTAAGGGGGTCCTCCTCCTCTTAGCCACTGCCGAGACTCTGCGCCCGCACGAACTCGGTGTATCTTCCATTCGCTCTCAGCAGCTCCTCGTGACTTCCGCTTTCGACAACAGCCCCGTTTTCGATAAAGTAGATCCGCCTCACGTTCTGGAAGGAAAGTCGTAATTTGTCATTAGAAACTATGAGCACATTGGTAGTCTTTTCGAATTCAGCTGTGAAACCTGAATGGAGCTCAGGCGATGTGCAATCGAAACCGAAGTCAGGCCTTCCATCGCAGCAGCCAACGCAGCTTGCACAATCTGAAAACTCACCTCCTCCCCTCTCCTCACTCTCGTGCCTCCTCCCCTCTCATCCCTCTCATGCATCGTCCGCTCTCCTCCCAATTACCTCCTCCCCTCCCCTCTCTTCACTCCTCCCCTCTCCTCCCTCCTCCCCTCTCCTCCCCCTCCCACCCCTCTCCTCCCCCTCCCACCTCCTCCCCTAACCTTCTCGCTCTGTGCATCGAGTGCACTGGTCGCTTCATCCAGCAACAGCAGCCTTGGCTTCCTCACCAATGCTCGCGCCAGAGCCACTCGCTGCTTCTGCCCGCCCGAAAGCGACCCCGCGGGCGCCCACATTCGTGTCGTATGCCTGTATTCCTTACTAAGAGATTGGGAAGCAAAAAAAAACGATTGGCTGCATACTGTAGGTGTGACAAATTTGCCATTGAAACCTGCGGGAGCCCTTCAATGAAAGTCGCTGCATTTGCCTGTCTGCAGGCCTCGATGACATCTTCGAGGCTGCCTTCGACTCCAAGCAGAATGTTCTCAGCGATCGAACCCTGAAATATACTTATCATCTGAAAATATTGCCAGATAGGTTGATCAAACAGTTTGACATGATTGAAAAATATAATATTTTCTTCTGACCTCAAAGAGCACGGGTTCCTGGCCGACGAGTGCCATCTGAGCGCGGATATGGCGGACGGAGAGAGAGCGATGGTCGACGCCGTCCAGTCGCTGGTTATAATCACATGTTAAGTAGTAAATAAAATATATAAAATGTGTATAATACATACTATAATTTGAACGACCAATGAATTACTTGCATGGGCAATCACATTTGTGAGCAATGAAGAGAAGAACACTCATGTATGTAATGCAATGGATGTTGAATGTATTGGTTAAATAGTAAGCTGTGTGAAGGTGAATAAGAAAGTTTGTAATTTACAAAATTATTTTTAGAGATAAAAAGTGAAACAATAAAATAGGACTGACAATGACGCCGTCCCTCTGCGTGTAGAACCGTTCGAGCAGCCCGATGAGGGTGCTCTTTCCGCTGACAAAGACAGGCCGCGCGCCACCCGGCAATGGTTACATGGAACATTCCAGAGCGCGAAAGCGTTGCGGTTAAGGGACCCCGGGAGGAGGGAAGGAAGTGAGAGAGGGATTTCAACAATAGATGGTTTTATAGCGTCTCGGTAGTCAAGCAGCTTTTCTTCATGTCGGATTTTTTTTCAGTTTTCATCATTATGGTGATGGAGGTGTTTCAACAGGCCAATTCTACAGCTATTGGGCGAGCCTCTGAGAGAGCGGGGTTTCAAACAGAGATTATGGAGAGCGACGGAAGGAACGAAGTGATTGTATGAGCTTCCATAATAAGAATTCTGTTCTTCCAAATTGAAAGGAGCTAAAACTCATTCTTGAATATGGGCCTTCTTGTTTGACAAAAGGGCGAGAGAGAGCATGTGATTTAGAGAGACGATGCAGCAATAGTGGGAAAATTCAAATAAATTATGGTTTTTTTTAAAGTTTTATGCTCCTTTAAAACATTTCATAATTTACATAATAAATAAACTTATTTTTCTGATAAATTTACGTAAGAGAACTATAGCTGACCACAAGCGATGGTCGACTCGGGTATGCAAAGTGAATTCGGTCAACGTCGACGGCGCCAGTGAGCTCCTGCGAATATTATTAACCCGAATCATAACATTATTACATATTTTAAAGCATTCATTTATGAGAGGAAGATCACCGGAAAAGCCTGAATTAATGCAGTTTCAAATTGCCTTGGGAGTAGGAACTCTCACTCTCGCGAGCAATTTAGCAGGTTGCAGAAATATGCAGCGTCAAAATATGAAACAATGAGAGAGCGAAGGGCTGCGAGAATTGAAGTCACATGAATTTATTCGGTGTTCGCCCTCTTTTAATTAGCTTTTCGTAGATTTCAAATGAATCTCCGGGTGGACTACATTTGCGCGCAGACACTTGCGCCCAAGGACACTTGCGCACAGAGACTTGCGCACAAGGACACTTGTGCTCAAGGACACTTGCGCACATAGACACTTGCGCGCAGGGACACTTGCGCACAGACACTTGCGCACACGGACGCTTGCGCACAAGGACACTTGCGCTCAAGGACACTTGCGCACAAGCTTTTGTGACCTTTTGAGGGACCATTTTGGTAACTTTTGGGGAAGCTTTTGGTAACTTTTGGGGATGCTTTTTGTAACTTTTGGAGATACATTTAGTAACTTTTGGTGACACTTTTAGCAACCTTTGGGGACTCTTTTTACAACTTTTAGGGACACTTTTGGAAACTTTTAGGAATACTTTTGGTAACCTTTGGGGACACTTTTGGTAGCTTCTGGGTATCGTTTAGGGACCCTTATGGCACCTTTTGAGACCAGGCGTGGACCCAACAGAGGACCTTTTTTTAGACCGTTTGAGGGCCCTTTTGTCTCCTTTTAGTAACTTCTCAGGGATACTTTAGGCCAGTTTGAATTTGCGGTCACTTTGCATGCATTTTCCTATTTTCATCCTTGGCACTAAGAGCTACTAGGGCCGGCCGGCCCAACTTTCCAGGGCCCCGGGCCGGGCCCAATATTCTTGGGCCCGGAAATGGATCGGGCCGGGCTGGCCGAGTAATTAGGCCCTACGGGCTTGGCCGGCCCAAAATTTTTGGGCCCGTTAGCACCTCTGCCGACGTAGTAAAGTGTCCCTTTTTTAAGGCTAAACATCAGGGACTGACATGAGGCTAAGCAGGTTAACACGAGGTTTAGCCTCATGTTTACACTGATATCAACATCCCTGCTTCCTTGTTATTGGTTTCTTTCCATGGATAGATAGATAGAGAGAGAGAGAGAGATATAGAGAGAGAGATTGAGACTTAGAGAATTACAGAGAGAGATAGAGAGAGAGAGAGTGATAGAGAGTCGTATTGACAAATTGTTATTGTTAGATGCAACAACGTTTGTTGATACAGCTTCATTAAAAGGGCATAACAAAAACAATGTTCAGTCGCAGCAGCAGCTGAACAAAACGGGCCACTGTTCAGCTAAATACCCAGCATGCCACAAACTTTAGTAAGTTGCAGCGGTTGACTAAAAGTTTGGATAATTCAGGCGATCCCCCATGCGGAACCGACATTAAACGGATTATCCGAACAAAGCATGATGCTAGCCAGAAAATCATATCAGGCTAACTCTAAGGGAACAGGCATACACAAGAAGTTGCCGTACTAATTGAAAGCGGTCTCCATGGAATGTTCGAGGGATCCAAAAGAATCCCAAAGAGGTCCCTAAAAGGTTACAAACTGGTCCCCAAACGTTGTCAAAAATGTCCTTAGAGTCATCTTTGAATGGTTCAAAAGGCTCCAAAAGCTACCAAAAGTGTCCCTAAAAGTTACCAAAAGCATCCCCAAAAGTTACTAAAAGTGTCACCAGAAGTAACCAAAAGCATCCCCAAAAGTTGCCAAAAGTTTCCCAAAAAGTTACCAAAATGGTCCCCCAAAAGGTCACAAAAACTTGTGCGCAAATGTCCTTATGCGCAAGTGTCTGTGCGCAAGTGTCCGTACGCAAGTCTCCTTGTGCGCAAATGCCGGTGCGCAAGTGTCCGTGCGCAAGTGTCCCTGCGCGCAAATGTCCTTGTGCGCAAGTGTCCATGTGCGCAAGTGTCCTTGTGCGCAAGTGTCTGTGCGCAAGTGTCCGTGCGCAAGTGGCCCAAATGTTTGTGTGCGCAAGTGTCTGCGCGCAAATGTAGTCCACCCGAATCTCCAACCATGTCTTGGCCCTCAGCCATTTCTTCGCACTCCTCTGGCAAATCATAGTATCGAAAGAGAATCCGTGCTGCCATATTGGCGCGGATCAGATCGGGAATCGACGGATAGAGAACGACTATCGCCCAGCCGAGGGCATCGACGAGCGTAGCGACACTCAAAGGAAGCAAATGTGCAAGAAGCTCGGCCCATCAAATTAATTGGAAAGACTCACAAATACAAGTCGTCCTTCTTCAGGGAGCCATTGTAGAGCTGGAACGTCCCGATAAAGTAGGTGACGCCACTCAGACACTGTGCACCAGCGAGAGTAATGGCAAAGATGATCGCATTGAGCGCTGCCAGCTGGAAGAGAGAAACATAGATTGATACAATTGAGTTAAAACAAATATATAAGAGCACTAGTCAGTACTTAACACAATTTCCATATTATCTCATTATTTTAAATAAAAGTTTCGCCAAAAATACCATAACCTTGAAATCGATTCTCTCCGCCGACCGCTGCTTCTCTTCGTAGACGCTCTCAAAGTAACTTTCAGCGGCCAGCAACTGAATCGTCCGCGTCTGCTCGAGCATCTCGATTGCAAGCTGCAAGAACCAAAATGAAGCTCGGAAGTGATGTTCCGCCTCCAAGCAATTCGTCGGAAAGTAGCAGAAAAATGGTGAGGAAGAAACGGGAAGATTTATCTCGCCTGCGCCGTGGTGTCGACTTTTCGCTGGTGAGCAGCCGCACGGCTGACAGCGACAAAGATCATAACGATGATGAAGAGGAACGAGAACGAGATCATGAGTCCTGAAAGATGAATTGAAGGTGGACGGGTGGGAGGAGCCTAATATTACACAGCTCACCAGTCACTGCGAGCTGCCAGTCTCTCCACATCGCAATGACTGCGCAGACGACGTAAGAGGTGCATCCATTCACCAGTAGAATCATGCGACTGTCCAAGCCCTTTAGTGAAAGCGAGCTTGGCATTAACCATAAGGTACATGTTAAAAAGTTAAGGCATAGATTAAGTATAGTATAATTTAATTTAAATGTCGAATAAAATCCACTGACAGCAATAAGATCAGGCGAGCGGCTATTAAGGTCGATGATTATGACTGCATTGCTGAAGAAAAAAAATATATAAAATACTGTTGTTAATTTTGGCAAATTAACGTGTTTCGGTATACATTGCATTGTCAACATTGAGTTATTCAAGCTTGAGATGCCACGATTTGAAACAAGTGGACGGGTGGGCGGAGCATCTTCGGACAGACCTTGTTTCCTTCCGATCAAAGAAGGAGACAGGCTGAGCTAGCACTCTTGTGAGGATTCGGTGCTTCAGACGAGAAACGACGCGCTGCGCCGTCCAGGCGGAGAAAAGTTGCTGGACGTAGAATAGAAAATCGTAAAATGAATTGAATGGCAATTGTTTGTAATGATAAAGACAAATGAATAACCGAAAGAGTGATGAAGAAAGCGATGCCAACAGAGAAGCAGCAAGTGAAGATAAGCACGCCCGCACTGTTCTCCGCGCTCGTGTCTTAAGCATCATTCATGGGTTTCAGTTCCAAGTTTTCATTTATTGCTTTTCTTGGCATTTTAATTTTTCGCAAGCTTTTCTAAGCGATGCTCTACCGACCGAGCGTCTCATACATCGCGCGGAACATCAGCACAAAACACGGCATTTCCATGCCGCGCGCAGCAGCAAAAGCAGCGAGACGGCCATCTGAGAGAGGGTGGCTAGCATATAAGAAAAGAAGTGTGTACAGTGCATCTAAATACACTGGCTAAAGTGTGAATATTAATTGAGTGAGTGATATTAGAGTCGTTACTTTGTTGGATTAGTTCTGTTTAGAACTATAATACCTTTCCGAATGCACCGCCACGACAGAGCCGAAAGAGCGATAAACGAGAAGATTGTGGCAAGAAGTCCTGAAGATACATAAATGAGAAATACCATGCAACAAGAATTAAGATAGTAAAAAATGAATGGATGATTGTTGACTGCTCATACGTTGCCCTCGTGCTCGGCAGCTCGCAGAGAACGCTCACTCTGGCCAGCAGAGGTCCGCGACGAGCCAAAGCGATCGATCGACAGCGAGACGTTCGTGCTGTTGTTGTCGTCATCGTCGTCGCTTAGAAAATGAAAGAATCGTATAATACTTCAGGCACGTAAACTCGTTTAATGTGGCGAAAAGAAGCAGTCAATAATGTAGTCATTCAAATCTTGTCTAAGAATAAATGTGAAAAAAGCTTAACGTAAATAAAAACCAAAATGAGACAATACATTTTATTTATTTTATTTTTTGAATAGCCTCACTGCGACTGATCGGCCACGGCGAGGATCTGCCGCCGCTTCTCGTCCAACTTCTCCGTGTGCTCGTCTGGCGGCTGCTCGAACATTTGTGCCCGCACGAGACTCGCGTACGCGCCAGCCTTCGCGTGCATCAGATCGTCGTGAGAACCTTCAATTATCAATCGATAATTAATATCACTCTAAATCGGACGGACATTCCACTCTGAATTGAAATTGCATTCACACAAAAGAAGGGCCAAAACTAGGAATAATATTATTAAATGCCGAATTTTAAAAATTCGAGAAAAAATTAGAACTCTTCACGAATTTGCGTGTCATACTTCGGAAGCGGCTATGCTAATCTTCTCTGTATTGTTCCAATTTTTGGATGTGTTCATTTAGAATGAAGTGGCTGATATACATTACTGGAAAACAGCAGTTATGAGAGTTGTGGTTGAAGGCATTAACATTCTGAACCTCTTTTCAAGATTAATTTTTTTTCGATAATAAATAATATAAGCATACTTACTCGCAGGAGTAACAGGTTTTTTTCATCATAGGAATCGGCGTTATGGCCTACCTTTCTGGACGAGAACTCCCTTGTCGAGGACATGGATGACGTCGACATCTCGAAGAGTGGAAAGGCGATGAGCAATGGTGATTGTGGTGCGGCCCAGGCTCGCGGACTTCAGGGCTCGCTGGAGAGAGAGAGAGAGGGAGAGGGAGGGAGGGAGAGAGAAACAGTGAGAGAGAAAGAGTGAAAGAGAGGGGGGAGACAAAAGAGAGCGAAGTCCCTCTGAATTGAACCTTCTGCTCGCGCCTCGAGTCGAGAAAGAAAGAAAGAGAGAGAGAGAAAGAGAGAGAGAGAGAGAGAGAGATTAGAGAGGAGAGAAAGAAAGAGAGAAGAGAGCGAAGTCCCCCTGACCTGGACCTGCTGCTCACTCCTCGAGTCGAGTGCACTGGTGGCCTCGTCCAGAATGAGAATGGGAGGGTCCGTCAGGAGTGCCCTTGCAATGGCGATCCGCTGCTTCTGCCCGCCCGACAAACGGACGCCGCCGTCCCCCACCAGCGTGTCCAGGCCCTGGCGGGTTAGATTTTATTAATTGATGTATTATTTAAGAGCATTTCATGAATATTGTTTACATTTTATTCAGCAAATATTATTTCCTAAACAACAAGAATATCCAATAACTTTTTCAAGCTTGCGTATGAAACCGAGCGCATTCGCGATCCTTGCAACTTCAACGATTCGGCGCTCTTCGCACGCGGGCCCTGCGAAATCGAACAAAATTTAAAGATATCATTTGGTTCGTTTTCCATAGTAAGTTATTGTTTATATTCGCAAGATACTGTAATTTGTTGTGTGAAATTTTTTAAAGAAAGTTGCGTACGAACCGCCCTCCAGTTGCCTTCCAAGCAGAATGTTCTCTCGAATCGTGCCATTGAATAGATATGGCTCCTGCATTACGATGCCAATATTCTGAAAGATGCAAATAATAAATATGTATATATACTTCTTGTTAATATTCTTACCTTTCGCAGCGCCCTGGGGTCGAAGTTGGCAATGTCGGTGCCGTCTATGAGGATTTGACCACTGGTTGCCTTGTAGAGACGCGTCAGCAGAGCTACCTGCTTTCGCAAGTAAAAATACTATGATTCTAAATAACGAGATATATATATATATATATATATATATATATATATATAAGTCTATTAACTTTTGGTTTTTCATGCATAATTTCCTTCAAAGTAGATGAAAGTTAATGATAATTGCAGGGTTGCTTCTTTATACTGACGGGGGGCTTGTACATAGTAGCAGATTATTGGTTTCACTATTCCACAATAGATCGAGAAAAAAAAACCAGTAACTCGAATCAATTCGAACTGACCGACGTGCTTTTGCCACAGCCGGAATGGCCGACGAAAGCAATGTTTTCACCTCGTTCCGCCTTCCAGGAAACGCCCTGTGAAAAATACTTGCTGCATTCCATGAATAATTTTCCCGGATTTTTAATTTAATTAGGCTCGTACTCGAGCCTTATCTCCTTAATTCAAATGACTTTTATTGATGAATAAAAATTTAATTATTGATTGATTTTTCCTACCTGTAGCACAGGAGTTGCGCGGTTCGGGTACGCAAAGCGAACATCGCGAAACTCGATATAGCCTTCGAGTCGGACGGCACGATCCGAATGAGGCGGGCATGTCGCCTTTGACGGCTTAAGTTTCAATCATTAGAATTAATTTTTTGGCGGACTCTTTTGACGAATTCGTAAGATTCGTTTCATAAATAGCTTGTTCAATTAATACTTTTATCGAAATGTGTTCGTTGTTATGTACATTTATCACTGCTGTATTTGAACGTTCACACAATATAATTTCTCCGCCTTGTCCTTACCCGATCGATCATACGGTAGATCATGGCAGCGGCGATGCGCGCCTTGAACAGCGCCATCATATGCGGGCCGAGCAGACCGACAAAGTAGAAGCCGTACAAGATCGTGTTGATGGCCAAGAGCACCGAACCTCAAGGGTTTGGGGGAAAAATGGGCGTTGATTTATTGGTTTTTAAATTAGCTATCTAATTTTTACATTTACAATTATGTGCTTACAATTCATGTGAATATGCATATAAATTTTATACTGATTATTCACATTTCTCTTATAACTTTACAACACATTTGCTTTTCTTCTGTTTATTTACATATGGTAAGGATTCATCTATAGTTTAATACCCGTAGTTTGACAAACCAGGCTCAACGTCGTACGAAGATGACTGCGCGAGCTTGACGCCGACACTTAAAATATCAAGAAAAAATTGCTGAAAAAATATAAACATTATGATAAAAATAAATATTAAGAGAGCCAATCTGAGAGGTTCCAGGAGGCCTCTATACAAGACATGTCGGGAACAAAATTATTTGTTTGATTTTTTTTATTCCTTCTAATGGCTTATGTAGCACCCTATAGAGATCCCAAAAAAAATTGTTCCAAAAATTTTTTTCTGTTATTTCACCATGGATATGCACCAAAAACCCGAAAAAACTCAAATGATCATAACTTTGTTGGTTGTTGAGATATATTAATTTTGAACTATTTATTCAATTCCAAATTGAAAGGCGCACAAAAATTGTGTTAATCACTTTTTAAAAATATTTCATTAAAGGCCTCATTTTGGCATTTTAATATTTCGAGTGGTGCATTGGTTTTTAAATTAGCTATCTAATTTTTACATTTACAATTATGTGCTTACAATTCATGTGAATATGCATATAAATTTTATACTGATTATTCACATTTTTCTTATAACTTTACAACACATTTGCTTTTCTTCTGTTTATTTACATATGGTAAGGATTCATCTATAGTTTAATACCCGTAGTTTGACAAACCAGGCTCAACGTCGTACGAAGATGACTGCGCGAGCTTGACGCCGACACTTAAAATATCAAGAAAAAATAGCTGAAAAAATATAAACATTATGATAAAAATAAATATTAAGAGAGCCAATCTGAGAGGTTCCAGGAGGCCTCTATACAAGACATGTCGGGAACAAAATTATTTTTTTGATTTTTTTTATTCCTTCTAATGGCTTATGTAGCACCCTATAGAGATCCCAAAAAAAATTGTTCCAAAAATTGTTTTTCTGTTATTTCACCATGGATATGCACCAAAAACCCGAAAAAACTCAAATGATCATAACTTTGTTGGTTGTTGAGATATATTAATTTTGAACTATTTATTCAATTCCAAATTGAAAGGCGCACAAAAATTGTGTTAATCACTTTTTAAAAATATTTCATTAAAGGCCTCATTTTGGCATTTTAATATTTCGAGTGGTGCGTTTGGGGCACAAAAACCCACCATGTTAAAAAAACTGAAGGCACCACATGAAGAGCGACCTTTTTTACCCCTATTTGAATGCCTTTTACTAAAAAACTCCGATACACCTGTTTCAATATTTTGACATGAAGCGCGCGAGTCGGTCAAAATGGCGCATTTTTCGGCCGCCGAGGCACCGTGCAAGCGCATTCATCGATCCATAACTGCGCTCAATGTCAATATTACAAAGTCGTAAGTATATCATCTAAGAGCTCTCACGGAGATCTTCAAATGTTGTATACATACTTTTATTGAAAAGTTTCAATTTATATGGGAAATTTCGTTTTATATGATAAGAAGGCTTAAAAAACTACTTCAGAAACATTTCCACATGCCCAAACATAAATCATAAGAAAGAGGATGAAATTTGGTACAAGATGAACCCCTTTACATGAAATTTCATATGTACGATCGTTTGTTATAAGCCATAAGAGTAGGATAGCAAGGTCGTATGGAAAAACTGTAGAAAAAAGGATTGGAATATTCTAATTCGAATAACCTAAAATGTGAATTCTTATGCGAAATGACAGCGACGCTACTGGCACTACTTTTATGATTTATAACAAAAGATCGTATGCATGGAATTCCATTGAAAGGGGTTTCGTCTTGTAGCAAATTTCATCCTCTTTCTTATGATGTATGTTTCTACAGGCGAAAATGTTTTTAAAGTAGTTTTTTAAGCCTTCTAATTGTACAGAACGAAATTTCCCATATAAATTGAAACTTTTCAATAAAAGTATGTATGCAACATTTGAAGATCTCCGTGAGAGCTCTTAGATGATATACTTACGATTTAGTAATATTGACATTGAGCGCAGTTATGGATCGATGAATGTGCTTGCACGGTGCCTCGGCGGCCGAAAAATGCGCCATTTTGACCGACTGCGCGCTTCATGTCATAATATTGAAACAGGTGTATCGGAGTTTTTTGTAAAAGGCATTTAAATAGGGGTAAAAAGGTCGCTCTTTCATGTGGTGCCTTCAGTTTTTTAACATGGGGAGGGGGGGTTTGTGCCCCAAACGCACCACTCGAAATATTAAAATGCCAAAATGAGGCCTTTAATGAAATATTTTTAAAAAGTGATTAACACAATTTTTGTGCGCCTTTCAATTTGGAATTGACTAAACAGTTCAAAATTAATATATCTCAACAACGAACAAAGTTATGATCATTTGAGTTTTTTCGGGTTTCCGGTGCATATCCATGGTGAAATAACAGAAAAAAATTTTGGAACAATTTTTTTGGGATCTTTATAGGGTGCTACATAAGCCATTAGAAGGAATAAAAAATCAAAAAATAATTTTGTTCCCGACATGCCCGTGCTTGAGTCTCTCAGATTGGCTCTCTTAAAAATATGAACTTATGAGAAAATTTGCTTACTACTTCAAAACTTCCAAACGTCGGAGAATGTGTGAGCGCGTGTACAAAAGTACACACACACAGTATGCCAACTTCTAGTATGCCGACGTACTGTATGCCTTACAGTACGCTAACTTCCAGTATACCAACTTACGATTTGTCAAGATATATACATTATGTCAACCTACTGAAGCCAAGTTGCAGCAGGTCAAGTCACCCTATGGCAACTTACAGAATACCAACGGCCATGAAGATGTATTGAACGAAGAACATGGCTCCTTCGAAGAACCCATTGATGAAAGCGACACGCTTGGCCGGATTGCACGCGGCGTCGAGCGCGTTGCGGTATTTCTGAAAATGTAGGAGATATTGTCTGATATTATCCTTCGGTTTTTTTTATTACAAGCACTCACAGTTAATTTACTGCTTCCAGATAAAACATTTATTAAAGTAAGCAATCAGGTATATAAATGTTGAACTTTCCTAGTAACCTCCAGCATGCTCTTCTGTCCGTTGCACGCGGCGAGTGTCTTGACATTCATGACGAGCTCCTCGGCCAGCGAATCCGCCGCCGCTGTCTTCGCCATCAACTCGCGAAGGGGACCGGCGCCGAACTGCAAGAAATATATCTTAAGGTTAGGATCTGCATAGAGGAGCTCCCTGGGGAACAACTTACTATGGTTCTCTCTTCATGAGTGAATTCGATTTGGTCAAAAACATCGACCTCGAAAGTTTGACCCAAGAAAAGTATTCTTTTCGGTTCTCTTCGAGAATGCTTATTACTTGTGATTTCCCTACTATTATTCCAGCTCGGCAAATAGACGGCATTTATATTCGCGCGTGCAAATTAATGTAAATTAGCACTATGCAAATTTGCTCAAAACAATGCTCAACTGTATTGGTCGGTCGGCAATTTAGACTTGTGTTTTTGACGAAACTTAGTGACCTAGGCGAACGCGAAAATTTTTAAATTCGTGGGTCTGTATCTCGGCCCCCATGGGTCGTACAGATCCCAGCGTGGGGGATTACTTCTACGTAGACCGAAACCTAATGAGAGTTAGCTGTTCGCTGCGCTTGCACTGACGCCAATTCTTGCATTTCGCCTCGCACAAGGAGAGAGAGTTCGTGTGATATACAGAAATGGGACAAAAATATTCTGGAAAATTCAAATAGCTTACTTTTTTGAGTTCATGCTCCTTTATTCGATATAATAATCGTATATACTAATCCCAATTATTTCACACTATGGTTGGAATTGAAACTGGAGTTTTAGTACACTTAAATAAGGACCCTATTGAGCAGTGCCATAGTGAAGGCGGAGGCTGGACCAGTGCCAAGCATGATGAGAGTGAGGCGCCAGTTCACGATGAAGGAGACGACGACCGTGCAGAAGAACATCGAAGTGTTGTGGACCAAGAGATTTAACTGCTCAAGTAAAGGGAAATTTTTTATTATTATTAAATTATCCTTATTATGCTCTGCTACTCAACAGGGTAATTCTTTATTATGCCTCACCTTTTCGCCGATTCCATCCCGAATCCGATCAATGTTCCTGAAAGGAAACACCGTTCAGTTACCTGTGTCGACTACTTCTCCTCAATTTCTTACTGTTCCGTCTCTGGCTCTCTTTGTTTGGATTAAGATTTAGCTAGCTCAAAGGAACCATACACTGAATGATTCTGCAGTACTTAATTTGTACCATTTTGAAAGCGCGCCCTGAAATATCTGGCCCCTCTGCAAAGAGGAGGGTGGCTAACAGCTACAATAAACAATTTTGACCAAGGCATATTTTGCGCTCTTTTTCCTTTGTAACAGGGGACAAAAGGTTCAAACTCCCGTAAAGAATGTTCTAGACTGATTCGAATAGATCCACGTTCATAATTATTCAGTGAACTGCACTTTTAAGGGGAGGATTACCAAAAATAATTAATGCTGCTTCGAATTTTTGCGTATACCATGGGAAAGGCATTCTCTCGTTCTCGCGTGCAATTTCGCATGTCGCAGAAGACTCCTGCGTGAAGTTTGCAGGACTTGAAAGATCACATAATTTTTTTGGTGAATACCCTTCTTTAAAAAATCTGCTATACTAAATATTTTTCCTGCAATACCATTCCAACCTAATTCAGAGTGCGATTTGGAAAAATGGATTTTTGGCTCCTTTAAAGACGCACTCATTGAGCTGCGCATTCAGTTCGCCTGCTGTACGACTCTCGAGAAATTCGGCGTCCTGCCTGAGGATAGCGGAAAGGAATTCTCGTCTGAGCCTTGCAACGATTCGCGCTGTGGCTGTTGCCATTAGAATGTGCTGAAACAATTAATACAATTATTCAGACAATAATTAAATAAGCTAAACCTTTCTTTGTACAGCTTCTCTTACCGAAGAAAAATAAAATATTTTAACAGTTTAAAATGTCTAATGCCTTAATTTATTACATGCCCTAATTTTTTAACGCATTAGCTTATTTATTAAGTGTCTCATATATGTTAAAAGATACTAACCTGAGTTAAGGCAGCAACGAACGCAACAACGGTTATGACTGCCATTGCAATGAAGGGATGGGCACACACTCCCCGCTCTCTCCTCACACTCCCCGCTCTCTCCTCTACACTCCCCGCTCTCTCCTCTCACTCCCCGCTCTCTCCTCACACTCCCCGCTCTCTCCTCACACTCCCCGCTCTCTCCGCTCACACTCCCCGCTCTCTCCTCACACTCCCCGCTCTCTCCTCTCACACTCCCCGCTCTCTCCTCTCACACTCCCCGCTCTCTCCTCACACACTCCCCGCTCTCTCCTCACACTGAGCGGTCGGTTCGTGGCTCGCTCCTTCCTAAGCCACATCTCCTCTCCGCGACGCCCCTCGTGCCTGGGGGGCAAAGCTTCTTTCAATCAGGCACCACGCCAGGTTCATCTTCTCTCTCCGGCCACCCCTCATACCCTAGGGCCAAGGGAAATATTTCTGTGATCTTCGGCCCATTCTTGGTTACGTCACAATATGGCGACTAATGTTGATTCCGCTGCCGTTTCCTCTTTCCTCCAGAGCAACAAGCTGAAGAGACCACGTCCCGCGGATGATGACACTCTCTCTCTCTCTACCGATGATGTCCTCAACTACCTCTTCGAGAAGCTCTCCTCTCTCACCGCCACGGTCTCCTCGCTCGAGTCTAACTCCGCATCCAAGGACCTTCTCATCAACGAGCTGACAAGTTCCATCTCCACCCTTTCCGAGAAGTGCGAATCCCTTGAAGCACTCCTGGCCCAAGCACCCAGCCACTCCACTCATGCTTCCAATGATGTGATTGATGTGATTCAAGTGATTGATGATGATATTGATATGTCTCCCAATGACAATGCCTCCCCCCCCCTCTTCCTCCTCTTCTCCACCCTGGGATTTCTCCCGCGAAACAGAGGAAGAGATTAGAGACCGCCACGAACGCCGTCGAGCTCTGGTCATTTACGGCATCCCTGTTCTTTCTGCCGAATCCCCTACCCAAACGGCAAATGCTTACTACAATGCAGTCCTCGGACTCCTCGATTGTCTAAATGTTCCTTGCCTTCCCCTCGCTGTCTATCCCCTCGTAGACCAGGCTCGCAAGCCATCTTCAAATCCCCTCAAGGTCGTCCTCCCCACATCCAAGTTTCAAATCCTAGCCATCTCCAATGCCCACAGACTCCGCCATTCTCCCACCTATTCCAATTGTTTCCTCCTTCCATCGCGTACTTTCGCCCAGCGGGGCATTGTTCCCTCTCCCCCCAAACTCCCCGACTTCTCTCGCTTCTACACCAAACCACATGGCCGCCGCTCGGCCCCTAACACCCTGCCCCCCCGCCCTCTCTCATCTCGCGTGGCCACCCGCAGGCCTTCTCACTCTCACTCTCTTTCTCACTCTAACTCTCACTCTAACAACTCTCACTCTCACTCTAACAACCCTCCTATCTTCTCTAACCCCTCCTACGCGTCCGCGGTCACCCGCGTCCTTCATAACCACTCACCTCCTTCTCACATCTCTCACCACTACTCTCAACACCCACTGCCTCTCTCTCAGCCGCCACAGCCTCTCTCTCCTCCCACTCCCCTTCTCTCTCTCAACTACCCACCCAACCCCTACCAACCTTCTCCAATGCCTCCCCTCTATCCCTCTCCTCCCAACTACTCCTTCCCACCCCCTAACCCTCCCCCTTTTTACCGCCCCCATCCCCAATACCAATTCTAACCACCCCCATTCGCAGGCATAGCTCCACCATTTGTTCTTTCAATGCCCGCTCAATTGTGAACAAAACTTTTGAACTGTCCTCTCTATTCTTCCGTTCCTTCGCTGTTATTGCCATTGTCGAAACCTGGCTTTCCTCCTCCCTCCCTGATAGTTATCTTCTAAACGGTAACCCTGACTATTTAGTCTCTCGCCAAGACCGCCCAAGGCGCAAGGGCGGGGGCGTTGCACTCTTCTTCCGCTCTTCCATCTCCACAAACACCGTCCTCTCTAAATCATCCCCCAACGCCTTTGAGCTCCTCGCAGTAGATGCTAGTTTTAACAGTGATCTCATCCGCTTCATCCTAGTTTACCGTCCCCCTTCATGTTGTGCCTCTGATAATTCTATCCTTGTCAACCTTCTTACAGATCTCTCCACCGCCCCTCACCCTACTATCATTTTAGGCGATTTTAACTACCCAGACATCGTCTGGAATTCCACCAGTCACCCCCCGCTTGCCTCTTCTTCTAAGCTCTTTTATGACTTTACATCCTCATGCTGTTTTGCTCAACTCACACCAGCTCCTACTTGCAATGCTCACTTCCTGGACCTCGTTCTCACCAATACTCCATCCCTCCTCAGCAACACTATCCTCTCCCCTCCCTTCCTCAATTCCGACCATTCCACCATCGAATCCACCCTTTCTCTCTCCCACGCCAAACCTTCTTTTACTTATATAAGGGATTACAACAAATTCGACCACCAGTCAGCCTCCATGTTTCTTTTAGATTTTGCCTTCCCAGCCCCTTTCCATAAGCTCTCAAGTGTAGATCACATGTACTCCGCACTGTCATCCGCCCTCCACGCTGTTGAAGACCTCTTCGTTCCCTTTAAACGTGTCTCCTCTCACGGTATTCGTATCCCCAATCACATTTACCGCCTTAAGCGGAAACGCTATGATGCTTGGCTCGCCCTCCTAGCCCATGAATCTGATTCCACTAGACATGCTTATTCCCTCATTAATTCCCGTTATTGTAAGGCTATTGATAAGTACTCTAGAAATGTAGAAAAACACGTCATTAACTCTAACAATAAGGCCCTCTTCTTCCGCTTTATGCGCAACCGCCTATCCTCCAAACCCCGAGGGGTCGATACTCTCACCTCACCTTCTGGTACTCTCTGCTTTACCGATGATACCAAGGCCCAACTCCTAGCTGCTACTTTTTCCTCTGCTTTTACTATTGACGATGGTAACCTCCCGGTCCTCGCCCCTAACTTTGTCACTCACTCTTCCCCCTCCTTTCAAATCAATTTCCCCCGTCATGAAATTTGCCGAGTTATCGAGACCTATAAGAACTCTTCCTGTAAGACTCCTGATAATTTCAACTTGTCTCTCATTAAGAAACTAGCCATCCCCATCTCGGAAGCTCTGGTATATATATTTGACTTCTCGTACTCCACCTCATCTGTCCCTACGGCCTGGAAAACTTCCATTATAATCCCCATTAAGAAAAAGCCTCCCTATTCTGACCCCTCCAACTATCGCCCTATCTCTATAACCTCATTATTTTCTCGAATTTTTGAACGTATGCTCTGTAAGAAACTCTACCCCTGGTGCAATAACGCTCACTTAATACCTGATGAACAGTACGGATTTAAACCAAAACGCTCCATTGATTACCAGTTGCTAGGTTGTCTCGAACATTGGACCGCTGCCATCTCCCGATCCCATTCCACCGATATCGTCTATTTTGATCACGCTCGGGCCTTCGACCGTGTCTCCCATGCCAAACTCATCCATAAGCTCACACTTTTCTCCCTTCCTCCTAAATGCATCTCCTGGATCTCTGCCTTCCTTAGTAATCGCACTTTCTCCGTCCGCGTAGGCTCCTCCCTTTCCCCTCCCTTACCTGTCACTAGTGGCATCCCGCAAGGGACTGTTCTTGGTCCGCTCCTGTTTATCTTATTTACTAGCGATCTCCCATCACTTGTCTCTTCCCATGATGTTCACTCGCGTTGTTTTGCAGACGACCTCAAGATTTACCGCTCTTTTCCTAGTTCCTCCTCTAATGCTCCTCTCCAGGCAGCCATTGATGAAGTCTCCGCCTGGGCCATCAATTGGCAGCTCCCCCTGGCCCCCTCTAAGTGCTCAGTCCTCCACATTGGAAAAACCAATCCTAACACTACTTACTACCTTAACGGTTCCCCTCTCCCCTCCGTCCCAATCATGCGTGACCTTGGCGTCATTATAGATCCCCTCCTCTCCTTCTCTCCCCACTGTTCCTTTCTCACTAACAAAGCCATAAGCAAATGCCACCCCATCCTTCGCTCTCTTCGCTCTAGAAATAAGAATGTCCTCCTCTCGGCTTATATCCTGTACATCCGTCCCTTGCTAGAATCGTGTTCCTCTGTATTCTCTCCGCGTCTTAAGAAGGATATCCGCAAGTTAGAAAAAGTCCAAAACTATTTCACGCGTTTTATTTACAGACGATCCCTTGGCTATTCTAACCCCAGGGATGTCCCCAACTCTACTGCCCGTAACACCGCCCTCTCCCTCCACTCTCTTCTAACTCGCCGTCAACATGTAGATTTTACCCTTGCGCGTAGACTCGTTTTTGGCCATAGGCGTATATCGGACCGTGTCCCCCACTATTTTCATTTCCGTAACTCTCGCACCCGCGGTTTGTCCTTCCTTCTCTCCTACCCGTCCACCCGTTCCTCCATTCGCAACCACTCCTTCTTTATAAGAGCCGCCAAGGCCTTCAACGCCCTTGCAAAACATACCAATCCCTCTTCCCTCTCTTCTCCTGCTCCTCACCCAATCCATTAATTGTCCACTTCTGTACCATTCTTCATTGTTATCCATATCACTATTTCCCCTTATCCATTTCACTATTTCTATCTATTTATGTCTATTGCTATTCCTACTGCTATCTTCACATCACACACATATATATTCATCAAACACGTGCTTGACGCGTAATAAAATCAATCAATCAAAATCAATCAAGAAAACGCGCATCTCTGACCAGAGTGTCGGGTTATTTATTGGCTGGAGTGAAAAAGGAGGATTAAAATTTTTTATTAAATTGATTACCATCAGTTTATTTTTATTTATTTTTTATAAAGTTCACGGATTCTCCTGGTAGGAGAATTGTTTTTTTTATATTTTTAAGAAAGAAATATGATCATTTAAAAATGATTAGTAATCGTACCGGGCCCATGTTAAGGAAGTGGTTTGCGATGAGGTTAGAAATGACGATGGTGGACGGAAGGAGAAGACCAGAGAGAGTGGAAAGAAGAACGGAGGAGAGGACGTAGATCGTATCACGGCGAGATGCGAAGCGAAACTAAAAAAATTTTCCGCTAAAGTTTACCCCAGGGGATTTTCCGGTACGGAGAAGACGAATATCATATTCTTTTCTTATCACCAGGTTATTTTCCTTACGGTAAGTATGCGTTATCTAGCCCTTTTGCCAAAAATTACGTGTAAACCATGCTATTCGTGTTATTTTAGGTGGAAAATACAAATGAACAGGAAACATTAGCAGTAAATTCGTATTCTCCAGCTAAAATAACACGAATAGCATGGTTTACACGTAATTTGGGGCGAAAGCGCTAGATACCGAATACTTACCGTAACTCGGGAAAATGAAGTGATGATAAGAAATGAATATGGTATTCGTGTTCCCCGTATCGGAAAACCCCTGGGGTGGATTTTAGCGAAAAATATTTTTTTCAAAAAGAAAAGTTCGACCTTTGGGGTGGTAATAGTTTAATAGTTTAAAAAAATTCTTTCAAACAATTTTACGCTATTGTGACATGTAGTATGTACTGTCCCGCCCAACATCTCAGGTACATACATATATGATTCAGATATTACTATAAATAATTTCAATTGATATTTCAGCGCTCGGAGCAGAATTTCAACGAAGTTTTCTGTTCAAACTAGACTATTTCGACACAGCTAAATACATAGGTAACATTACTTTTTTCAAAAAAATTGACCCTGATGGGAAAATTCATATTTTACCCAGAAAGCTATCTGAGAAATGCAGCACATTGCGCGGCATTTTTCAAACATGTTTGTGGCTAAAATATGAATCTTCTCTTCAGCGTCAATTTGTTTTGAAAAACTAATGCTATCTATCACCGTATTTATACGTGTTGATTTAGAATAGGTTGAACAGAAAGCAACGTTGAAATGCGCCTTGGGAGCTGAAAAATCAATTGAAATTATTTAGATTAATCTAATTAATCTGAATTATTTATGTACCTGAAATATTGGGCGGGACTGCAGATATAATATATTATTCGTGTAATAAAATTAGGTTTACTTTTTGTAATTCTTACCAACTCCTTTGGCGCAACCGGCCGGACTTCGCACTTTTCGTTTCCTTGCTTGCCACTGAAGGCATTATTCTTTTTAAATTATTTTTCAAAACATTTCGAAATTTTAGTTTACTCTTTACAAGGATTGCTACCCAAAAATGCTTGCATATTCTTGAATTTATTGCTAATTCCACCGTATTCTGGACGAGTGGGCGTTGCCAAAATGCCTTGATTGCTTCATTTATTTAAATGAATCACCAATAACCGGCCAAGGCGCCAGTGAGCTTGGTGAGGATGCTTCTCTGCTGTTGCTTTTCCTTACTTCCTTCTGACTGCGATGATTCGTTGCCGCCAGTGCTTGGGTTTGAGTTGGCACCAACTGGCAATATTGTTTTATCGTTCGACTTTTTTTCTTTTTTTTTCAGCGGTGAAAATGTTCCTTCGAATGCTTCTGTTCACACGTTTGTAACGTAAAATTTGGTGGGGAAAACCAGAACTAATTTTGATATGCGGATCTTGTTTATATGTAATACTTACCTAACATTCTCTACTTCCCTCGTCCGAGCTGCATTGGCCACTCGAGAAACCTGAGACTTTTTTTTTATTATTTTATTTTATTATAACACAGTAAACAATAAATTGTAAGTTGTTAATCAGTGATGGAAAAATTTGTGAATTTTTTTTAAAGATCCTTAAATGTTAGTGATGATCGATAAAATCAAGTGGAATGGCAAACGAGTTTGAAAGATCTGACCATGAGCAACATATTGGAAAAAATAAGAAAGCGCACTCATAGTCGGAGCCTCCTCGGAGCCGACTGCAAGATGAGCCCAATAGTAGGATGAAATGATTGGTTTCTTCCATTCCAAGCAGAATGATAAGAGAACCATTTTATCTTCATATTTTCACACATGAAACTTTAAAATGCACGTGCAAAGTGCAGAAGTTCTTCAAATTTAATTAAATTGTGTTTCTTTTATTAACAATAAGAAATTTCTCACAATCAAGCAAACAATAAAGCAAACAAGCTATTTATTGTTTATTTCGTAGAAAATAATTCCATCAGTTAGCACGAATTACACAGAAAAAAATGTTTCCCGTAAGTTGTTTTAAATTAAAGGATGAGTTTGGATAATAAAGCATGATATTATTTTTACGGACATAAAGCATGAAAGTAATTAAACCGGTGAATTTTGAGCGCTGGGGCACAAACCACATTGGCGCAGGAAAAATGAAAACGAAAGTCACAAAAGTAGAAAAAAATTGCTTACTAAAACTGTGGCATACGAACTAAATTACGCGTTCGTTCGGGGCGCAATCTGACTGGGAAGCGTAAAACTTTTATTTCCACTAATTGCTTATCGATAATATATTAAAATCGAGTTTCAAATAGACATGCATGGAGACAAACAATTGAAATACATAATATAAAATGTAGCCATTTCCTATATTCGAGGCAGATAAGAGCGTTTCCGTTTGAGTATAACGGAGTGTCTCTTGCCTTGAGGCTCTGAGCCCTGAGAAGGTCGACGTATCAGTTAATTTGTTGTGTACCTCTTTGAGGGGAGGGGGGGGGGGTGGTCCTCAGGCTTCCTCAGTTGTCTCCCTCTCATCCGCCAATGAGACTCTGAGCCCTGACAAAGTCGGCGTATCTTCCATTCGCTCTCATCAGCTCTTCGTGACTTCCACTTTCGACAACTGCTCCATTTTCGATGAAATAGATTCGAGTAACGTTCTGTAAAGACTCGAACTTTACTATTTATTAAAAAAAGAAAGGTTAAAATGTACAGTTGTTTACACTCGTGCACATTCTGCATAACTCGTATAAATGATTATTCATGTTTTTTAATTGATATACTTGTACGCAAATATTTCCAGACAAATGGAATTTTTGAAGTTTTAAATATAAATAAAATAGCACCACCTGAATGGAGCTCAGGCGATGTGCAATCGAAATCGAAGTCCGGCCTTCCATCGCAGCAGCCAACGCAGCTTGCACAATCTGAAAACTCACGCTTTTGTCTGACTAGAGGGCAAGCATCCGAAGAAAGAAAAGATTTCGGTTCTCTGACTATGAGAAATCACTCAATAAGCAAGAAAAAGATACTGACATGGCGAGATCTACCGAAAAAAATATGCCAACTGCCTTTCCATCTATTCCTCCTCCCTTGCCACCTCTCCCTTCTCCTCCCTTCTCGTGCTCCTCCTCCCCACCATGCTCTGTGCATCTAGTGCACTGGAGCTTCATCCAGCTGCCTTTTCATCCTCCTCCCATATCCTCCCCTCTCTTCTCCTCCCTCCTCCCCTCTCCCCTCCAGCGCTATCCTCCCTCCTCCCCTCTCCTCCACTCTCCTCCCTCTCCCCTCTCTTCCCTCCTCCCCTCTCCTCCCTCCTCCCCTCTCCTCCCCTCCCCTCCCTCTCGTGCCTCCTCCCCTCTCCTCCCTCTCGTGCCTCCTCCCCTCCCCTCCCTCTCGTGCCTCCTCCCCTCTCCTCCCTCTCGTGCCTCCTCCCCTCTCCTCCCTCTCGTGCCTCCTCCCCTCTCCTCCCTCTCGTGCCTCCTCCCCTCTCCTCCCTCTCGTGCCTCCTCCCCTCTCCTCCCTCTCGTGCCTCCTCCCCTCTCCTCCCTCTCGTGACTCCTCCCTCTCCTATTTATTCTCTCCTCTGCTCTCCTCGTTCTCGTGGCTACTCCCCTCTCATCCCTCTCATGCATCCTCTGCTCTCATCCCCATTCCCTCCGCCCCTCTCCTCCCTCCGCCCCGCCCCACCCCTCTCCTCTCCCCTCCCTCCTCCCCTCCCTTCACTCCTCCCCTCCCTTTACCTTCTCGCTCTGTGCATCGAGTGCACTGGTCGCTTCATCCAGCAGCAGCAGCCTTGGCTTCCTCACCAATGCGCGCGCCAGAGCCACTCGCTGCTTCTGCCCGCCCGAAAGCGACCCTCCGCGGGCACCCACATTCGTGTCGTATCCCCAAAATGATCATGTTTTTGCTATTACAGTATGAAACATTTAGCCTTAATTCGAAAGAGAGAAATGACACAAAACTGAATTGATATTTGAACCTGTGGCAGTGCTTCTATGAACGTGGCAGCATTCGCCTGTCTGCACGCGTCAACGACCGCATCGAGCGTCGTCTGCTCTTCACAGCCAAGACGAACGTTCTCAGCAATCGAGCCCTGTGTCATTTTCGTGCTAACTTTCGGTTGCTTCGAGGTATAGACGGAAAAAATGTAATATTTTTATAGCGTGAATTAACAAAGAGAAAAGAACAAAGTGATAAAGCGCACTCATGCGCTGGCGGCTCACCTCAAATAGCACGGGTTCCTGGCCGACGAGTGCCATCTGAGCGCGGAGATGGCGGACGGAGAGAGAGCGATGGTCGACGCCGTCCAGTCGCTGGTTATAATCACATGTTAAGTAGTAAATAAAATATATAAAAATGATAATAGTACAAAAAATTATTTAAAAGATCATATAACAGAAATTAATTTCAACACATTCGCTGGACATCACAAGCAATGCTTATGTATGGATGTTGAATGCATCAGCTATGTGAATGTGAATAAGAAAGTTTGTAATTCTCATAATTATTTTTAGAGATAAAAACAGTGAAACAATAAAATAGGACTGACAATGACGCCGTCCCTCTGCGTGTAGAAGCGTTCGAGCAGCCCGATGAGGGTGCTCTTTCCGCAGCCAGAGGGACCGACCAGGGCAATCGACTCGCCCGCCGCAGCTGACAAAGACAGGCCGCGCGCCACCTGGCAATTGGTTGTTCATGAAAGAGTCTACGGTTATAGTTAACGTCTTTATACACTGATGAATTGACTCTTTACATCCTCCGTACCATGAGCGAAGGTCTGCTGGGATAGGCGAAACGGATACGATCTACCGAGAATGCGCCCGTTAGATCCTTGAGAGATGTTTTATTTAAACAAGATATTACTGATAAACGTATGGGACAAGAATGAAAGGTTGTCAACGATAGTGCACAGGCAAAGCTCCAAACCTTTTCTTGACCCACTGCCAAGTCTCCGCCTTCTTCCGGTAGATCATAGTACCGATAGAGAACGCGCGCGGCACCGTCCGCGCGAATAAGATCCGGAATGGATGGGTAGAAGGAGAAGAGCGCCCAGCCGAAGAACTCGACGTATGCGGCGACACTGCGTAAGGGAGAGGTTATCAAGGCGTTTTTAATAACTCCTCGCACCCGTCCAAAATATTGAATTGTGTATTTCAAGTGGCATTTTAGCGTATACTCGCTTACATGTATAGATCGCCCTTGGTGATAGCACCGTCGTAGAGCATGAATGTGCCGATGAGGAAGATGATACCGCTCAAGAATTGGATACTGCCCTGTGCCACAGAGAACACGAGCGCATTCAGCGTGGCAAGCTCAAAGTAATATTTGAATTTCCCTCCAAGTTGTAATCTAACGTTAAGAAAACAAGTCAACCTTGAAGTCGATCTTGGCCGCCGAACGCTGCTTCTCCTCGTAGATGCGTTCAAAGTAGCTCTCAGCCGCCATCAGCTGAATCGTCCGCGTCTGCTCGAGCACCTCGATCGCGAGCTGCATGGAAGGAAAATGAACTAGGCTCCGCCCATCCGTCCACAAAAGATAAAACTGATAGTGCCTGTGGCGTCGTGTCGATAATTCGCCGCCAAGCGCTCGACCGACTAATGGCGGCGAAGAGAAGAAGAATGACAACAATGAAGAAGACGGAGATGCTCAGGCCTGACAATGTAAGCACAAAATATATTTATTTCATAATATTCGAAAGAGGCACAAAAATTGACTGATTTAATACGGCAATTAAGCAAAAATTGTCGAAAAATTGTACTAATAAACATTAAAATAAGGGATGAAAATAAACGGAGTTAAGCATATCTACCGATTAGAGCGAGCATCCAGTTGATTATTAGCGCCGCAATGACGCAGACGACGTAGGCGCTGCCGCCATTAACAATTAGCACCATGCGACTGTCGAGGCCCTGAAAGATCACACAAAAAGTGCTGACGGACGGAGGAGTCGAACCCGGGCTAGCTGACTGCTATCCACCAAAAAACGTGAGCCGGAGGGTGGGAACTAACCGCCATGAGATCAGGAGCCAGCCGATTTAAGTCGGTGACTATGGTAGCGTTGCTAAACGAATCAAATAAAATGGAACTGCTCATTATACTCATTCAATAACACATTTCCACAACATCTTTTAAGTGGTGCAACCTCGTTTCTTTTCGATCGAAAAAGGCGGAAGGCTGAGCGAGGACGCGCGATAGGATTCGGTGCTTTAGTTGAGAGACGGCAAGCTGTGCCGTCCAACCGGCGAGAAGTTGCTAGAATAGAATGAGAGAGTCACTTCCATTCTGCATATTCACTATGCTAGATATTCTTTTATATTCGTATTTCTTAGCATCAATGTGCACGCCAGGGCTCTCAACAAGCCAAGATTATTTCCAAGTACATAGATATGTGTGGCTTGGTCCCTTTTCTTATTTATTTTTTATTTACATATTTATTTTTGAATTTAGAAATGTAATGTAAAAACTAACAGCAAAAGTGCACGCAATCCAGACGAAGACGGCGATGAAGACGCAAAAAGAGCAAGTGAAGATGAGCACTTTAGTGTAGTCATCGTCCTTTGTATCTGAATCGAGGAGAAAGTGAGAGTTAGAGAAAAGAGAGGGATGCGAACGTGAGCCAAAGAAGAGATGAAAGATATCATTTATAAGTCATCCCCCAGGACATCGTAACGTTTTGCCCCTTGGCTCCTAAGTTGTGTTCTACATATGATTCTAAAGTCGCAGGCAAGCGGATGGTGAGGCGAATGAACTATATTCGCTAAGAAAGGATCCCTTCTGTAAGCAGGGGTAACTTACTTGGTCTATGCATCAAAATTAAATGGTGAAAATCGGTGAGCGGTTTGCTTATTGAATTGATTGATATTTGCCGAATAAACGCAAATTATAATTTTTATTATATATTTATCTTATTACTATTGTTTAATAAAATTATTCTCTTGTAGTAAAATTTTTAAAATTAGATTATTTTTATTGTTATTGTTATTGTATACAATAGCAATAATAATAATTAAATTTATAATCATTATTATTATCATACAATAATAATAAGTATAATAACCTAGAGTATCGTAAATGCCTTTGAGTAGAAATGTAAAGAGCGGTATTTCCAGGCCACGTGCAAAAGACAGCGCTTGTGATATGATCATCTGCAACAGTCATTAAGGGTATACTTGGGCCAGCAAATGTTATTCTCTTAATCTTTAAAACTGTAATA
Source organism: Allodiplogaster sudhausi (assembly GCA_945643635.1). Classification (NCBI taxonomy): domain Eukaryota; kingdom Metazoa; phylum Nematoda; class Chromadorea; order Rhabditida; family Diplogasteridae; genus Allodiplogaster; species Allodiplogaster sudhausi. The sequence continues at coordinate 977,344 of CALZFC010000049.1, forward strand.
GTCGCCGAAAATATCTTTTAAAATAATTTTGTTAATACCTTTAAAAATGGTCCTTCGGAATAGAGACGAAGCAGCGACGACGGCGGAGGCAGGAAAACGTCCTGGAAAACGCAGAGTCAGCTTAAAGGAAAACGATCGCAGAAAATGATTAATGATTGTAGGGACTGTCAATGATGAATGCAGACCTCTCCATGCTTGGCCGGCCCCACGCGTCTCCTCCCCCCGCTACTCGCAGATGACACGGCCGAGGATCGAGGAGAGCCGAAGCGGCCGAATGGCATCATCACTGCTTCGTCATCGCTGCAAACAATTGCAAAGTTTTGATGTGCTCACCAAAATATGTATTCTCCTAATAATAAGGTGAAAAGCTGTCTGCTACCTATGCTCCTTGCCCGTGCGCGTCTGCATACGCTTCTCGTCCCGCTCGAACTCCTTCTCCTCCTCGAGGTCGGCGACCTTCTCGAACATCTGTGCCTTGGCGAGCTTGGAGTAGAGGCCGTCTTCCTCGCGCAGCAACTCATCGTGCGTCCCTTGGGAAGGAGAGTTTTTGGATAGCAAACGACAGTTTATCAACATAAACAAGCTGCCCTTCATTGCAATTTCTAAGTTACTACGTATGGAAGCGGAATAAAATTTTCTTTAACGCTTCACTAATTTGAGTGTCATTCTTGCGCAGGGGTCATGCTAATCTTCTCTGTATTGTTCCAATTCCAGAACGTGTTATTTCGGACGAAAAAGGGTGAGTGGTCGTTTATGCGTCTATTTCAAGGAGATCTAAGGCGAATTTAATAGTGTCTTGTTTTTTCGACTTATTTGGTCGGCTTGAGCTAGAACCTTAGATTGCAAGTGTCGCGAAGTCACAAAAATTTCTCTGCTCTGAGGAGATTAACAGCATTCTCTACTTTGAATTTGCGAATATTTTATATTCCCGCCATTTTCAAAAAAAATTTGGAATAACCGCACCGTGGCCGATGAGGCCGTTCTGTAAATGCCCATTTATACATATATGACGGGGCCAACTAAAAAAACGGTCGTTTTTGCGTTTTCGACGTGTTTAGCGAGATTTGTGCAGTGTGTGTAGAAAAGTGCATGTACTAAGCTGCATCTTTTTTCAAGCATCTTTATTAACGTACAAAGGTGTGCAAAAAGGTTACACAGAAATATACACGTACTAACATGCCCATAAATGACTTTTAAAAATGAGCATGTAGATACGCGTATAAATGTGCACATGAATCAGACATAAAAATGGGCAGAAAAGTACTTGTACTATAGTGCTCCAAATTCATCAAGAAAAATGAGCACGAATGTACGCGTACAATATCACTTAGAAAAAAATTAGGAAGAAAATACGTGTACAAAACTGCTCAAAGATTGAACGCAAAAATACACGTACAAAAGTGCTCAGAAATGAGATAGCAGAAAAACCTGTTAATTACAAGTATAAATTACTGCTTATAGTATTAAAAACAATTAAATATAGTACATATCTAGGAAAACAACAAAACTTTCACTTAATAAGTTTAGAAAATAAAAATCACAATATCGGTCATGTTCAAACGACCATTAAACAGAATATCAACATCATGCTCACAATACCATGGCAAAAATATATAAAGTAAAACATTAGAAACGTAATAGAACAAAAATATCTTGAAAAAACTAATATGGAGAAACGGAAGAATGTCGAAACATGTTTTCGAAAACGGCCTGCTTGCGCTTTCCAAAGCGCGCCACAAACGCGCGAAAACCTGCGCACAAAACGTGTTTGCACGCAACGCGGCTAGCAGGCTGTTTTCGAAAACATATTTCGACATCCTTACGTTTTTCCATATTATGTTTTTAAAGTTTTTTGTTCTATTCTGTTTCTAATGTCTGAATGTATATATTTTTTGCGAATGTAGGGTGGTCATGACCTTGTCATTCGGTACGTTGGAACTTTGAACATGACCGATATTGTGATTTTTACTTTCTAAACCTATTAAATGAAGGTTTTGTTGTTTTTCCTCAATAAGTAGGATATTTCGTTGTTTTTTGATCATATAAGCATTAATATATTCTTGTAATTAACAGGTTTTTCTGCTATTTGTATTTCACTTCTGAGCACTTTTGTACATGTATTTTTGCGCTCATTTTTTTTAGCAGTTTTGTACGCGTATTTTCTTGCTCAAATTTTTTACGCCATATTGTACGCGTATATTTGTGCCCACATTTCTGTTAGTTCTTGAGCACTTTTGTTCATGTATATTTCTGCTCATTTTTCTTTCCGTTTTATGAACATGTTTCAACGCGTATATTCTTGCTCAATCTTCAAAATAATTTTGTGCATTTTAATACATGTATAGTTGTGCTCATTTTTCACTCGGAATTCTGTACACTTTTGTACGTATATAAAGACTCAAAAAAAATATGCAGTTTAGTATATGAACTTTTCTACGAACGCTGCACAAATCTCACGAAACACGTCGAAAACGCAAAAACGACCGTTTTTTTAGTTGGCCCCGTCATATATGGTTCGAGCAACCTACATTGACCGGGTTTTTCTTAACACATTGGCTCACGTGCCCCGTTGTCCATACTACAAGTTTCTGGGGAGAGATGCGAGATGTAGTAGCTCCATTTCTGAGGACTGCTAACACCGTACTTTTAAGTGATCGGGCCGCCAATCGTGGTAGGAGTTTTTTTCCCTTATGATCTCCTTTAAGCAACCTGTCTTATGCCACAAAGCTGGTTCGCTTGTGGTGCGTCAAGCGAACGACGGACCGTCAACCTTTGAAAAAAAGCTCGGTCAACCCATATGCTGAGCATATCCCAACGCGTGACCGAATTCACGCGTTTCGGCTGCCTAATTTTCGCTGCGTATACTGCTTTGCGCTAGGAATATTTCAGTTACGCAGCCGTGTGTAGCAGTCTTTTTCTATGTTGTATAAGTAAAATGTAGCTTCCCGCCCATTTTGAGTTCCAACGGCCGCAAAGATTTTCGTAGCAGCCCTATATGAGCTTCATCATCCCGCGCGGTTTGAAGGTCCGTGGATGGAGCGGGCAAGAAGAAGGTGCGTTGGCCAAAGAAGGGGTGGGCAAGAAACTCATGCTGTTTTTAGTTTTTATTATAGATTAAGTTAGACTGGACACCTTTCTGGACGAGAACTCCCTTGTCGAGGACATGGATGACGTTGACATCTCGGAGAGTGGAAAGGCGATGAGCAATGGTGATTGTGGTGCGGCCCAGGCTCGCGAACTTCAGGGCTCGCTGGACAGAGAAAGAGAGAGAGAGAGAGAGTGAGAGAGATAATGGAAAGAGAGAGAGAGAGAGAGAGAGAGAGAGAAAGAGAGAAAGAGGGCGAGTGAGAGAAAGGGTGTGAGAGAAAGAGTAAGAGAGAGGGGGGAGACAGACGAGAGCGAAGTCCCTCTGAATTGAACCTACTGCTCACTCCTCGAGTAGAGAGAGAGAGAGAGAGTGAGAGAGAGAGAGAAATAGAGAAGAGAGCGAAGTCCCCCTGACCTGGACCTGCTGCTCACTCTTCGAGTCGAGAGAAAGAGAAAGAGAGAGAGAGAGAGAGAAAGAGAGAAGAGAGCGAAGTCCCCCTGACCTGGACCTGCTGCTCACTCCTCGAGTCGAGTGCACTGGTGGCCTCGTCCAGAATGAGAATGGGAGGGTCCGTCAGGAGTGCCCTTGCAATGGCGATCCGCTGCTTCTGCCCGCCCGACAAACGGACGCCGCCGTCCCCCACCAGCGTGTCCAGGCCCTAAAAGTTAAACTCGAGAACTTTCGAAAAAAATATATTTTAAAGAAAAATTAACTGGATTTAAATGTTTAAAAGTTCAAGAAAATCACCAACATTTTCCAGCTTGTCAATGAATTCGAGTGCATTCGCAATACGCGCGAGCTCACGGAGCCTTTTCTCCTCGTCTGAATCACAAATAATTTATGTTCAGATATGTCTTTCTTGGCATTCCTAAACATTAATATTACTACCGTAAGGCAGCATCTTGCACTCTTCTAATTGTTTGATCGTCTTACACGAGACACGCCCATGAGGTATAGCTAATTATTTTATTGATACTTTTATACACAAATCTCTACGATATTACTGCTGATTTGCCGCGATCTCGATAGCTTGTTCTTACCGCCCTCAACGTGCCGTCCGAGCAGAATGTTCTCTCGAATGGTGCCATTGAAGAGGTACGGTTCTTGCATAACAATGCCGATCATCTATATTGAAAAAATTATACTTAAAAAGAATGCAGAATGAACGTCTGGTACTTTTCGAATAGCCTTGGGATGAATCTCCGCAATGTCTATGCCATCGATGAGAATTTGGCCGCTTGTCGCATCGTACAGTCGCGTCAGCAGTGCCACCTGTTCGTATTGCATTTTACTCAATAATTTCTAAATTAAGTTAATATTATGGTATTTCACTATTATTATATTCATTACAAGTTAGTACTAAATCAACAAAATAAAATGAAAAATAGGGATGCTTATTTATTTCGCGCCTTCTTCTTCTTCGAAACAATATACATGTGATAAACTTTCCTATAATTATCACCAATCAGAAAGACATAAGTTGATGTTAAGAGAGATAAAGATCTGATTGATCGGGAATAAAGAAAGAAAATAGCGTGAGGGATAGAGATGAGAGAAAAAAGTGATCTCGCTGTAAGAGTGCATTAAGAGAGCCTGTCTGAGAGATTCGACCACGGGATTATTAAGGTAGTGCAGGGAATAAAATAATTTTTTTGATTTTAATTTTACTTTAAGGGTTACTGTAGCACCCTATGGGGATTCCAAAAACATTTTTTTCAAAAATTTATTTTCGTTTTTAAGCACAGTATACCTCGAATTGTCGAAATGAGATAAATAGCCATAACTGTTTGTAAACTCAACGAAATTGAATTTTGAAAAGTTTATTACGTTCAGCAATCCGAAGGGCATAAAAAAGTCTTTAAAAAATTTTTGAAAAAAATTTACTTATGGGGTCATTTTGACACCCAAATATATCGTGGGTGCGGTTTGGGCCCGAACCTTTTTTCTGTATCGTGAATTCGGCACCTTTTCGCCTGTTTCTGATATTTGTTGAGCAGAGCGCGCCATCGTTTTACCTTTGTAAGGAAGAGCATTTAATTTTAGGTAGTTTACATAGGTTTGCAACTGAATTGGACGACGTAATTGATGCGATTTTGCGGCCAGAAACTAATAACTCCGCAAATTATCAAAATTTTAAATCGCCCAATCCTTTGTAGTTCTTGAGCTAGAAACAAGATGGGATTGTTCACCAGTCGATTTTAGGCAGAAATGGTATATTTGTGCAACATTACAAAAAAAATAATTGGTAAATTGTTTTTTCGTATCTCAAATAATTCCCCTATAACCTCGGAAATGTAACTTTATGACTCATTTTCAAAAGAATTTCTGAATTTATCTTTTACCACATGAAAGAACGGGTTTTTTGAACCCGTACAATTGCCCATCACATCAATATAGCTACAATCTTTTCGATAATCTATAATTAGAGACAGAAATCCGATCGCTTTTTTTCGAAAAAAAAAAAAAAAAAATTTTTTTTAATCGTTCTGATGCCGTATGTTCTAGGTTGGTAGAGAAGAAAGTCAAGTTTATTCTTTCTAATAATACTTTATACTTCATCCATTTTCAATATATAGCTCAGAATAATTCATCGTGACTTTCGGGCTCAAAATAATTCATCGTTCCATCTCTTCCTGTTATTCTGAGCTGTATATTGAAAATGGATGAAGTATAAAGTATTATTATAAAGAATAAACTTGACTTTCTTCTCTACCAACCTAAAACATACGGCATCAGAACGATAAAAAAAATTTTTTTTTTCGAAAAAAAACGATCGGATTTCTGTCTCTAATTATAGATTATCGAAAAGATTGTAGCTATATTGATGTGATGGGCAATTGTACAGGTTCAAAAAACCCGTTCTTTCATGTGGTAAAAGATAAATTCAGAAATTCCTTTGAAAATGAGTCATAAAGTTACATTTCCGAGGTTATACTGGAATTATTTGAGATACGAAAAAACAATTTACCAATTATTTTTTTTGTAATTTTGCACAAATATACCATTTCTGTCTAAAATCGACTGGTGAACAATCCCATCTTGTTTCTAGCTCAAGAACTACAAAGGATTGTACGATTTAAAATTTTGATAATTTGCGGAGTTAGGAGTTTCTGGCCGCAAAATCGCATCAATTACGTCGTCCAATTCAGTTGCAAACCTATGTAAACTACCTAAAATTAAATGCTCTTTCTTACAACGGTAAAACGATGGCGCGCTCTGCTCAACAAATATCAGAAACAGGCGAAAAGGTGCCGAATTCACGACACAGAAAAAAAGGTTTTTTTCGAAAAAAGTGTTGAAAAGGTGAAATTGAAGGAAAAGTCATGCGTGTTATGGAACTGTTTTGTTAGTTTTAATAAGACAAATCGAATTATCACTCTAATGTTGCTCATTGTTGGCTTTTAAGCGATTTATGCCAATTTACCTGCTCGCCAGTTTGAGCAAATGTGAATGTTCAGGCGAAAATTAGGCTACCATTACGTGCTCCAATCCGTTGGTCAACCATTGTACTAGGGGTTATAAATGCTCCTCTTTCACGTGGTGGTGTCGTATCCGCGCCCTCGAAACGTTTTCAGGCCCAAACCGCACCCACGATATATTTGGGTGTCAATATGACCAATTAAGTGAATTTTTTTTTAAAAAATTTATGGCTTTTTATGCCTTCGGATTTCTGAACGTAATAAACTTTTCAAAATTAAATTTCGTTGAGTTTACAAACAGTTATTGCTATTTATCTCATTTCGAGAATTCGAGGTATACTGTACTTAAAAACGAAAATAAATTTTTGAAAAAAATGTTTTTGGAGTCCCCATAGGCGGTATAAAAAATGAATCATTTTTATATAAATTAAAAATGATTCGTACTGACCGAAGTGCTCTTTCCACAGCCGGAATGGCCGACGAAAGCGATGCTTTCGCCTCGTTCCGCCTTCCAAGAAACTCCCTAGTAAAATAACTCAATTTTATTTTTAAATTTTTTATAACACTTTCACTATGCTCACAGGATAGTTCAAATAACGGCAAACTTGAAGAAGATGAAGAAAGAAATAAACCTGCAGCACTGGAGTGGCGCGGCTCGGATACGCAAAGTGCACGCTGCGGAATTCGATCGATCCTTGTATTTTCATGTCGCGTATCGCGTTCGGCGTGCAAGTCACCGTTGACTGCTGGAAAGGGACTGGAACATATTGATCGACTTAAGACAATAACTCGCGCCAAAATGTAAAATTTTATCAGGAAATAAAGATTGAACAGATGATGGTCCTGACACGATCGATCATACGGTAGATGAGGGCGGCAGAGATTCGTGCCTTGAGCAGCGCCATCATATGCGGGCCGAGCAAGCCGAGGAAATAGGCTCCGAGCAGTACGGTATTGATAGCCATTAGAACGGTACCTTTGAAATGTTGGAATAGGTTCCTTATTGTTAGGGTGCAAGCAAATACCGCAGAAAAGAAATATATGCATATGACACTTTACAAAAATAAAATAAAACAGAAAAATATGACAGACCAGGCTCCATATCGATCGAAGGCGTCTTTGCCAGACGCACGCCCACTCTATAATTTATAAGAATAGTGTTTTTATCTCAAATTACGACAATATTGGAGATAAAGAGCAAGAGGCCATAGCAATGTTGTCGCAGTAAGTTACATTATTTATGCGAACTCAACAATTAATATTGTCAGATGCCGCGTTTGTAATATCCGTATTTTATGTGATTTTATTGATTTTATGAAACATACATGTGCGTGTGACTCATCAAAAAGCATGCTCAAGTATCAAGTATGTATAAAAAATATGTATAAATAATAACTGACAGAATGCCGACAGCCGTAAAGATGTAGAGCATGAAGAACATGGCGCCTTCGACGAAGCCGTTGATGAAGGCGACTTTGATTGCCGGTCTCTGTGCCGCGTCCAGTGCTCCACGATATCTCTGAAGTTGCGAAGATTTTCAAAATGAAACAAAAATTACTATTATAACAAAAATAAATAAGAAAATATTAAACCACCCGTAGCATCTGCGGCTGCCCGTTGCACGCGGCGAGTGTCTTGACATTCATGACGAGCTCCTCGGCCAGTGAATCCGCTGCCGCCATCCGCTCCATCAACTCGCGCATCGGGCCAGCGCCAAACTATACACTTGTTTAAGAGAGCCTCTCTGTAAGACTCAAGGAGGCTGGTATAGGCGGTTGCCCGGAGGAATTTTTGTTTAGTTTAGCGTTGTAAACTTTATGAGGGATATATCTAGTGTTCATAACGAAGTCTAGGCGGTCCGGAAGTTTAGAAAAAATTTTTTCACTTAGATATAAGTCGTAATGTTCTTAAATTTTGGATGACCATATCTAACGTTATGCTTAATATTTCTCAATATTCTTTTCACTGTTCGATTCCTTGTCGAAAACTACACAAAAAAGTCCCAGATGACCATATTCGAAAAATTAAAATTTTTATAACTTTTGACCAATTTAATTTTTTGAAATGTCGTTTTCAGGCAATAACTTTTTTTTTTACTATTACTTTCCAAAAACTGAATCTTCCACGTGAAAGAGGAGCGAAAACTACATATAATATGTTTCTACGACGAAAAATCTCGGACACTTTTTTTGGGTATCTGCATTTGAATAAGCCAATTGTCGGTTTCAGCTTTTCAAACATAATCTCATTCAAACTTCATCAATTGTAAAGAAGAATAGATCATTCGATGTGATTTTTTATGCTCTTCAAATTGGGCCTATGATTTGTACGCAAATAACAAGTCTACAGGCCGAAAATTTACTTTTTGTGTTTTTATGCCAATTTCTGGTGTTGAAATACTTATTCTTTGGAATCTTAATGGGTCTTGTTCACCTATTTTCCACATGATCTTTACACTGCAAGAAAGAGCAGCTAAAACTGAGTTGGATACAGCTTTATAATCGAAATCTGAGGACACTTTTTTTGGGAACATGCATTTGAATGCTCACTGTTGCAGGCGATATGGTCGAATATATTTAGATCGTATTTCAAAATTGTCATTTTAAAGTATCGAGCACCACAAAATATCTATTCCTGAATTGTTTGCAGTTCTCTAGTGATTTACCGCTCAAAAGTGCTACATAAGTTAAGAAATTGCATTTTTAGGTGCAACGACAGAAAAAAAAAATGTTTGAAAACTCTTTCGGAGCCAACAATCGAGTAGTTTTCGAGCCAAGTTCCCAAAACGATTATAACCATTCGAGAGTACTGTGACTTGTGCATAATATATCTACAGATGAAAATGCAAAACCACTCTATGTTTAAGAAATCTTAAGAAAGCCTCTATCTGGACTTTCCGTCTACATCAGAAGACAGGAGCAGGCTAAGGCATCCACAACAAAGATTCTCGGCATTTCAACTCTGAATACATTTGTGTTCAACGATGATGGAATCCGCGCATATCGCCACTCAACAATTGGACGCGGCACGCACATTCGCTACGACAGCCTTCAGCCGAACATTGTTGAAGGAACAATAATTCGAGAGGGTGGAAAATTGCCTGGTGTATCAGATTTCTGGGCCACAACCGGCAAAGCTCTACGTCTTGAAACAACTCATCACAGAGCAACAGAGCATGCAGATGAAGCCGAACACTGCAAGCCAGAGGATTCAGATTCATGCGATTCCTTGCTACATCTCTTTAGATGCCCGGAAGAGGCATGCACTGCGGAATTCTTACTGTCTTCCAACTTGGAGCGTCATTTGCTGCGAGCGCTTGACACTACGGGATCAATCGCTGCAGTTCTACTCTGTCCACCTGGAAGGCGTCCACGCAAAAAGAGTTTATCCTGATGTTACTTCGGCGTTAGAGTCGCTTCAGGTGAGTAGAGAAAGAAAATGGGAATGCGGGCCTGCAGGAATTATACGTATTTCAGGAAACGAATGCCAACGGAAAAAAAGCCATGCAAGGGTGGGCGCTTCGTGCTCGCAAACGAAGCGAGCGGTTACCAGAGCGCTCGAAGGCATATATCACCAAACTGTTTTCCGATGGCTGGCAATCTAAAGTGAAAGTCGATCCACGAGCGGCTGAAAAGCGAATGAAAGATGCTGTTGATGAATCGGGAAAATTGATGTTTGCTCCAACGGAACTTCTTAATTACAGACAAATTGCAGCCATCTTCAGCCGATTAGCCCAAAAGCAGAAGCAGGCACGTGTATTTTTATGTGGAATTTTAAGAGAAACTCCAAAATTACAGAACCCACCAGTTCTTCCTGATACTCCAGAAGCAGCAGAAGCTGTAAGTGAAGTTTTTGCACAGGAAGGGGATGAGGAAGAAGAATTCGTTACCGATCCCTTGTTTCAATCGACCTACGATCTTGATCGCGTGGAAGTTCAGCTGCTCGATATATTAAACGATTCTGCAATAGCAAACGACGAAGAGCCAACTAACAAACGCTCCAAAGACGAACTATTTTAGCTTTTTTGAACCTTACCTTTGTAAAACAATATTTGTATTTTTTCGAGAACAGTATTATTGGCTACGTTAAATATAATTGAATTTATACAAAATGATCATTGTTAACTGTATTCGTAAACACTAGCCGTTTCCAAAATAGATGTTGGGGATTCCAATTCGAAAGATAAAGCGTCATGCACCTTAAAAAGCATCAGATAATAATAAAACGCAATATAACACAATAAAATAAATTTCCACAGATGTTACAGAGGAGTAAAAATGAACATCAGATTCATGTTTCTAACAACAAAGAACCCTATGGCACATTTTTTGGGACAAAAGCTCAATCGGTATCATTTTTTCTAAAATCGCTCAAAAAAGCCAAATCCTCTCGTCGAATTTTTCCCCGATTTCAAGATTTCTTAAACATAGAGTGGTTTTGCATTTTCATCTGTAGATATATTATGCACAAGTCACAGTACTCTCGAATGGTTATAATCGTTTTGGGAACTTGGCTCGAAAACTACTCGATTGTTGGCTCCGAAAGAGTTTTCAAAAATTTTTTTTTTCTGTCGTTGCACCTAAAAATGCAATTTCTTAACTTATGTAGCACTTTTGAGCGGTAAATCACTAGAGAACTGCAAACAATTCAGGAATAGATATTTTGTGGTGCTCGATACTTTAAAATGACAATTTTGAAATACGATCTAAATATATTCGACCATATCGCCTGCAACAGTGAGCATTCAAATGCATGTTCCCAAAAAAAGTGTCCGAGATTTTTCGTCGTAGAAACATATTATATGTAGTTTTCGCTCCTCTTTCACGTGGAAGATTCAGTTTTTGGAAAGTAATAGTAAAAAAAAAAGTTATTGCCTGAAAACGACATTTCAAAAAATTAAATTGGTCAAAAGTTATAAAAATTTTAATTTTTCGAATATGGTCATCTGGGACTTTTTTGTGTAGTTTTCGACAAGGAATCGAACAGTGAAAAGAATATTGAGAAATATTAAGCATAACGTTAGATATGGTCATCCAAAATTTAAGAACATTACGACTTATATCTAAGTGAAAAAATTTTTTCTAAACTTCCGGACCGCCTAGACTTCGTTATGAACACTAGATATATCCCTCATAAAGTTTACAACGCTAAACTAAACAAAAATTCCTCCGGGCAGGCGCTCCTCGAACCTTACAGAGAGGCTCTCTTAACATCACAAACAACTTTCAAAAATCTCTAACTTCCGTGATTAAACCATTCCGAATAACACTCGATTATTTAATATTATTAGTAAACAAAATCCCAATTAATTGGTTGCCAAATTACCTACGTATTGTTACCTTAATAAGGAGAAATATGTACCTTATTGAGTAGCCCCATGGTAATCGCAGATGCTGGCCCTGTGCCAAGCATGAGAAGAGTCACTCGCCAGTTCACGATCATTGAAGCAATGATCGTGCAAATGAACATTGAACCGCCGCGGACAAGGAGGGTTAGCTACAAGAATTACGTTATGATTTTCTCAGTTAACTTTTGTTTAAATCAATTCTTCTATTAAAGTAGTTATATGTAGATAGGATAGCCTATAGTATAGGTTTTAAATAATATATTAATTCGTTGTTTACAACGTACGCACCTTGTCGCCGATGCCATCGCGAATTCGATCGATGTTCCTTTAAAGAAGATCCGTTAGCCTCATTGTTCTACAGCTCTCACATGTTTTCATCTAACATCCATTAGAAGTAGGGAAAACAAAGTATATTTTGAGGTAAAAGAGGCCCTAGAATCTCCCTACTCGTTCAGCTGAACATTGAGCTCGCCCGCCGTGCGGCCCTGTAGAAACTCTGCGTCCTGTCTCAGGACGGCCGATAGGAATTCACGCCTCATTCGAGCGACAATTCTGGCCGTCGCCGTTGTCACTAGCATTACCTACGATGAGAAATTTTTGTTCCAAATAAAAATCTATTAAAATATAAAATTATTATACAGCACAATATCGATTAACAAACAATTACCACACAAAACATTTCAGTAAAATATCAATAAAAACTATAAACATTAAGTATTTATCAATGTTGGCATATAAAAGAACAAAAAAAAAAGAACCGTCACGAGGGATACCTGTATCGAGGAAGCAAGAAAGATTAAGACGGTCAGAACGGCGTAGAAAATAAGGTAGATCCGCATTTCGTTCCAGATTTCCGTGTCGTTCGTGACCTAGTAGAGCCGAAACTACTCAAAAGATACATAGTTAAATTGTTCTCCCATTTTTATTTTTTACTAGATTTCCTTGCTTTTAAATTTAACTCGAAGAAACGATTCAGGATAGTAAAATTAAATAAGAATAAACAAAAAAAAGAAATACGACTTCTCCTGTCTTAAGGAAGAGATTAGCAATCAGGCCCGTGAGCACCATCGTCGTCGGCATGAGAATACCGGAAATGGCAGAAAGTGCCACGCCCACAGCCATAAACACCGTGTCGCGCACAGTGGCGAAACGAAACTACAGAAAAATTCTTATATCAAAGCTTTTTTAAGATAATCATAATTTAAGTAAAAGTAACATGTACTTTAGTACTAGAAATAATTGCGGGTTATCTGTACTAAAAAACAGTATCAATCGTATTCATAAATGCCCTTTTTGTTATTCGCACCAATTCCTTCGTGCTGACCGGCCTCGCTTCGAGCTGCTCGCTGCCGAGGTCGCCACTGAATGTAGAATGTATGTAGAGAGTTGCAATCGAGTACGCGATTTCAATATTTTGTTAAAATCTTGTTATTTTTTCTAAAGCAAAAGAAAAGTAAAAAAAAATAGAATAAATGGCGTTCAACGACTGACCGGCAGAGCAGAATAGCGATGAGCTTCTCAAAGACGCCCGCCCGCTCCTCCTCCTGCGGCTGAGCGTCCGACGAACTTCCGCTCTCCATTTTGTGCCCCTTTTCAAAGCCAGAAACTCACTTTCAAATTTGATTTGCGTTTTTTTTAGGATACATTTTGGAAAAGGTATGAACATACATTCCTATGATTAAGCATGACACAAACTACAGTTTTCATTGCTTGTGGCTGACGATGAGCATAATGACTAGTATAAATTTCTACTACTTAAAATACTACTTATAATATAGGCGAACGGCTGTATAACAATTTTACAGCCATATAGTGTGAGAAGAATGAAGAGTGCGTAAACAAATTTTCGAGAACGTGTGTGTGTGTGTGTGAGAGAGAGAGAGAGAAAGAGATAGAGAGAGAGAGAGAGAGAAAGCGTGAGATTCATGTCATCTTTCGCATACATTCTTGTTTTCATATGTTACTAAATAAACGAATTGCACATTTCATACACAAAGTGGACTAGAATGACGAATTTCAGAAAGTAAAAATAAGAAATAAAACGGGCAATCTTCAAAAATTGGGATCCACTGGCATTTGCGTCTCCTCCGTGCATGAATGCTTCTTCGCAAGATCACCATTCGACCTTCCGAGCTGATAGCAGCGTCAAATTAATGCTAGATGATAGAGGAGAGTGCGAAGTAGGAAAGGCAGAGATAGAGATGAAAGAGAAAGAGAGGGAGAGGGAAAATTAGGTAGATTGGGTGGAGTGAGAGGAAGAGAACGAGAGAGAGAGGGAGAGACCGATTGCAAGTGCATAAATAAAAAATAGGCAGACAGTGGCGCCATTATCGAGAGAAGCCAGACATCAGGATAGCCTATTTAATGCTCTTCACTACGGGAATAGCAAAGACCGTCACGCTTTGCATCAAGTCGAAGCTCAGGAAAGCAAAGATCGTAACTCTTTCCAGAAAATAAGAGCAATCAAAAAGCTTACTCTCTTCAGATGGTCTCAGTTTCAACTCTGCTTCCGCCCTTTCAGCTTATCAGCCGCCTACAGTGTGGATGGTTTCCAGCATCAAATAGGAAAGAGAAATTACTAATTGAAAAGGCGAGAGATAGGGAGGGAGAGATAACGAGAGGAGCGATGGAGACAACAGAATGAGAGCAAGAGAGTGAAAGAGTAATAGATAGCCAGAGAAAGTATAGCTAGTGAAGGAGAGATCAGCAGAGAAGGGAAGTGTAGTGACAGCGAGAGAGAGAGAGAGAGAGAGAGAGAGAGTGAGAGAGAGAGTAAGAGTGTAAGAGCGAGAGTGAAAGAATGACTTTGTGCTGCTAATGCCACGAGAGTTCAAATGTTCGAAATAGACTATCAGACGATCTAAAGTGCCAGTGGTGATAAATTAGAATCAACAACTGACAGAGTGGAAGAGATTGAGAGAGAAAGAAAGAGACAGGAGAGGAATGAGAAGCGGAAAGAAGTATTGGGGAACTAGAGATAAGTTAATTGTCAGAGAATGAGGGTGAGAGAGAAAAGTGAACAGATATCGAGAGATGAGAGAGAAGATAGAGACTGAGAGAGAGATGAAAAATATTGAGAGAAGATAGAGAAAGAGATATGAGAGAGAGAAGAAACAAGATAAATGATTGTGCAATGAGTCTGATGTGTGCTCTGCTAGACCCCTGGCTGGTTCTGTGCCATTGCCGTGCCCTAGATATTTGCATATACAAATCGTCAGCATTAATTTGAGCCAGTCCAATAATTCCTCTGGCACTCTTCCTCTCTTTCTCTCGCTTCCTCTTTTCTTCTTTTCAATTTATCAGACCTTTTCTCTCTCGTAGCCGGTAGTCTTCTAATTAATATTCAACAATCGCCTCGGACAGATCCTCTTCGTCGATAGACAAACAAGGATTATCCGTAACAATTTCCTTCCAATATGTATGCACAATATTGTATGTTCGAATGTATGACCCGTGAAAGTCAAGAGTACATCGTATGCATAGTGTATCTCGCTCAGCTTTATTGTATGCGACTTCCAAACCAAAATGTTATTCTTGAAGGACATACGCTGCTAAAGTGTCTTGAAGAAGGATGATCACGAAGATGATGAATGCAGCTTCAATTGACCGCGTCAGCCCTTGGAGCAGGCACTCTCAGTCGCGTGTGCTGTAGCAGGTCGTACAAACTCTCAGACTGATAACAGCATGTACGAATGAGAGTGTCAAGGACCGCGGCAATTTGAAATCTCATTAGTGATTCGGTGATCGCCCTTCGTTAAAGACTACTTGTTTGGACTTTTCTGATTTCTTTTCTTTAAAAAAATGGGTTAAAAACGGCATTCGGCCAAACAAGTATTCTTTTCAGCATTTTAACTCGTTTCTTTAACTTGATGATAAATGATTGATTGCAATGATGGCGTCGTATTTGATAAAGCTTTATCTACACCAATTAACCAGAAATGTTGGCGTCAATATGCATTGCAAGGCAAATAACATGTATGTATGTAGATATAGTAGAAAGTATTGCTTCGGTACAAAACAAACGCACGTTTGCATACCACGTCTTGTGAGAAAGAAAAGAAGCACCGGTAATTTTCAGTGCATCACTGAAAATACGAACTCGGACAAATAAAATGCAAAGAATGCTTTGGTAAATGCGAGCAGAGCAACTCTACGAAGAGGAAATTTATAAGAATATCTTTCTTATCATTGAATATCCTATAAAGATAGATAAAGTTATCTATCAAGTGAGAAGTGAATAAATAAGGCGGAAAATGCAAATCAAGAAATGCAATGCATCATTACTTTTTGGAGTTAGTGAGAAAGAAAATATACAAGTTGATATCAGAGAATCAAGATTTCTTCTTCTTTGTCTCAGAATTTGGACAGCGTAATCACGGCAGGAACAGAAATCGCCGCGGCGAGGATCAGAAAGTTCTCCCAACCCTAAATTACTCTGATTCTCAAGACTCTCTATTTCTGTCTATCTCTAGCTCAATTTATCTTTCACTTTATTTCGCACTCTCTATTTCTATCTCTTCTAATATTCCTCTGTCAATATTTCAGTAATTTTTCCTTTTCCTTATTAAAGAGTTCAAATGCTGTACACTAATGTATAGGTAACCTTGATCTCCTTGAAGAGGAACACGGACCACTTCGACGCAACGATCGCAGGGCAAACCGTGCTTAGCGGCAGAGCAATAATCTCAAATAGTGTTTTATATGCTAAATATTTTTTTGCCAATTAAGAAAATTAGTTTGTTAAATTGATTATCAATTTTCGGGGCCTTCTTTCTAACATGAACCCTCTGCTTTCGCGGTGGTGTTTCTTATATGAATAGACATATCACTACTGATATTTGTTACATTTCATTTGCTGATTATATTTTTTAGCGACAAATTGCACATAAAACGTTCCTAAAATGAGTAATTTATTCTGAAATACTGATGTTGTTTTAATAGAACAAAAGGTACTTGATCGAGGTGTTTGAAGGCGACAATATCCATCGTTGCGGACGCTCCGAAAATGAGACCCGAGAGCAGCGCTGGCGCGGCCATTTCAGCAGTCACGAACGGGCGATTTCGTCTGATTTTACAGAGATGACAGATAAATGAGAAGGGACCGAAGAAAAAGATGTGGCAAATGAATGTAATGGAGAAAGGGAAGATAAAGGAGGACTTTTGTACCGTATGATAAATAATTATTCCCTCGACTCCTTAAGAGAAGGGAAACTGAAGAACAGAAGTTAGATGAGGAGATTACAATTGCCCACTTGTAAATGCAGTTGACGCCAAAGATGAGCGTGGATGTGATGACGGTGCCGACTCCGAATGAGAGCATGTAAGCGGCCGGGTGAGGAGAGAGCATCAGGGAAGCTGAAATGGGAGAACTGAAAGAGAAGGTCTTCTTTAAAGACTCATCGATACTCAAGCGCAATCTTTTACTGTTGAATTGCTTTCCTCAGTTATTCAATTTTCTAAAACTACACGCTATCGCTTTCGCGAAAAAAGATTAGCCCGACTTATCACTGAATGGTATCACGAAATCCAACATTTCATGTGATTTTTTAAATGTTTTATCTTATTTTATCTTATGACTCTTAATTTAAGAGAGGAATCATTTGATAAACTTGTTTATGCAATTTATACTTTTTCTTCGTTCTCCTCACATCATGTTTTGAATAAATAAGGAAAGAATAAAATAAACGAACTCGGCCACAGCAGCCGGCCTTCCTTGGCGGCCCGCGTCAGGAAGTTGAGGGGCGTCGCGGTGTTCCCGAAGCACGCGCCCGTGAAGCACGCGGCGAGGATCGAGCTTAATTCGTTTAATTCATTTTCATTCTCAATATATTCAGCATTCAATCAGTAAAAATAACGCTCATGAACAACCTTAAGATAAGTAAACATACTTTAAAATAACTGTTTTTTTATAAATAAAATAGCTTCAAGCAAATGCAGCAAAAAGTAGTTAATTGGAATTTTACATGCAAAAGAGCGCGAATTCAAAATTAAGTATTTTCCGTCGTCAAGACAACTGTACAGTATCTTCCGCTTGAGCGTGACGGTGTTCGACTTTGCCGGAACGGTTGCTTCGGCGTCCGCGAATTCGGCGCCACCCGCAACGCTCTCCTTGTCGTGCAGCGGAAGCGGCGCCACTTTCCGCTGCCGATTCGGCGTCGACTGGACGAAAGAGCAGCAGACGCCACTGAAAATATTAATTTATCTAAAGCAATATTAAACAAAATCATACTTTAAAAAAGGAAAATTGGTAAGGCCTTGCCTTTGTTACAATAGAGGATGCTTACTTGTACATTAATGTAATATTTATTGTTGTTCTTTTGAAGGGAGTGTTACTTAATTTATTCATTCTTAAGACAGCCTATCTGTAAGGCTCGATCTGCCCACTGCAATGGGAAATTTTTGATTTTTAAAATCGATGAAAACTTTACCATTTGTACTACTCGAAATGCTCTTTAAAATGGTATAATCGCGATTTCCACAAAAAAAAAATTTTCTTTCGAGATAACAGCGATTTAAATTAAAAATTCCCATGCCCATAAATCAGTTAATACTTCATATTTTTGAAATTTCTTTTTTTAAATCGCTGTCTCTTTTCATGATCTTTAAAAAAGATCTCGGGGACATTTTCCTGAAAACAACATTTAAGCTTTAAAAATCGCAAAAATAGATTTGAGAAGAGGGTATTTCGGTCTTTTCAGTACCAAAAATCCCCGCGGGGAAGGTAAGCTGTGCATAGAAAGAAAGCCCGTGAAATATAAACCAGAAAAAGAGATACATTCACAACCTCTCGGCCGGCTGCACGATCTTTTCCAAGTACTCAATGCGCTCTCTCGCCAGAGCGAGTTCTCGCTCTGGCGAGACAGCGCATTGAGTACTTGCAAAAGACTTACTAGGTAGACTTCCTTGGTAGTCGACTTCCTTGGTGAGCCCTTGCCAGGTCTGCCACTCAGTCTCTTTTCTCTGGGTGCCACTCTGCGAGTCCTCTTCGGTGAGTGTTGCCACGTCGACCATGAGATAGCATGATGGAGCAGTGCTAACATTTTAACAAAAATGTTACGTTTGCCCGCGGCGGCCGCTCATTTGTTCTTAAGCCACGCCCCTTCACATCTTTATGTCCGCTCACTGATAAAATGCAGCTGGAAACGCTGGTTTTTAGGCATATTTATTATACTTTTAAGCATATTTATTATACAAAACCTTTTATTACACTAAACAAGTTATACTTAATAACGTGAGTGTAGCAGAAGCCATTCGCAAGGGCATAAAACATGATAAATGCTTGAAAAACATTCAAATGGCTAAGAAAAGTACGGAAATAAGCTTAAAGCATACATATCGTTATCCTACAAGTAAAACAAAAACCGCAAAAGTTGAAAAACTGGCTAACCTGGTTTGTAGAGTCGTGTTGGCGCCGTCGTCGTGGTATCTGGAATTAGAAGTGAGAATTTTGCTCCCGCCTGGACCCGAACCACCACCCCGCGCACCCCGCACCTAGGCCACTACCACCACACTACCCGCTCTAGCAATCTTAACGTTGAAGAACTTATCCAGATGAAAAGGACGGCGCCCATAGAGAACGTTGAGAAGAGAATGAAGAGAGAGAGAGACAGAAAGAGGAAAGAGACAGACTAAAAGAGAGAGAGAGAGAGATGCGCATAATTTACTCTTCCGCATTGATGAGAGTGAATATCCTAAGGCAGAAGCAAAGGACCAAATCATCCACCGGCAGGACTAACAGACAGCAAATTCATAGCTGCTTGAAACAACCGAACAGACACTATCGGATAACAATAACATAACAAAAACGGTGCGAGAGAGAGTAATGAGGGTAGTCCGGGGTCTCTCTCTCTCTTTGTCTCTCTCTATGCCGTCTCTCTCTCTCTCTGTCTCTCTCTCTCTCTGTCTCTCTCTCTCTCTCTCTCTTTCTTTCTAGGTGAACAGGCTATTTCAGGACTTAGCCGTGTACTTGTAAGTGTATGTCAAAATGCTTAACGTGAATAATACACAACTCTCTGTAGCGCATTACAAAGCTCTCACTTTGTACAAATTATGGGTATAGAGAGAGAATCAACTTTCCGTCTCTTTGTATGTGGTTTAATGTGTTTAAATGGAAAGAAACGCAGAAATGCGCAAATGTTGCCAAGCAACTTTAACTGAGTTGTTCATGCGTTCAATGGGCACGAAATTATGCAAATTTTTGCGGAGAGACAGAGGAATGCGAGAGGAAGAGAGAGAAATAGAGAGAGAGTGGAAAATAGTGAGTGTATATATCTAATGTTGTTTTATGTGTTTGGCTGCATGTATGTACACCTTCCGGCATGATGCCAGAAATTGGCCGTGTGGCAAAAGTTGGATCCTTCGCTTTTGTGCGCGCTTTTGTCCGCTCAACGTTACTTATCCGCATCTCTCTGTACCTCATTAGAACCGCCTTTCTGGGCAGAATGTAATGACATAGAGAGAGAGAGAGTCACCTTTCGGTCTCTTTACCTTTCGGTCTCGAAAGCGAGGGATCCAACTTTTGCCACACGGCCAATTCCTGACGTCACGAACATTATTCACTTATAAAGAGAAAGAGAGAGAATTGGGAGGCAGAGAGAGAGGGAGAGAGTGTTCTATGCTGTCTCTCCCAAAATTGAACGGGGTACTGTAGGTTTTTATGTAAAATAAAACGCGCAAAATATGTTGGGAAAACGTTGACCACATGTGGGTTTGAACCCCTAACGATAAGTGTCGCCGTTCGACGTTGCTTAACTTGCCAGATCGGACGTGGTCGCCACTTCGCTCTTTGGAGGCGACTCTCTCCCTACGCTCGGCGGCCTTTCCGGCCAAACGTAACATTTTTGTGCATGCCCAAATGTAGCGCTCCACGTATCATCCAGGTATATACAAAAAATGTTACGTTTTTTTTCTTAAGAGAAGGCGACGCTCACCCGGGCGAAAACATCACATGTTTTTCTCAGCGTAACATATCCACGGAACATTTTTCCATAACATTTTTTGTGCATAACATTTTTTTCTGTGTGAATTCATTTTTATTCTCAATATATTCAGTATTCAATCAGTTAAAATAACGCTCATGAATAACCTTAAGATAAATAAACGAACTTTAAAATAACTGTTTATAAATAAAATAGCTTCAAGCAAATGCAGCAAAAAGTAGTTAATTCTAATTTTACATGCAAAAGAGCGCAAATTCAAAATTAAGTATTTTCCGTCGTCAAGAAAACCCTACAGTATCTTCCGCTTGATGGTGACGGAGTTCGACTTTGGCGGAACGGTTGCTTCGGCGTCCGCGAATTCGGCGCCACCCGCAACGCGCTCCTTGTCGTGCAGCGGAAGCGGCGCCACTTTCCGCTGCCGATTCGGCGTCGACTGGACGAAAGAGCAGCAGACGCCACTGAAAATATTAATTTATCTAAAGCAATATTAAACAAAATCATACTTAAAAAAAAAGAAAAATTGGTAAGGCCTTGCCTTTGTTACAATAGAGGATGCTTACTTGTACATTAATGTAATATTTATTGTTGTTCTTTTGAAGGGAGTGTTACTTAATTTATTCATTCTTAAGACATTTCGCTAGTGTTTGCATTCCTTCTTTAGTAGTGTTTCTAATTCTAAATACGATGAGTGATGTATAAAAAGTTAATGATCACTTAATGTAATTCCAGTTTGCTGTGGACATTTCAGGAAAGCCTCCCATTAACTGCAGTTCGATCTATTTTCCGGAAAGCAAGACGTATGTATACATTCGTATTTGCCTTCTTCACCTTGTCTGAAAATGAGCTCCTTTTATTTACGATGACCTTGGGAGTTCAAAGAGCGTAAGTTACGTAACCGTTTGACAAACTGAACACAGACATTCCGACTCGCGTTATTACAACGCAACTTTGGCTGACTGTCTGCGCTCTCTCAGCTCGCATGGTTTGTGGGGGATAGGGAATGTGTGACCATTGCCCCGTATGGGATTGTTTTAGTTGTGTAATCCACTTGATCATGTGAATGTGTTTAAGGAAGGGGATGGTCAGCAGATTTGAAACGAGAGAGGTTGCTGAACCGGTTATCTTATCACTTGAACCGAATTGGTGGCAACAGAAATGATTAGAGTCACGTTTCGCTTCCTCGCTTTTTCAAGACCATAAACATCTTGCAGTCGGACTCATCCACGTGTGGCAAACTGAAGACGCTATTCTAAGTCTTTTCACTTGTTGAGAGCATCGAAACCGGTTGAAATGCAACGAATGAAGAAATATCCGCTGCTAGCCACTTTAAAGACCGGGAACGCAGAAGATGCGAGAAGGTTGCCTGTCTGCTCGTTTCGTTTCACCGAATTTCCCTTTCTCTTTTTTTGTTTTGACTAGGGCACATTGAAATTGCACTTCTAGGCTACCAAATTACGAAAAGATGCAGACATGCCAATCATTTTCACTCTCTAAATAAAAAGATAAATAATTTAAAAGGTATGAAATACAATGACCCACCCGAAAAGGATGACGCAGACGCCGACTGCGTTCACGAGATTATGTACAGGAACTTCGGGCTTGTAGCCTAGAAGACCGAACCTAAATATTACTTTTTTTGTTATTTCGAATCAACAAAAAAGAAGATACTAATGAAAACAGAAATAAAAATATTAACTAAATCATTTTCTATTCAATTTAGTGCTTTTAAACCCTCGCTGGCCTCACTCACCTCGGCACCGCTCATCCGCAGAGGCACATGCTAACATTCCACAGCAATGCGCCTGCGGCCATCCCAATTAAATTCATCACGAAGACGCAGAGCGAGCTTCCTGAAAAAGAAACACTGAAAAAAGATCATGAAAGAGCTTAGATGTTAGCGAAATATATGTAGGTCAATGGAGCAGTTGATCTCAGATAACAATCTAGTCAATGGGGATAACGACCACTCAATGCACAAGGAGGCGAGAATTACGCACGTTTTTCTTGCTTTCATCAATAATCAATCCAATACAACTTCCTCGTTATATTTGTAATGTTTTAGCTGATTGTAATTTCTCTTGTACCGAGGGAGCAAATGACGCCGGAGAACAAGGCGACTGGATAAATGCTGAGTGACTCGTAGAT
Source organism: Allodiplogaster sudhausi (assembly GCA_945643635.1). Lineage (NCBI taxonomy): Eukaryota > Metazoa > Nematoda > Chromadorea > Rhabditida > Diplogasteridae > Allodiplogaster > Allodiplogaster sudhausi. The sequence continues at coordinate 1,000,282 of CALZFC010000049.1, forward strand.
GAAGGCCGAGATGAGGTACGGAATCAGGGCGCCGATGGACATGATGAAACTCGCGAAGATACCTAGGAAGAGATCGACGAATCATCCTAATTCCCTTTTTTATACTTTCAAATGATGAATTCATTTACCGTATAATTATATTTTTCTTTGTTCTCGTAAAGAATCACTATTTTTCTGCTGCATTGTGAATCATTTTGTATTCTAAGAAAATAAAGTAGAATTAGAAACTTGGCAACACAAGCAATAAAAAAGAGTACTTAGACTACAGTATGACAAGAAGAAGCTAGAAAAGCAGTTCAAACCGTCTTTGGTCTCAAAGCGCTTGATTGGCACGAAGGCGGAGCCGTAGCCAACGAAGGCCGTTGCTGTCATCGTAGCGCCGAGCGCGATGTTCTGCTCGGTCATCTCAGCCTCGGCTACGGCTATGGAAATGAGAAAATCCTTTCTTTTATCTCCTTACATATAAAACATTATTAATTATCCCCCATTTAATAGACTACATTAATTCATAAGGAAAGAGAATTGAAGATGCTGTAATTGTTAAATGATGAAGAGAAGCCACGGACACGAATCTAATCTACAAAGGGGGTCGAATACAATGGTAGCCAGCCAGAACTACTTGAGGAGTGTCGCTGATAAAGGAATTTGGGGAAAGACCTAAATGAGAGAGCGGGGGGAGCGAGGAAGAGTGAGGAGGCGGAGCCTAAACATCATTATCATGGTCCGTTCGCCGAATTGCTTCACTGAAGCTCACTTTCACTTTTTTCTCCTCTTCTTCTCTGTTTCCTCTCTTTCTTTATAAGTATTATGCGCGCTCTCTCTCTCTTCTTCTTCTCTCACCTTCTCTCAGTTTGAACGACTTTAAAAGACGCAGCCCATGGCTCACACTACAAAATGGCTAGAATAGCAGCTAAAGGAAAGCGATATTCGTATCATCGAAAACAAACTCATCGCTTTGCGATAAACCTGGCTCTCCTCAACAAAGTTGTTTGAAAAAGAGATCAAATAGTTGTAAATAACCAAGAAATATTTGCTGTTTTACTCATTTTCTTCATCACGCTGTAAATAATTTTTTTCTACATTTGATCGAAAAATCCCAAATAATTTCTTTTTTTTTCTTTGTTAACTTGATGATATCAAACCGTTTTTCTCATTATTTTCATTAATCTATGAAACACATTTAAATAGAAATCATTTATTAGCTGGCAATCAGTAAATTTAAGCTGATGAAAATTAGACTAGTCTAAAATCTGCATGCCGTTCAAATAATATAGGAAGAAAACTGAAACCAGCATTCTGCAAAAAGAAAATTTTGTGAAAAGTTTGTAAAAGTTCTTTCGAGACAATTCTTGGCGTCAACGCTGCTTCATCTTGAGGCTGCGATGCTGAAAAGTATGATTTCAATTTTATATCGCTGCAGATGAAAAATATGAAACACACAATTAACTGTATCTTAACTATCTATTTATAAACGTAGCGATTAACTGATATTTTCAATTATTGTCGCACGCCTCAATCGATTATTTTAAATTATATTTTTAAGAGGCGGTGTATGCAAATTCTTATTATTTAATCGAAAAGGTAACTAATATTAAATAAAAAATATTTGAACATGCCTGATCATTGATCTGGACTGCAATCGGCATGCGCAGGCGGATAATCTCGACAGGCAAGTCTTTCGCAGCGCTGGCGAGCTGATGATAAAGCACCTGAAATCTTGGTAAAGCTAAAACCACACATTTATATATATATATATATATATATATATATATATCTGTCACAAACTGCGAAGAAGGTTTTTTTTAATTTAAAATCGCTTTTCCACTAATCGATTAACTTTTCGATATTCTGTGAGCTTTAATTAATAGACAAACAGGAGACGAGTCAGTCCTGACCAAAATGGCACTGCGCAAGATATCATCTTGGCACATGGAATAAAGTAGAGCACATTCAGATTCTCCGTAGTGAAACCGACCTTCTGCAAGAAAAAACATTTAAAAATTATATTTAAAGGAGACCATAATGGAAAACTCCTAGCACGAAGTCTCTGACAGATTGTTAAAAAGTACGGTGTAAAGAATCCACAAAATGGTGTTACTGCCTTCGCCTCTCTCTCTCTCGCCAACGGTCTATTCCTTTCAAACCTTTTCGAGAATAGCAGGAAGTTAAAATATTCGCGAATTCAACGTAGGGAATACTGTTAATTTTCTCAGGGCAAAGGAATTTTTGTGACTTCGGCACACTTGCAATCGAAGTTTCTAGCTCAACCTGACCAAATAAAGAGAAAAGCAAAACACTATTTATTCAACTTAGACCTCCTTTAACCTGTATTTTTGTTAAGAAAAATAAAATAAATCAGGTCGCTTTCGGAGAGCCGCAAAAAGCCCTGAAAAGTATTCGCTAGCACAATTCACCGCAATGACGTAGTAGATGAGGTAAGCGAGGAAAGTCGCTGCCGTCATGACTGCAATTCCTTCTTCGGCTCGTCGTTCAACCTTTGGACGGCGTTTCTAGAAAAATTAAATATAATTTTTTCGAAAATTTTTTGTCGCTTATGAGATTTTCCCATTTATGAGAATTCTTCGACATATGTACATGTTATTCCAAAATTCGAAGTAAGAATTTGCTGTGAAAATATATTTTTCGGTTTCTCACAACTGGGAAATGAAATCCTCATTGATTCATCGTCAGACATTGCCACATTTTAAACGCTGAATGAATTTGTATACCTATTGAATGGATAGTATTATGAAAGAGAGACTGCACTCTTAGAGATATTTTAAAGTTAAAGAGACAAAAGACTGGCCATTGAGGAGCGAAGTCGTGCCATTGTGAGTATTATGAAGACGTTTGCTAGAAATGTAAGAACGACAAGAATGTCGAAGTAGAGAGAACGGTAGCGTTCAATCTTCTGGAAAGGAAGTTCTTGGAAATTTGTCTCCCTTTCCTTAATTGTTTCATCGATTACCTTGTAAGTTTTGTCGTGCAATGGGAACGTGAGATGGAAACCTTCTCTCCCATCAAGAGCATTGAAAGCGACGTAGTCAATGCCCATGAAGTATGAAGCAGTTCCAGTACAAAGTGGAAAAAAGAAGAGCGCGGCCAGGGCCACATAATACGTGGCTTCTTGGATCTGTAATTAAAGAGGCTTATTATTGACTCAGGAAAACTATTTATATATGGTGGAGTACTGTCGTAGTGCAAGGGAATAGTGCAGATATGGCAGGTAATCTTCTTACGTGATATATGTATCTACATATACATTAAAATCAGATTCAAGCCACACTTCTCCCGAACGCTTTGTTCTGACATTTACAGTTGGAAAAATAAAAGTCTGAAAATGTCCTTTCTTTACATTGACATTGTGTGATACTTTGTTCTTTAGCTTGCCATTCAGCATTACATCTTGTCTTACCTTGATGCCCAGTATTATGTCCGTCAGCATGCTCAGCCGGAAGAGCGCGAGTGCAAAGGCCCCCTGAAGCTGCGCGGCTCCAGCAACGTAATAAAGAGCAATGAAGAGCTTTGCCCCTCCAGAGTTTGCGAGAAAACGAAACCTGAGTAAACGCTGATTTTAAATGCATCATGATCACATAGACTATCCACGGACATAAGAAAAAATGTCAGAACATTTTTTTCCTTATCCATTGCTTGAAAAAAACATTTTAAGGAAGAGATAAGAACTTACATAAGCCACTTTACTTTATGTTTCATTAATGAAAAGCAGATTAAGTAAGGAACACAATGAAAAAGATTCTGATTCCATTAATAGAAAAGAACAAACAAATAGAGTAACTAACCACCAAGCCATCGATGGCCAAGTTGTGAGCTGCGTTGCGAAAAGGACCAGCAACGCAAGGACAATATCCTAGCAGAATTATAACTTATCACAAGTTGGAAAGAAATACGTCAAAGTAGAGAATGAGGATTATGACACAAATTCGACTTACTATAATTCCATTGATGACGACGAGACCATTGGCTGTTTCGAGTTGGATCTTGAGGAGAGCAACGTATGGTAGACAAATATAGCTAGAGGAAACGTCACCAAAGCAAGAATTATATTGAAGTAGGTTGTTAGCCAGTCGAAAAATTCCAACATTTCGCTTGTCGGCTGAAGACAACTATTTATCAGAAGGAACAAATCTCGAATGATAACAGATATCATTTTAACAATCCCGCTCCATTCTTTAATTTCTAAACTTCTGGCTCTCTTTCTTTCTCTATTTGGTGACTATTTTCTTTAGAACGATGTTAACTTACTTCACCAGCCATTGGTCGACTGCTAGATAAAACGTTATTTTAAAACAGTTTTATTTGTATGGAAACTCCCACACGAAGAGAGTAATGTCTTAGAATTAACTATATTCACAAACGTCCATTGTTTGTAGCATGCGAGTATATTACTCATATGGGAAAGCTTCCTTGAGAGAGATTCAAAGGAATTCGAGACATCTCCGGGAATAAGTTACAAATTCATTTTGCTGATGACTGCAAGTGAATGCTGAGCACACTTTTCATTCACTTCGAACGGCCAAACAAAGTTCTATTACCTTACCACTAGGTATCAAACGAACAGACAAAAGAAATGTTACGCAACTAGAATATTTTCCGTGTTCGTTGGGCACAAAAAGTTTTAAAAAGTACTTCCCAAACATAAAAAAGGTGCTGATCGAGTGTTCTCAAATATTGAAGAGTATTCAATGATACTTACTATGCAAAATTTGTGGACACTCGATCAGCATCATTCCTTTTATACTTATGAATTACTTTCATAAGATCCCATGCTTATAGTACCCCTACATACAATAGTACCCCTTCCCCATTAGAATCCGGTTGTTGTGGACGCATTCTGAGCTTATTGCGAACACCTGAGAAAACGATATATTGTGGCCCTCCTTCTAGTACATACATATGTACATATTTACACAAAACTGTAATAGTGAAGATAACTTTGTTCAATCGAAACTTTTCCAGGCCTATAGCAAACGTTTCATGGTTTTGATACAAGAATTAAGCCTGAATGAGCCCAATGAGCTGCATTATATTCCTATAATTGAAACGCTACCAACGAAGGTACTGGGTGAAAATAGTGAACCAAAGCTCTATTAGGGCAATGGTAACCATCGAGATTTATACTCAGAAAATCTGTTTCGTCAGCAGTTATCATGGTGATTGTTCCTTTAATTGTTTCGTAACTGTAGCATGACAAGTTGCTATTACTAAGGCACCGTTTTTTCAAGATGAGAAAATGTTCACAGACATCCACAAACCTTCGATGCCATCTAGGAAAGGATGATAATTATTATTTCAATATTGGTGGGCAGTCGTGGGAGTCTGAAGCGAATGCGACTTTGCCGTTGACATAAGACGAGGTTTTAGCGTCGAGCAAACTTCATAAGGGCATCAGAAAGGGTCTAAAGGTGACCGAGTTAACTTCCTTGTCTGGCGCCGAATGAATGTTTACATCCACCGAGGCAAAACCCGCCGGCGCATCGAGTGTGTAAACGCAAAGAAGCACCTGCAAAAAATCCAGCCAGAAGGTAAGACGAAAAACACACATTTCAATTGTTAAGAGAGCCTGTGTGACCATGAATACGACCCATTTATGAAAAAATTGGATGACAACTATGCATAATTGTGTAAAAGTCAAATTTGGCAAAAAAAAATTTTCTTATGAAATGTGTCCCGGACATGTCTCCCACATGTCTTTAAATTGTCTTGGTGAATAAAATATCGTGGACATGTCCAAGAAGCTTTTCCATGCCCTCGAGGGGGAATAATCGTGTGGCTGATCGTGTGGCTGATTTAGAGAGAAACGAGTGCAATTTTCAGGAGCATTCAAACAGATAGCGTTTACTTTTGGTGCTCCTTTAAAGAAAAAAAATTCATTTTATTATAACGATTATTATGCTTAGAACGAGATCATTGTTGAGCGACTTGATAAAGTGCATACAATATGCCTGCTGAACCTGGATGGAACCACGTACGCACACAAGAAAAAAAACCATTGGAGGTGCGAAATCGCGATACCGTAGTTGTTGAAACCGCTGGAAATAACGGTTTTTTGCCTTTTCGCGACCTGGGCGCGCCCTGAAGCAGCAACGGTTTTTTTCCCCAGCTAGCATACCATTAAAATGAGTGGTTTACAACTGGCAACTCGGCGAAGCATACGGTGTTCCGTGGCGTTTACTTTTGTTTTTACTTGAAGCACTTGTTGGATGCATTGGGTTGAACAGAGGAATTCTGCGCAGAACATGATCAGCATCTATTTAAATAGGTGATTTTCTCTTGACGCTATTGAAAGAGAGTGTGAGAAAACGAGAGCCGGAGAGAGCGAGAGAGAGAGAGAGAGAGAGAACGAGAAAGAGGGCGAGAGCGGGGGAGAGGGAGCGAAATAGAGAGCAAGAGAGAGAGAGAGCGAGAGAGAGAGAGAGAGAGAGCGAGAGAGAGAGATCGGGAGAGAGCGAGAGCGGGGAGAACGCCAGAGAGGGAGAGAGAGAGCGAGAGAGAGAGAGAGAGAGAGTGCGGGAGAGAGAGATAGCGTGAGAGAGAATTAGACTTCGACTTCAAAAAAGTTTGGACATAAAAATTTCACGGCACACATGTTCCAACCCATGTAACAATTTGTTCCTAACCGTGCTCGAACTTTGAAAAGTTACCATTGTTTCGATTTTTAACTGGTCCGTTGGCTAAAATTTTTGAACTCTAGTTCAACGGCGCGGAAATATGGTCAAACATGCAGAAGAAAAATTTTTGGAAATACATTTTTGCTTGCATTAGTTAGTATGTTTGTTTTGTATATTTATTTTTGAGTTTACAACTTGCGCTTTCAGGCGGTTTTCATCGTCTCGAGGGGAGCTTTCAGGCGGTTTTCATCGTCTCGAGTTGAAAAAGATCTATAGAATAATATTATTCCCCAACTCCAAATCGCCTTTCTCCTTTTGCGAGTACATTTTTTCATTACATATTATTTCCAAGTTGACATCGTTGCTGTTGATTTTTCTGTTTGTTTTACGGTGTTTTCGCGCCATTGAATTAATCTAATAATAAAGGATTTAGCACGTGTCAAACTTGCAACATTTTATTGACAGGCAACACTGAATTCATGTTGAGCATATGCAGCCAAGAAAGAAAAAAAAACTATCGATTAACCGAGCGCTCTCTCCCTCTCTCTATCTCTATCTCTCTCTCTCTCTCTCTCTCCCTTTTTCTCATTCGCGCTCTCTCTCTCTCATTCTCTTTCTTGTTCTATCTCTCTATCTCCCTATCTCTCCCTCTGTCTGCCTCTCTCTCATTCTCTCTCTCTCTCTCTCTCTCTCTCTCTCTCTCGCTCTCTCACTCTCTGTCTTTCTCTCCTCGGCAGGCAGTGAACACTACACTGAACGAATGCAATTAGCACATTACCGCTAATCAAGAGTCACCGTTTGGTAGTTAATTAATTATTGAAGTAGTGAAAGCAAGCGCATCATTGAGACTAAATTAGCCGAATGCAGAATGAATGAACTGCAAGTGATGAAAGACGACAAAGAAAATGCTGTCGTACAATCTCTCTCTCTCTCTCTCTCTCTCTCTCTCTCTCTGTCTTTCTCAAGCGCGCGCTCGCGATCTTAACATAGCTTCATGCCGACATCCGTTATCACTTGGCTATCTTCTTCCGAATTCAGTCGCGGGGTGCGGGTGGTGTAGTGGTTTTTCGCTGGGAAAATGCGAAAATGGGTGGTGGCTTGGTTGGGTACGGGTTCGGTTCCGCGCGGCGCAGAAGTCTCTGTCTGCCCTCAGGCTCACCGTCGTCCACGCCAACTCCACTACGCAAGTCAGGTCAGTGATATTTCAATGACTTTTGCGTTTTTTAACACCTTATTAGTTTCTAGTTTCTTCTTTATTAAAGAAATTATAACCAAAGAAGTATTTAATCCAATTAAACCACACAAATTGAGAAATTGTCGCCTATTTACGTGGTTCCAGCCATATTTCAAGTAGAATAGGGAAGGAGAGAGAAGCAGACAGCGAGAGATAAGCTGGGAAAGAAGAGATATTGAAAGAAAGAGAGAGAGAGAGACGAAAGAGTGAAAGAAATGGCCAAAAACGAGGTTCAAGCCGCGTCCTCCTTAGCTGCGAAAATACCGTTGCCGCAACGGTTAGCCGTTTTTTGACGGTTTTTGACCAGCGGTTTGCGACAACGGTTATTATTTGCGAATTAGTACGGTTTATTCCCTAGAAAGCTCTTTCGACGGTAAATACCGTAGCCATAACAGTAGTTTGTAATGGTATTTTTTCTTGTGTGCGAGACAAAAAAATTTAAATTGTCAAAACATAATTTTATTTCATGTAGTTCTAAAGAACACGGTTATACCATATCCATGGCAAAACGAAAGAGAAACATAAAACCTCACGGTTAACATATTCTCATTGTTGTACTCCTTAGTCCATACTATACATATGTATGTATGTATGTAGTATGTTTTGCGAAGGTGTATGTAGCCGAAAAAATTAGTAGGTCAAATTTTGGGGAGAAGCGCTATTGCCAATTTGCAACAGGAGGAGAAGCGTCAATGCCAATTTGGAAAAGAGCTCCCGAATATGTTGCTCTGTCTCTAAACTGCTAGACATAACTTGGAAACCGGATGAAGTTCGATGCTATACATAGTTGCGTTTCAATTAGAGCCATTACGAACTAGCCTTTGACAGAGAGAATGATTTCTATCAAATGCAGCAATTATTACGAGCAATTTAACTACTTCTTCATCGCAACCGTCAACAGCGGACCTTTCGCCGTGGAAAGGAACAGTGTGGCCAAGCCGGGTAAGCACACGCGCTGCACTGGTCTACCGACTACGACAACTGCATGACATTCAAGTTCAGAACAAATCCGACTGTGTCTTCATCTGCACTGCATGCGTCATAGTCGCTACTCAGGGGGGAGAAGACAAAGCAGTGCCGTCTGTGTCCGCAGAATCTGGCCAAAGAATTCTACCGCACCCGCAGTTACAAGAGCAAGTTTAGCCAAATTACACGCGCCAAGAACAAGTAATCCGTGGACGTCGTCTCGCAGTGGCAGCTGCGCCTTAAGGTACATATGAAGGATGCTCTCGTCGGAGTATGCGAAAGACCCCGCCAGAAAGTCTAATGGAGATCTATTTTGCACATTAGCAACAGAATGACATATATATATATATATATATATATATATATATATATATATATATATATATATATATATATATATATATATACAGTGATGTACCGCCAAAGTGGCCGATTTGTACCGCAGCGCGCGCGATGTTCCAATTGGCACGCAAGAAATATCTCGGCGTACAGGCCACCAAATAAAGAGATCTATACCTTGTTCGAATCCCCATTCTCTTCCACACACAGCACACAATGTCTTAAAATGTAAATTTCAACTTTATTTCATAAAATAAAATCAAGTGGTAAATGCAGTAAAAGCTCAATTTGAGTTTTCACCACCACACTTTACACCGAAATACACCGAATAAACGACACTTCGGCATCATGAAACCAGGCAGCATTTTCGAAAAGTTAGCTGTGTTTTTGATAAGTTCGTTGTTCTTTTTGAGGTTTCCTCTGATTTCTAAGGATTAGTAATTGATACAACAGCTAGTTACATCCAGAATGTTTTTAACCACCTTCGGGGAAGTGCTAAACCTGTTGATGTGGTTTTTTTAGTATCTTGTTACCACAACCATGCTTTATTCTTCGAGAACTCGAAAAGTCGTTTATTGCCTTTCAATTGAGGCTTCGAGTGGCTTCTTTAACTACGCTGCTACTCCGCTATGTGTGGATTGGGAAGGGCGGAGGCTGACAGCAGAGACGATTCGCATTCCTCACGGTTAGCTGCATTGTATTTCAGTTATTGTTGTTGTTTTTCCTTTGGTGTGATATTTATTGTATCCATGATTAACCAGTAGAACTATGCTAAGTGCTGGGGTTTATTTAAACCTAGTTTTGCTCGAAATTTCTTTCAACAATTTATTGCAGGAAGAATATAGAATGTCCTTCGAGTCTGTGAAGTATGTTGTATTTCCATTAAATTGAGGCTCTGAGCGGCTGCTTTGACGCGGCTTCAACTCTGCTCCGTTTGGCTTGGGAAGGGCGGCGGCAGTCTTCAAGGGCGATTCGCGCTGCTCAAGGTTTGCTGCTTTCTATTTAAGTTATGTTTGTTGTTTTTTCTCATGCTACGCTCCAAATGATGCTACCATAGTAATGGTTCGTTAATGGAGCAATGCTAAATGACCGGGATTATTGAAATGCAGTTTCGCTCGAAATTTATTTTAAATTTTTACCTACTGCTTCCTAAAATTAAATCTGAATTACGAATGAAACTTGTATTCGTGTTCCACGCATTAAATAATTGTTGAACAATTGTGGAGTTGAGGATGTTATTTCATGATTAAAAGATGTTAGCCCACTGATGAGTGACTATTTATTTCTTGTCATCGTGTGCAGATATCCGTGTTGCTGCGTAAATGATGCGTGGATTGGACGGGCCTCGATGTTGCGTCGAATCAAGTGCAACCGAGCTCCGCGGCCAATCTGTTTGCCATTGCAAACTGCTTGTCAGTATTCGCTTTTTAAATAAAATATTCCATAAATCAGACCCATCGAAAATGATGACCATTCATTATTTGCCGGATTACTGTATGCTAGAAGTGCGGTAGATTGGATTACGGTATATATTCATGCGATATATAACTTTGTTTACGTGTATTGCAACCTAAATAAGAAAGATAGAATACTAACGCGGTTGTTACTTATTCATTACAAATTATCATTTTTATATCACTTATTTATTTCTTGAATGGTTTCTTATATTGATCTTTTTGAATCAACGTCTTCACTCTTGGCGGTTTGCGAGGATGTTGTAGTCGGCCCGAGCGAAGGAAGCTCGCCATCTCTGCCAAGCCCGCCTCGCATGGGCTCGCCAAGCACTGTGTCTTCACATTTTATTTACTGTTAAAAACCTTTTGCTGTATCAACTCTCTTAGCAGCCGATATGCAATGATTTTTCTTTATTCAGTATAAACAACGCACATTTTATTAGTTGACAAGAGCATACTTTCAAGAATGATTACCAGTTTGTGTTACTTATTCCTTGGTTACCAGGTGGTTTCCGCTTCCGAAGACGCTGACCGAAAGTCAAATGCGGCTCGACAAGGCTCCTTCCCTCTCTCCCTCTCTCTCCCCCGCCTTCTCTTCCACATCGCGAGCACGCTCAATTCGAGTTTGCTCGCAGACTACCGTTAGTCTTATGTTTTCTATTAGGAATGCTTTTTTTCTCTGACAAAACCCTTCGGGACCTTTGGCCTTCGCCTTATTTTAACTATTTTTGTTCTATAAGATCACATTAGAATACATACGAACTTGTGTTACCTTAGGGCATGGGAAAAACGCAATGAAAACATTAACATTAGTGATTTTGTCAAAAGAATACCACTCAGACACTAATATTAGGTTATTGTTCTTGTTGCACATAAGTTATTCCTTGGTTGTCAGGCTGGTTTCGCTTGGGAAGACGCTGAACACACGGCAACGGCAGCTCGGCAACAGTCCTCCTGCCCTTCCTCTCCCCATCTCCCACCCTAGCTCTCCTCTCTCTTTCTCTCTCTCTCTCTCTCTCTCTCTCTCTCTCTCTCTCGCTTTCCATGACGGTAGATGTGAAATGTGGTTCATTGTGTTTCCGTTTGCTTCTTAAGTGATAAAGCTCCCAGATTAATAAAATGACACGCTTGTGTTGGACAGACTGAAAAAAGATAGAGGTAAAGGGAAAAAGCAAGATAGAGTGATGAAGCATGATAGTGTAAGAAAGCAAAATACAGAGAGAAAGAGAGCTACGAAGCATGTAGCTGGAAGTCTCGGAAGATTAGCGGAGCAGAGGAACCAGGCGGCCATTATCCAGTCAAGGGCATTCCAAGGTGAAATTCTCTGAAATCTTTCACACAAAAGCGACCCTCGTGAGTTGTCCTCGTTCTCCGTGCAACATAGTGAAGCGCTAATCTATACACTACACTCTTACATTTAAGCGAAGTCTTAGGCAGGCTCAACTCAGAAAAACTGCTTGTCCACTTGTATTGGAAGCGCTAGTGGTGGTAGGTAAAATAGACAGTACCCGTTTAACCGTGAAGAAACATCCAAAAAAACACTATTTTTATCCGAAATGAATAATTCCTTTCTTCCCTCAATCTCTCTCTCTCTCTC